>JANCMC010007888.1:693820-923728 GCA_024363005.1 Charaxes varanes | reverse complement strand
AAAAAAAAACAATAAGTTGCCGCCATTACGTAAACGCATGACAGTGTTTTACGCGCGCATTTCATACGACCTTCAGAAAGGCCGTTAACACAAACACAAGTTTGTTTGTTTTCCTGTTAGTCACACGGTCACTTTACCTCTACCGTGTCTTGTGAAAATGTAATTTATAAAAACTACAATAAAAATACCTTCTATGTACTACATAACAACCAAAGAAAAATAAAACGTTTCTAAATATGAGAACAGTTCGAATTTCAAATTAGTGCTTCTCATACGTTAGGCATAGTGTAAATTATCTTTTTTTTTAAGATCATTAAGGATGTCCTTTAAATTTTTCGCGTGATAAACTAGTCCGAGCGTTATCAGTGCACGGTGAATTTTAAAATTGATTACGTGACAATCTTAAACATATTATACATATTTCTTTTTATAAAAGAAATGCATTAATAAATAGCGTAAGTGATAGTTCAATATAGGTTTATTTTTATATTTCTAATAGTGTGTACAAATATTTCTAAATGTGGACAAAGACATCGGTCGCGAGTTTATTTGTCAAAGGTACGTTTCGTGTATTCAATAAGATGGTCAAGAAATCATTGTATTTTTTAATTTGCCCTTAGGCCCTGCACGTACATTCAACAATAAATTAATATCGGTATTAAAATAGAGTAAACATGAACGTTTATGGCCTCTATAGCTCAACAGGAGAAAGATTTTTTTATATACATCTGATTTATGGGTCTTAAATTTATTTAAGATTATGCCAGGCCCATCGAAAAAAATATATATATAAGTACATAAGCTATACATCTACATTAATTTTTCAAATGTGACAAACAAAATGCAACTCATCATTTTACACACTTAAAGATATAATGTCAATGATCTCTACCCTATTTGGGCCAGTGTCTCAGATGTTTTGTGTTCGATGTGTGTTCGTGTCTCATTTTTTTGTGATCGATGCAGAAATGATATTGGGCAAGCCTATTATTCTTCCAACTAATATCTTCTAAAAAGACCGACCATCCAGGTGGTCGATTAGAACTCTTGAAGCCGTGAAACAAACAAAAACCTAATTGCAATTCTACATTAGTAGTAATAATTTATTTGTATAATTTGTAATGATTTATCGTAACTTCAGAACAAAATGTAGCAAAAGACCATGCACTAGGCGCAAGCCCGTACTGTTGGGTGCTCTGCTCATCCACCAAGAAGTGCAGTTAATTATACACTATATGTACACTAAATGACAAAAGAAAATATTTATAATTTTAACAATTCCACAACATGTGTATCAGTTGATTTCCTTACATTTACAGATGTTGAAAAGGGAGTAGATGAAGATGATGAGAATTCAACTCTCCTCTCTGCAAACAGAGATGGCGAGAGAATTCGACCACTACGACCAAAGAAACCCAGTATTAAAACTAACGGAGGAACGTAAGTTGAAGTTTAGAAGTTCAATATATGCAAAATAATTATCCAAGACTGTGTTTACGTTACGATACGTATCCGATACCCAAAAAAGCTATTTGTTAAGTAACTTCAAAGGTTGTCCAATTTCGCTCAAAGTAATTCTTCTAACATAGCATATACTGTCAATACGAAAAATTTCAATTTTCGGAGAGACAACCTTGCGGATGGACAGAGCGAAACTAGAACGATTCTTTGTAGGACGACGGAACCCTAAAAATAGTGTTGCTAACAGACGAATCAGATATTAATCGATATACCATTCTCGTAATTGAACATTCTTGCGTCAACTTTTGATAATTTATGTATGGTTTTCTAACACCCGAACTCCTCTATGTTTCGGAAGGCATGTAAACCAGTGTGTCCCGATTAAAATCTCTGAGTGATGTTAGTCGTGAGATTGAAGAGATTGTGGGCGTTCCGGGGATGACGCCAGAGGGCAGTAGGCCATCTCAACTCGCCCCACAGCCACATCCTCCGCAATTTAAGCGCTCCCTGGTACTAGACCGGAATAACGCTAGGTAGAACAAGAAGTATTATAGTAACAATATTTACTTACATTTGGTAATCCATCTAAAAAGATACAGTTCAAGTATTTCGATACTAATGAAGCAGTCGGCAAAAGCATATAGATACATAAATATTTAATATAGTCTTAGAAATCCAACTTCAAACATTTTTCTTTTCCAGTTCACACCCTGGCCACCCTGAACAAAGTATTACATCTCCAGCTAGAGATACCATCAAATTTCACAACACCAGATAGCACACCTGCTCCGGATAACGCAGAGTGGCCCAGGAAATGGAGACGAAGTGATAGACGTCAAACGCGGCTCAACACAGAGTTGCTCGAAGCTATAGAGTCTCATGATATAGAGGAAGTAGAAAGGTTTGTTTCATTTTAAGTAAAAACATACATACTCTATAGTTTTTTACTTATGCCGGAGCCAGACATAGCTTCAAGTGAATGATCATTTCAATGATCATGTACTGCGGCCGGGTACTTTGTGCAACCTCACAAAGTTTTGTAGTGCTTTGTAGACTTAGAGATACCTTGATGTACCCTGGAGAAGGACGTAGGCTACCTTTTGTTGCGAATATAACATTTTAAAGAGTTGAAACAGGGGTTGAAAGTTTGTATGAAATACGAAGAAAACAACACGGCCGAAGTCGCGGGTGAATCTAGTATATTGTAATAATCCAAAATAAGCTAAAACGTTAGCACATTACGTAACCACAGAGCGTTTTCTTGCGTTAAGATCTTTAATTAAATTAACATTTAGGAACTTGTAAACCAATTAGAACAAGTTCGGACTTTGGCATCCTATTGGTAATTCGGATTTTACGGTTGTTTTGTAGCGTCACGACTAACTTTACTAGTTTAGATGATTAAAATGGCCGAAGTTTTACTGCCGGAACGATACCGCGAACACGTAATGGCTTCCTTATCACTTATCTATTGCTATCACTTTTATATCCGACAATTCCGTGAACAATACTTGGCAAATATTATATCGCCGGCCTTAGAGAGTGAGTGTGTCTTCTTGAAAATATCCAGAAAAGAGATATAGAGAAAATAGGTAGAAGTCGAACCTGGTAACTGGATCGACGGACATGATTTGTAAGAGAAATTGCTTGCAATTAGATCCTTTATACCTAAAAAGGGCGGGCTGGAACCCATTAAATTGAATGCATGACTATTCTAGGTTGTCGTCAAGCCAACTCCTAACAAAATTATTAAAGCGTTGGATAAGAAATGATGCCCATATATAGCTTTCTATTTTTTATTTTAGTTTTTAACTATGTTCGTAGTCACACGCACGCACGAACGCACGCACGCACGCACGCACGCACGCACGCACGCACGCACGCACGCACGCACGCACGCACGCATTAATCGTAAGGTTGTAGAAATCGTGGGGGTTCCGAGGATGACGTCAGATGGCAATCGGTCATCTTAACTCGCCCCACAGCTACATCCTCTACAATTTAAGCAGACCCTGGTATCTAACCAGGATAACGCTAGGAAGAAGAAGATATTACTGGTTAAAATAACATAAATTTACATAATATTATATATTCGCAAACATAAACGAAGCGAAACACATCAGAGGCACCTTCAAATTACTTCACCGGTGTGGCTAATTCGAAAATCACCGTTAATGCTCGCAGCCAAAATTAATCATCATAAAACGGTGAACCGTAGCCAAAGTAAATGCCAAATTATCGAGACCCATACATCAAGCGTCCTTATAAAGTGTCTCAAGAAGATTAATGAAAAATAACCTCAGAAAAAAAGCGTATCTCAAACAAAGGAAAATCGTTACATCATTACATACGGACCCTGTTATTATGTATAATAAATCTGCGATTATAAAGGAGCGGTTGAAACCAATTTTCTATACGGTGAACAAATTAGAAGATCTAGGAATCGCTGTGTCGTGAATACGCCCCTATATTTTATATGAATATTCGTACGTGGTACCAAATTAAGTCACTTGCCGCTCTTGTAACAACAGCTATCTGCCATTGAAAGTCTCATCAAAATCTGTCCAGCCGTTTCGGATTACCCGTAACAATCAAGCAGACACAAACAGACATTGGAATTTTATTTATTCGTTCCTTCAGTCCAATTCCTTCCACCACTGGACATAGCCCCCGCCCCACCCCCCCCCCCCCCCCCCCCCCCCCCCCCCGCGCCCTCCGGCCCTTCCGTCCGGTTGGGCGACCGCCGACCCAAGGACGGTAAGAATGTGTCGTTTATATAATGATTATGACCTCTTGTTATAAAGAACTATACATATTTAACAATAAATTTAATTAATTTTTAAGAACAATTTTGTTTGAAATCAGAATAGTTCGCCGCTTTCTTAATCTGTCACTCTGATTCCCAGCCGTTTCGTCTCCTCTTCCGGGATGTATTCTCCACACATGGATATGTATAGATGAAAGGTATATGTAGATATATTTCACATTTGATATTTATGTATATTTACTAGTATTATTCATTTATCTTATTTATCTTATATATCGAAAATAATAATAGCAGCTAATGTAATGTTATACATCATATAAGACTCGAGTTAACCATGTGTGTAACACATACAACAGACATATAACAACATAGCTAATGTATCAATAGCTCGCTGATGAGAGTGGCCGATTAGCTGGTAAGGAGGCTGAGGTCAGGGCGCGTGGAGTGCGCCGTCACTACACTGGTTAGCGGCTATTTCTGAACGAGGGCTCGACTTAACCACTTGACGATTTATTGCGAGAAAAACGTTAATTTTCTTATGCGTGATTTTACTACACCAAAACAAATCTGTCTATCTATATCTTATATAGATAGACAGATTTGTTTTGGTGCAGAATTATATAATAAGAGCGAAATGTCACCTCTTCCAAAATCTCGAAAACCGCGTGACGTATAAAGATAAAATTTGTCAGGGAGGTCGTTCATGAGAAACTAAACTAAACTACTTAGCTTTAATCCGCGAATGAATCATTCACGGATTAAAGCAAAGTAGTTTAGTTTCTCGTGCATGTCATGGATTTCCGCAAAGTAACGCCTGATTCTATCAATTAAGTTATAGCCTATAGCCTTCCTCGATAAATGGGCTATCTAAACACTGAAATAGTTTTTTAAAGCGGCCCAGTAGTTTCTGAGATTCACGCCATTCACGTCAAAATTGAATCTCATTTTACGCCGCCAAAGTCGCGGGCACAGCTAGTTTTTAATATAGTCTTAGATTATATAATACGCTTTACGAATAAGCGTGTCATTAAATTTATTGATAAAATTAAATTTATTAATAGATAAATTAATATTGCATCTGGAAACACAAATTATTTGCAAAATTTATGGACTTGAAAAGTAAACAAGGAATAACATTTTTGCGGACTTGAAAAGTAAACAAGGAATAACATTTTTGCGGACTTGAAAAGTAAACAAGGAATAACATTTTTGCCTACATAAAACTACAAATTCTGTAGCCTAGTCTATACAAGGTAATACCTAAAGGATATGAGTCGCAATACTGCGTCATTGTAAACAACTTTTACAATGAGACAAACCGTGAGAGAACGACAACAAAATCTTATTTCTTAATATCAAATGATATTTGATTCAAGTAGACCTTTGTAAGCTTTTTTGTATCGTCAAATATGTTAAAAAGTACTACTGTTTCAGAGGTCACTGATTCGAAATTTTTCGCTTCACGTTTTAATATGTCTAGCAAAAAGCTGAAAAGCCTTGTGAGAGCTCGCGTAGATTACTGACGATGTATTTAAGCCGATCCCGGGATCAACTTTCGCTTGGACAGTCGAGACCCCTAGGATAAAGGCCAATGTCCACCAGGATCCGAACCCTACTGGAATTGACTACATGGACATGACCTTATCTGACTAACACCCCAATGGCAAGGATTCTCTTTCTTTGTGCGCGAGTCTGACTCACACTTGCCTAGTTATTATTTCTCGGCGCAGGGCGCAAGAACCACAAATGAACTTAACTTTAAGTTGAATATTTTATCACCTAATTACCAATGATTTAAAAAAAAATGTACAAAAATGATCTTTAAAAGCGCTTTAAAAAAATTATTACAAATAAAGTTTGACTTTGACTTCCGTATATTTAGTGAAACAACTTTATTTCAATGTCACAAACAGATACTCAAATTTTATTTACTCCTTTACATTACAGTACAGTAAACTTACTAAACTCGGTGTTTGGTTGCGATTGAAATAAAAGTCATATATTTTCCAACCCTTAAAAGTGCCATATTCTGGTTAAATTTTTCAACATTCGCCCCATCGTGAATTTTGCAAGTACCCTCAGGAAATACGAGTGGAGTTGACTGCGTTTGCCACTTTAGATGGAAAAATTTGCTGATATCTGTGCACTTTTACTGATATTTTACCATGGAAAGTTTCAAATTTCTGTGTAGCCAAGCGCAGCAGCTGTTCTTTTATTTGACAAATACGTAAACGAAAACTGCAATGGATATCGTAAAATCATTACCACTGCCTGATGATCAGTAAAGTGTCCCTTGAAGTCGGCGTGAATAATTTAATTATTGTGGTCAACCCCATATAATAAATTTTGCTTTTCATTTTATTTCTTTTTCTATAATTAATAAGATTAGCCACTAGATCAAAACTCAGTTTCGCTTTTTAATAAATTTATTTAATTTCTCTAGCTCTCTAGAAAGTAGCTATAACAATATAGTTAATGGTATTAGACAAGTCATAACTAAAGTATGCAAACCGCAAAAAAGAAATTACTGATATTTTGGAAGGTGAACGACCCCTCAGGTATTGGGGCTATGATACCGGTTAGAATTTGTCTCCATGCGTCATACGAATGTAATTAAAGTGATTTTATATGAACACTATTGCATTTTTTTAGATAAGTCGCCTAGTATTAATTAATATATTATTATGATCAGGTTGTTATGTAGTTTCCCGCAGCGGCTTTTAAAATCGATCATCAAAAGTGTGAGAGCTTTACCTGGCTCGTATCGGCTGCACCATAATAAAACCTAATAAGGGTCACTTTTTAGCCCCCGACGTAAAAAGAGGTGTTATAAGTTTGACGTCTGTCCGTCTGTATTAAAAAAATGGGTATTTGAAGAGGGGGAGGGAGGGGGTTAATGGCGTAGCGGATTAAATTACTGAATTCAACGAACATACCCGAGTGGAGTATCGGGAGTTTTTTAAATTTCTAATTTAATTTTATATTTTATTACAAAAATCATTTTAATGCATAATCTTGATCAACTGGTTAAACAACCCTACCAACTACAAAAACGCCAGCGCTTTGATCTCGCGTAAAAACAGAAATATAGGTACATATAGAAATATAAGTATGAAATAGATTCAATTTTAGCGTCATGATATATAGCCTTCCTCGATAAATAGGCTATTTAACACTGGAATAATTTTTAAAGTCGGACCAGTATTTCCTGAGATAAGCGCGTTCAAGCAAACAAACAAAGAAACTCTTCTGCTTTATATAAAGTATAGATTTATGTGGCTGTGCCCTTCTTAGCGTAGAGGTACTCCTACCTATTCAAGAATTTGCTGAAATAGAAATTAGGGTTCTAAAAAATAATATAAATAAAAAAAAAGCCTGTTTTCATGGGCTTCGGCGTATTTTTGCACTACATTAGTGACGAAATTCATTCAGTCCAGCCCAAGTTAGGGATCCGCTTGAAAACTGCTATAATGTAAATACCCGCTAGTCATTAATATTTCTACCATTCGTAGCTCTCAAACCATTCGTAGATACTGCTCGTTAAAGGGTCCTCTGAGTCCTACATCATAGATACTGTAATCCCCCCTCCCCCCCAATAACAAAACCTTATAACACGGTAACTTTATTCCGCGTTATAGAAAGACGCGTTGTCTGCGTACTCTCTTACAACGACCCTGCATGACCCTAATGCGCATAATATAATATTAAATATCTATACTTCTATACCAATATATGAAGCTGAAGAGTTTGTTTGTTCCTTTGTTTGCTTGCACGCGCTATCTTTCATATCTTTTTTATATTCAATCATCTTTTTTATTTCATATGTAGGTGAAGAGTTTGTATCTGTGCATGAATGCGATTATCTCAGGAACTACTGGTCCGTCTTCAAAAATTCTTTCAGTGTTAGATAGTCAATTTATAGAGGAAGGCTATAGACTATATATCATTACGCTAAAATTTTTCTCTTAATTTTACGCGGACAAAATCACGAGTATCAACTAGCATTATAATATTAAATTTTATTGAATAATATTAATGCATTATAATAGTACCGTGTTATAGGTGGATTACAGTACTCTTCGTCATCAGTGCTTGGGCTCGTATTTTAATAATATTTTAAAGCGATTCACAATCATTTTGTGTGGATTGGTGTGAGAAATATCTACTGGCAATAGATGTCCCTGAAGGCGTCATATCATAAAGTTATATATGTAGACCCTATTCCCTTTTCCCCTCCTACTAAGCTTAAATTAAAAGCTTGTATTAGGAGTGGGTGCGACAGTACCCCAACGGCGGCGGGGTTTGAACCGGGTACCGTGCGAATTTCAGTCCATGCCTTATACCGTTGAGCTCTGAAATTTATATGAATGCAAGAAAAAATTGAGCTAAGCGATTATGGCGCGAAGTAATTTATATTTTGCATATTAATTCATGACTGTGCACGAAAGTAAATTCATGACTGTTTTTTCTTTCATATAATCGCTCCCTTACCATTTTTGTTTAATCATAGATTAAGGCAATCTTTACGATATGATGAGTGAGTCAATATAAAAACACAATAACATCGACATGTCTGTGTGAAATGTCATCGGATGTTATTTATCTATCACGTCGAGCGAATCATGTCGCGTTAACACAATCGATTACACGCAAATCATTGATTGAATCATGCACACGTTCGTTTCCCCTCTCCCCCATTCAGAACAGCGGGTTCTTTCATCTTTTGACAGTTGCCCCAGCCTAATGTTCCGTTTTAATTAAAGCTTACGACACACGCAGTGCCCCTACGATTATCGTTGTACAGGGCACGTATACACGATGCTTTATATCGCTATAGTCTCTAACTTGCACAAAATATAAAGTTGTTTTACTTACAGTCATAAACAATCTTAATATTCACTTTTTAAGAACAAGGCCTTCACTTTTGTTTTGTTGTTTAGCGATTTGTGCTTTAACTATTAGATCGGCTGAACAAGTATCGTTATCACAAAAAAATGTGATTTATATAACAGTGATGATCCCGGAAGCTTATAAATGCTTACATGCCCTTAATAAGTTACTTACATACACAACAATTTATCCAAATCTGTCTAGTGATTTATGAGGAGTATAGTGTCAAAGGATTGTACAGTTGACTTCTGGGTTCCATAGTGCTACAAGGAACCCTTATAGTTTAATTTTAACCCCCTGCTAATATTTTCTAACTATTAGGATTTAGACTTAGACTTGATATTTTTCTTATTCATAGAACACGCTAATAACTCATTAGGAAAATTATTTTCAACAAAATTGGACAACAATTTTCGTTTATTTAGGTTATTTAATAAATATCTTTATAAGAAACCCTCTATGTATGCTTGCCTTGAAACACTCTTGGCCATTTTGTTTCTATATGTATAAAGATAAATTTAAAACATTCAGGTCCTTCGCGAAAAGGAGAAGGGCGATTGGCGCAAGCTGACCCTGGAAGAGAAGAAAGCTTTGTACCGTGCTTCCTTCTGCCAGACTTTTGCCGAATTCCAGGCCCCCACCGGCCAGTGGAAGGGAGCTCTCGGCTGGGCTCTCATGATTGCTTCCCTGGGTATCTGGGCTTATATGGGCATGAAGGTCTTTGGTGAGTATTAGGACTAAGTGTCATCACACAACAATATTGTAATTTTATAGAAATGGTTTAATTTTAATAAGTGGTATCTATATGGTCGGGGAGCCCATGAAGCAAAATTTGTAGTCACTAAAGCATTATGGAGATTTATTGGATTACGTAGATTAGGTGTAAGAACGAAAAAAAAGATTATATTAAAGGTATGTTCATGTTGTCAATAACGCATGGTTTTAGATACATTGCCTTGAGATAATCGTCGGATTATATTATATAGATTAGAAAAATATATAGATTATTTTTTCCGTCATTCCTTCCTCAAATGGTTATTTATAAGTCAATTAAAAGTCCATTAAAGAGAGCGAGCTGTTACAAAGGTTAATTTGAAATGCCATTAAGACTAACAAAGGTTTCTTTTTCACACTTTTATTTTGTTTTCCATCTTTGAATAGCAAATTGAAATGTATTTGTAATTCGCACTTCACTTTACAACTCTTTATTATTTATGTATACTAAAATATAAAGCAGGTTTCAGATTGGCAAGAGGTGGTGCAGGATCGAGGCCGATGGCGTTCTCTTGTTTCGGAGGCCAAGACTCATTTTGGGTCGTTGCGCCATAGGAGTAAGTAAGTAATATATAAAGCTGAAAAGTTTGTTTTCTTTAACGCGCTAATCTCAGAAGCTATTGGTCCGATTTCAAAAATTCTTTCAGTGTTAGATAGCCCATTTATCGAAGAAGATTATAGGCTATATATAATCATGCTAAAATGCAATTTATTATATATTTACCCAATCAAAAACCCGCGGATATCGGTAGTCTTATATACGAAAACTAAAGGTGAATTTTTGTAGGGAAGTAGTTTATAGTTAATAGCGTTCGATAAAAACGGATTTTCCGATAGGGATAAATTAAGGAGGTCCAAAAGTTCTTGCTTGTTTACGCGGACAAAGTCGTGGGAAACAACTAGTGTATACATAAACTTACCGAACATTTTGCCAAAAATTTAACTATTTTCCTAAACACTAAACAAGTATTTTTTGAGAATAACAATTCATTTCTTAAGTAAATAAATAAGTTACGGACATCAACTGATCAAGAACTTACATGAAAATACATAAATTAATTCAGACTACACTAGAATTAAACCCCAATTATTCAAGAATAAATTGTACTCTAGTGGTTCTTCTTCTTTAATGCTTTCTTGATAGAGCTTTGTAATGCTTTCTTGGTAGAGCTAATGCTTTTTGGTGATCATCGCTTTTGGTCGCTCCTCTTGCTTCAAATTATATAAAAGTTATATTATAACACCCTGGCTAGATATCCATCAATAAATATTATTTTATAACTGGAGCATAGTTACCAAGAGTTAAGTTATTTCTAGTGTCCGGTTCTGCAAGGTGAAGCTAAATCGGAAATTTGAATACCGATCCAATATGCATTATGCCACATTATGTGTTGAAAAATTACCAGTGCATACTTAAATATATATTGTTGTCACATACCTAGTATCTATAAAAAGCCTGTGGTTAAACTCATAGTCATGTCATGTCTAGATCATGTCAGTGTCAGTTATTAGTTACAGAAACAAATCACAAAATCAAAATATTTTCGGTCGATCTAAAAGAGAACAGTGTTTATTTTCTGCATATGTATTTGGAAATGTTATGAACGTGTAGAATATTTAAAGACTGTCTAATATGACGTTAAAAGATGAAGATTTTCAGGAACATACTAAAAGGTTACGATTCAAGAGTTTAACCAATGTTCAACATTGTTCCGGTGATATCATTGATAAAAGTAGCAAAGAAAACAGACATAAAGGTTCAAAGTTTCTTCAAGTCTTTAAAAATTATTTATTGAAATATTTAGAAGTAATGTTTCTTTTTATTTACAGATGGAGCTAAATCTGCTTCTTTATTTACTTTTCTGCACGTTGAGCTCACGCGAGGATATTTATTGGAACACGACGAGGAACGATTTTCAGCTCGAAGAGAGAAAGTCTATTCTTTTTTTAAAATACCACAAGAATTAGAAAAATTTATGGTTTATGGTTTCTTTCAATGTGCAGACTCTATGCTATTTATTTATACATTTTTACCTCTAAGATTTATAATGGCATTCTGGTCCTTTATTGATAGATTATTTAGGCAATGTTTTGGGTAAGTTTGTTATTATATCACACTTTTTTTTGGTAGTCACAGTAGAGGGATGTTGAGATATAGTCACTTTTATATTGTGTAAGAATTTATAATAATACTAGTGGACTCAAGTCATTATCCTGCCTGCTATTAGCCAGTTCACAAAGCTCTTTTGTCTGTTCCATAAAATATGACACTGGCCATATGTTTTATGAAATAATTTTACATGTCAGTCAAATTGTCTAGGTTTATTTGAAGTAGTGACCAAATCGGCTTTTTTTGTGCGTTTAAGTATTTTCTCGATATTTCCTTTACTTCTTTTTTAAAACTTCCTGCAATAAGGGTAATAGAACAAAACAAACAGAATTTAAATCTGTCCAGTCATTTTTGACTTTTTAGTGAGACTGTGAATATGAATGGACTAGATTGATTTTTATACATATAGATTGCATTTCAGGTTCTATTCTAATCCTAGAAAAGGTTTACTTAAACCAGCAGAAACATGTGATGTACTTAAGGGTTTCATCCTATTAATTTGTAGTATATTAATGTGTTATATTGACACAAATATGATGTATCATTTAGTGAAAAGCCAGAGTGTTATGAAATTGTATATATTTTACAATATGCTGGAAGTAGGAGATAGACTGTTCTCTGCTTTTGGACAAGACACAATTGATGCTCTATTTTGGACGGCCACAGAACCCAGAGATAGGAAGAGAGAACATCTGGGTGTAATACCACATCTTATTTTTGCCATGACCTATGTCTGTATCCTTTAGAATTAGGTACTGCACTTGATTTTAATACTATTAGGTATCATTCTAATAGGAAGTGAATGAGTGATGTGAAAGAACTTAGTTTGTACGAATGTGCGATTAAACACATTGATGTGACAAGAGTGTACTAATTGAAGAAAAAGCGATCATACAAATTTCAATTAGGTCACTTCTAAGACATCAAGATGTTTGATCACACGTTTGTATGAAGTAAGTTCGCTTGCATTGCACATTCACTACGACTATGCCTTATGTAAAGTTTAACATTTTACCTCTTGATTCTGAAATGAAATTATATTAGACTCTGAATCTGAAAAGTAATTTCTTGCCAGCACTTTGAATAACTAAGAATTTATTTATTTGAATTTTTTTTAAATTGTAATACTTGGGTTATATATCACAAATCCATATAAAATTTTCTTTAACTTAAATATCAGTTCTTCACAGCTTGTTGATATTATTTCAAGCAACAACATTAAATGTAGCTTTTAATTCAAATAATAAAAGTCTTCTTATAATTATGATGTCAAACAATGTAAGTATTTTGCTAATAATTATCAATAGACCAATTTATTAATACAAAATAAAAAGTTTTCTTCTTAGCATTATGCCAATCTAGTACCAGGGTCCGTTTAGATAGCAGAGGATGTGGCTGTGGGACAAGTTAAGATGACTGACTGCTGTCTAAAGTTATCCCCGGAACTCCCTTGAATCTCTACAATCTCACAACTAATATCTCTCAGTGAAATTAATCGACATCCACTGCTCTACATGCATTCTGAAATGAGGAAGGTTGGATATATGAAAACCAGTGTTTGAATTGGTCACCCCTCTATCTCTTGGCTGTGATAACATCTATCTATCCTACCGGTCAACTCAAATGCTGGTCACTGATTAAGCTACAACCTCTTCAATACAAAATAATAAGTGATTGAATGTATTTTTTTTATTTTAAGAGAAATATTCTGGCAGTCTAAGATGTTTGTAATAATTTATTCTGTATCTTTCCAGTTTGTAGAGCTAAAAGGAAGTGTATTTAAAAAGTTTGATAAGAATAATCTTTTCCAAGTCTCATGCAGTGACGTAAGGGAGAGGCTGCATTTGTCAGTGCTACTTTTCATTGTGGTGCTACAAACTATGAAAGAATATATTTGGAAGGAGGACAGGTTTTGGATTTTGGCTCCTGACTGCGTTCTTGTTCTTGCCTTTGAGGTTATCATTGACTGGGTGAAACATGCATTTATCACCAGGTGTGTAGTATATTTTAAATTTTAATACTTTCACTTTGGTATCAAGTGGATTTTATGGGCATTTGAATATAGTTTAGATCGATTTTACCTCTATTAATTCCTTGATATGATAATAACTGTAGACATGTTTTGCCAATGATGATGGATAAGTGTGCTATTATAAAAACTTGTTAATTGTTGTAGTCATAAAGTCCACTTTTGCATAACATAGACACATTCTTCTTTTTCTTCATGACTGAAGTCTGGGTGTCAATTATGAGAATTGTAAAAACACAGACACTCTAAAGACAAGTAAAATAGTTTCTTGTAACAAATATTATGGCCAGATCTACTAATTACTAAGTCTTTATGTTTTATTTAAACAAAATCTTACAATATATGCCAAACCAATTGTGGTTTGCAGTAGTGCCACACTTGCCTCCTTTTGGTCTGTGGGCTCAATTAGGCTAGAGTGTCTGGGTATTATCAGTAAGTGCAGATGACCATGAGCTTCAGTAGTTACTTAGGTTAACTGCCTGTCCGTTTGCCCCTTGTATTATATAAAAAATAACCATAAGTTGGGATTAGGATGGAACTGTATGGGATGATATGGAACTGACACTTTAAAATACTTATGACCATAGACACTAGTATCAATGATAGTAGTCCTGTCATAAATTTGTTTATTTCGGCTTATTAAATAAAAAAAACTGTTTTTTTTTATTTTTGCAGATTTAATGAAATACCATACGGAGTGTATAGGGAATACACAGTAAGTTTGGCATACGATGTGGCCCAAACCAGGCAGAAGTATGCATTCAGTGATCATTCAGATTTGGTGGCACGTAGGATGGGATTTATACCACTTCCTTTGGGGGTCGTTATAACGAGAGTGCTTGTTCATGCAGTAAAAGTGGATGGGTATGAAATAATGAATCAAGTCTTATAATAACGTAAATTAGAACTTTATTTTTAAACTGATTTCTCATTGACTGGCTAGTTGGTCAACTTCGCATTAACCCTACTTTCTACTTTGAGGTTGTGAGTGAGATTTCCCCCTTCAGTCTGAATATATTATAAATTAATGCCGTGAAAGAATTGAAATTTTATTTACTTCATACAATTGCTTGAGGTATTTTAAATAAATAAATATAGGACACACGGACGTCTGTTCCTAAGGTAGAAAACTTAATGTTTGGTAAAAGAGGCCTGTTATACACAAACTTTTTCTTTGTAAAAATATATAAATACATATAGATGTAACTAACTGTAGTATATTATATTTTTAGTTGGTAGTTTTGGGCAGTAGTACAATTCAATTTTGGATATTGATAAAATATATTTTAGCTACATATTGAAGCTGTAATATTAAACTGTTGCCTTCCATTTTGATTCCCTACCAGAACATGTTCATGTTAAATTTACCCTTATTAACCAACTTTTTTGTAGATTGGCAGCGATACTTTTAATATTCATAGCATATCTATGTCTGATATCAATAAGGGTCCTAGTGTCTATTGTCATTTTGGGCAAGGCGTGCGACTTAATATCACAACATCAGAACGAAAAATGTGACAGTCACCATACAACACCTAAAAGGTAATATATTTTTTTGAGTAACAAAATATATATTAAAATAATAAATTTGATTTATTAAATAATAAGTGTGTGATACATTTATTAAAAAGCGAAACTGAGTTTTTAAATATTGGCCAAACCCAATAATATATAATTCGGTGGTGCAGCTTTCGGGTTGCAGCATTACACCGATTTTCCCTCGTATTCATTCGCGGATTAAGCAAAGTAGTTAAGTTTCTCTTGCATGTATGTATAGATCTTCTTTTTCTTCTTCTTTAAAAGTTTCTCCACCACAGTTACCTTCTAAATTCCCCTTTGTCTCCGGCTAGCCCGAAGAGTGTATAGATAAAAGTGAGTAAGAATGTAAGTGAAGTGATTAAGAATTAAACTTATTAATAAAAGTCTAATATCTAGACGACAATGATTATATGCTAAGGAACAAATACTAGGTTGTTCATCTTATTATAAGTGACTAACGAAATTACGTAGAATCCACTTCTAAGAGAAAGGGGCTATATCCTTCTTTTACAGGCTGAAAAAGCATCTGTGATTATCACGCGCTTTCTGGTAGTGTAGTCTATTAGTCGCTTAGAATAAGATGGCCTGCTAGTTTGCCTCCATCATATAAAATATTTCCGACATCTGAAATAGGTTTGCCATTTAGACTATATATTCGATGATGTACAATACAAAATCTTTATGTGGATAAGTGATTAACTTCGATGCTCACTCACAGGGGTTCAAATATGATGGTAAACCAGAATTCTTGGAGTTTTTAATGTCTTATACAGATTAACGTTATAAAATACTAAAATACTTTTACGAGATTACGCTACATCTTACCTAAATTCAATAGTTAAGTTGAAACAGCATTTTTTTTAAACTATTGTGACGGAACGAGCCGTGGCAACTGTCAAATTAAAAAAAAAAGGTTTTCGAAGGGAATAGAAAAACGTCAGATGGGTTGGCGGGAAGACATAGTATAAAAGAACTGTATTAGATCTCCCGAATAAAACTTCTTTTTAGATATTTTAAGTTTTATTTCTTAAAACTATTTCTTGTCTTTCTTTTCGACAGCAAAGGTTTTCTTGTACTTGTACTCTTTGTGTCAGCAAATTATTTGGTTTCGTTTAGAAATTTATTTTTCTAGTAATCAATTGTTAAGTCATCCAATGACTAGGCTGTTGGAGTTGAAATATTATTACTTTTAGTATGAGTTATATTCTTGATTCCCATCAGACTTAGCGTAAAAGTTTGAGCTAGGCGTAGGGGTGAGGATAGTCCAGCGTCGAGATCGAACCAAATACCATATGGATTTCAAGTTAGTAGTATTAATATTCCAACAAAATATAAACAAATGAAATAAAATAATTCCATAACTTTTATTCAACAGTAAAACGACATTTGCATATTGTTAATAGCTGCGTATTTAATGTATACTTGAGCACCGTAATATTGTTTATTATTGTAATTTCATACTGAGGAACGTGCATCCCTATAAACTTATTAGAGCTTCTGGATATGAAGCTGTATTTAACTTGCTGCATAAGTTAGTATTAAATAAATACATTTAAAAATAAATAAATAAATAATTTATGTAATTTATAAAAACTAGAAATACGATGACGCCTGGTCGAAAAATTTTAGAGCATTATTGATGGTTGCAGATACGATTTAAGTTTAATTTGTTTATTCAACACTATACTAAATATATTTTCGGATTGATTAATAAACCAGTCTTAATCTAGTCGCGTTCTAAAACGTGTGTACATCTAAGTGGTAAATTAGACTTGCTGTTTCTTTTAGTAATCTTGTCTTCTATTTTATTGTTTAACTGATAGAAATGCTAAACGGGTAATGTAAGATTGAGGAACGAGATATTAAATGTTTTAATATCTTATCTGGTGAGTATATTGACATTTAAACACAACAAAATCTCTCTCATGTGCACATATTTTTAAAAATCTTGAATTCAGTTAAAATCCATAAAGTTCATACCACGAAATTTTAGGTATATAACATCAATCATTCAGTCGATAAAATAGTGTTCTTTGATAGGAAATTATGGGAGAAATTAAGTATAGTCTGTGACGATATTTTGGCAGAAACGCGGTCGTTCAGTCCGATGCATCAGTCCGATCGGCCTCGCCTCGTCCCCGCGTCGTGAGGTACTCAAAGCACAAAGCACTCGTTTCTTGTCCTACCAATTACGTATTCAACTATTTTTATGGCCAATCCAACAAAATATCTTAATAATTTCATGAAATATTTTAAGATAGCTCTATTTATCTACAAAAAATTTTATAAGAATTTAAATTGAAAAAAAAATTAAATTTCTGAAAGATTTATAATTTTTTCTTTTGTTGTCTAACGTGACAAATGTTTAAAAAAAATTCGAAACGAAACTAACTTAGGCGAATGTCAAATGTGTAAAAATGACACATTTTTGGCCATAGAAATGAAATCTAAAATAAAAAAAGTACGTAATCGGAGCCCTTTTGTTGCTTATGTGGCTAGACCTCCGTGTTCCCCCCTGAGTGCTTAAAATTTAAATATATTACCCCCCCTTATTATACATATATAAAGAACGCTTCGCCTTTTATTGTGAGCACAAAATTCGAACGCTATATGTCTGCTAAGTCCACTCAATTTGACATTTGTGAATCCTGTGTTGCTAGGAAAAAAATGGCGATCGGCTAAATGCTTCTGTTTGTTTTATACATTCAAACGAATGAGATATTCATTTCCGCTAGAACCATTAAATACATAAAATAGGATATGAACACTACATATAACTATTATGACACGTTTATTAAGGGTTTTTTGGTAAGTGATTAAGTATAGCGTATTTTTATGTAACGTTATTTATTTTAAAGTAATGGTAATATTTTTCTTGTCATTGTAACCTTCTGTGCTAATTTTATTATTATTTCTTAAATTACTTATACTTTTTTTATTTTAAATAGATATTGTATTTCCGTTTTGTTAATTTTATTTGCGCTAGTATTTCACTTATTAAATTGCTATCTCTTCTTGTAGTTATTTCCAACATCGATGTTTAAATTTATTTTGAATCTGTAACAATCTTTGGAAAACTGTTCTAGACTAGAAAAACCTTTTGTATCAAAATAATGTTATATTCTGTTTCACTTAAATTTTGCAGAGAGCGAAAGATACATTTTGAAATCTTGTTATAATAATTTACATTTAAATTAAATTGTTTTTATTCGTAAATTATATTTATTGCTTTGAAATAATTAATCTACACAATCACTACATAATACATGAATAGTGTAGCAGTTTTATTTAATCACAGTAGCAATTTAATATGTATAAAAACTATATTTTATTCATCGATAGTTATCGAATCAAATATTCTATTCTTTTTTTAAGTTTTAATGTATTAAGCAGATCAGTTTATATTGTATAAACAAATAGATATATTGAGTTTTTACACATTTTCTTTTTGTTATATTTATTTGTTTTACTTTAAGTTACAAAAGGCAAAAAAGTACACAATATTAAATTTATTTTTTCATCTAAAACAACCATGAGTAGAATGAGTCATATAAAGGGAGTAACTGAATTCATAACAAGATATGAAATTTTTTTTTCCTCTTATTCATTACAAGTTTTAATACATAGTTACAAGGGAAATAATAATATTATAGGTTATATATCTATAAATATGTCTTCATAAAAACACTAACTTTATTGTATATTAAGTCTATTTACGTATTTATTTTACGATTATTTTTCAAATATACAGCGACAACACAAGTATCTACATACTCTTAGTAATTGTTGGTAATAGACAGCTCAGTATCGCATTGGCTCTGACAGGTCCTGATTTTAGACTCGACTAGAAAACGCGCTCGTGGAGCTAGGAGATATACAGCAACCTCACGGCCCTCGGACACCTCAGTCTCAGCCGCCCCCAGCGAAGACCCCCTACCAGTATGTCTTTCATTTACCACGCAGCGATGTCCAACTGTTCATGGGGAACTTGACGTGATACAAAGAACAATGGTCATACTAACCATACTAAGTGATTTTACGAATTTATTCTAAAATACATCCCCTTCTGTATTTATATAGAAACTTTATCTTCTATTTTAAGTAGAATTTACTTTGATTCATTTTTAACTTTTAGGTTTTCTACAACCTTTTTTATATTGGAAATTTTAATCTCTATCTTTAATCACTTCTTTATCTTTGACATAATAAAAACGTGTCTTTAAGATTTGAATTTTTATTTTGAAGATAACTCCTTTATTTTTATCAGCTATATGTGTTTACATATTTGTGTATACTTTTTTTTGCATTTTGATTTAGTAGCTATGTACTACTAGCTTTGAATTTAAATTGAAATAAATTTTTATGTAAGAAAAATTCTCGAAATTGCCCATTGTTCTTTGAATTGATGTATTTATATTCTGCAATATAGTTATACAACCATGTGACCTGTGGAATCGCTTATATGTTTATTGTATTGGTGTATTTTTTTTTCATATTTATCGCTGTGTGGTAAAAACCGGAATATTAAGGCTTTCAATGTCTGCAGGGTGTTGGCTGCTATTATGTCGCTTTGTGGATTATTATGTATTGATATAAATATAAGTATGTTATGTAATATTCTATATCCGTTTATATTTCAATGTCGATGTATTATTTTGTAAGCTTTCGCTGTGACGCTGACGTCGTAAGATAAATTTATTTTATTATTGTATTTTGAGGTGTCGATTGTAAAATTCTATTAATTATTATGATATTTAATGTTAATAGATCGCAATATTATTTTTAATAAACCCAAACATTCCTTAAGTATCTATCAACAAATTGACATTAAATGACGAGTAAATATTTTATGTTAAAATCAAAAACGGTGGACTTTGTTATTTTTATGTAATTATTTCATATAGTTTCTTTTTATAATTATCATATAAATTGTATATAAGCTTTGCTATTTCTACATTATATATAAAAATAGTATAAATTATTTTCTTTATTGAATAACTGTATCTTCCTTCGTTGTTTCTAAGAAATGGTTCTCCAATAATAATGCGATTTTATATAAAGTAGATCCACGAGTGTTGCTATTGTATAAAAAGGATGTCGTAGTTTATTAGAAAATTGTGTTTTAAATATATGTATGCAAATATACTGCAGTCGCCAACACACTGCACACATAAAAAAAAAAGTACTCATGTCTATGCCTCCTTGCGAAAAGTACGATTTTGCACTTGTTTACTACATTCTATCTAATATACCGTCAAGTGTAAATTGCAGGCGTACTTTTTTATCAATCGACATCCAGTTCTTTAGTGTCAGACGTTAGATGTACGTTTCAAAGTGTCGCAAGTGATTTTGAGTTTCACAAATTTTTTTATAACATTTACAAACATGCACAGACACGATACACTAATGGGTCTACAATGAAAATTACATATTATTATAGTTATATACAAATTGGCATGCTTCCAGCACAATACACTTTTCCTATACAGTACTCGCTCACCATTTTTTTTTTCTGTTGATGTACGTATATAATCTGTGATTCCTGTGGTATTTAAAAGAAGTCCCAAAGCTTGTTTTCGATGTCGAATGCTTGATATAAGTTTTTATCGTTTGAATATGTAGAAACAGAGCTAAATTTCGGCTTAAGATAAGGGTTTGACTTTAATTTAAAATGCCTAAACGCGTTTTAAATACCGTTTCATCTCGGTTTTGAATAATATTTTTTTAAAGTTTGACTGACATTCAATTTATGTCACATGTAATTTAGAACAATTGTGTCTGCTCTGTCGTCAGATAACGTGACATTGGCGAAATAAATTGTGCCCAGTTGGCATATAGATAAGAGCCATAAACCAATAATTGAATTGAATTAAAAATATTAAAATAAAATATATATATCTTTCCGTTTTAGAAAAATTGTCTGAAACATTAAATATCAAACACAAAAAATTACATATTTTACAATTTAAAACTAATCTTGCAGTCTTTTTCAAATTAAACTACTTAAGAATAGTTCTCAATGTCGTTGGCCAGAAAAAAAAAAAATATTTAAACCTTATTACAATTTTAATCTTTTTTTTTTCTGTGTTTCAGCAAGCATGTGGAAAATACATTCCAGCCGGAAGCACGGTCCAGGGCAACCAGACAGGTGTAGCTATGGACGGGACGTATTTAGTTGAGGCATCCTTCTAGGACCCAACAACTAGCGCTCATGTTGAGAGCTATGTGTAAATATGACTTTGAATTGTGGATCCTGTGACCTACCCTCCTCGGACCGGGCAGGTCATATTCCTGACGATCTAAAAGACATTCGCGCAAGAGAATTCTAGTCTATGTATTATGTGTAAAACTTAACACGATACTGCCTAATAATAACCAAATATCATATTTGTGTCGAGGATTCGTGTAATTCCAATGGGGACCTAAGAAGATAATATTAAGTTTGAGTGCAAGTTTTTTTTTACAATATAATGACGTCATTATGTTTGCAAGATACAAAGGTAGATCGTAAGAATCTTCAAAGACTTGAATTGCGTGGAAAGGCGCACCAAGGTGGAAGGTGGGTAGTTTTCGGCAAGGAATGATTAGGCGGGAGCGAAGGTCGATATACCTACTCAAAAGCTACAAAGAGATCTTTAGTCCCGGAGCTTCCGCGCCTGGCCGACAGTTGTTCGTCGGAGGTCTATGTATAGTGATCGTACGTAGAAACTTCGCTAGCGTGAGTTGGATTTTGTAAGATATGCGATAGCGTTTGTACCGCGCCCGTCGACCTGTCCTTGCAACGCCATCTAGTTTGCTTTGGTGTATCTTTCCACTCGACATCGTCGCCATATTGTTATACAGCGGAGGTTACAAATTTATGGTAAATAGAACTTTAAAGACTCATACAAGTTTTCGTTGTCGCATTTTAATGGAGAGATTATATATACCATCTGATGGAATATGATATTTTAATGCTTAAAAATAAAAAGAGGACATAGGAGTGAAAGTACTGCTTTATGTTTGACATATGTTTTATGTTCGACATATGTATATTCATTGGGTCTAATGCCGGAGCCAGACATAGCTTCATTTGAATGATCATGTAGTGTGGCCAGGGACTTTGTGTAACTTCACAAAGTTTTGTAGAACTTTGTAGACTTCAAGGTCAAAGATGAACAAAAACTGAGCTATGTCTGGCTCCGGTATTAGATATATCTTCAGATGCCATTGAGGCAAAAGGCATAACACACTTTATGCAAGGAACGATAAGAAAACCGTTTATTAAGTTAAGATCTCCGGGCAAGAGTTATTTAACTATAACATTGCTATGAGAAATAGTTGCAACGATAGTTAGTTTTGACGTTATCGGTTTGCATGTCATATATATCTTTATATCTCTCCGTTAATAAGCAATTTTAAAACATGTATGAATATTCTATGACATATAATATTAAAATATTACCTACATATATACAGAGCAACCTCGATATAACGAAACTCAGGGACTTGATAAATATTCGTTACACCGCGTAATTTGTCAAAACTAGGTTTGTCATAAAATGCCTTGGGCTACGATTCGTTGTGATATGGTAAGAGTGTCTGCGCCTCTCGAAACATGAATGGCTATTGTACAGTTAAATGGGAATTATTGCTAGAATACGTTATGTAGAGGTTAGAAGTTAAAAAATTCGTTAAAACGAGTAGGTAAAAAAGGTAGGGTCCTATCTATATTCTAAAAAATATATTTCTAAAAAATAGTTTGATTATATATCTAAAAAATAGTTTGACAAATATACGCGTAATGTATGTCATTAACTCTTATGCACGGTTCTGAAGGATTTTGAAACAAAAAAACGTTAAATCGAGAAGTTCGTTATATTAAGGTTTCACTGTATTAAATAAATAACACGTTCTGTAACAGTTGATAGAATCAGACGTTATTTGCTGAAATTAATGACGTGACATGAAATTTTAAACCACTTTTCATAAATCCGCGAACCAAATCTATTCGCGGATTTAAGCAAAGTACATAGTTTAGTTTTTAATGCATTCTGCGTTGTTACTTATATTATTCTTAGGTCCGTATTTGAATCCAAATAACTGTCCCGTTCGTGGTTTCTTTACTCGTATAGTTGTAAAATCAGTATTAATAAGATTTTTAATATTAAAAAGTGAATGGTTGGATATTAATCTCGCCCCGTAACGGGATTTTTGGATTTTCTGCTTCTGAAAATCGTTAGAAAAAAGACAAGTTAGTTCTCAGATTTCACTCTAGTCAATAGTCGAAGTCATATCAGTAACACAAGGTTAAGGGCCTCTATTTCATCTTGCTGATAAATTGCCTAAGTGTAAACTTGATGATGACTTGTCATTTCGGAACTAACTCTCCGCTAATGTGACATATATAAGAAAGTTTATCTGCCAGATAAACTTGATAGATATTTGTGGTATGGAAAGTTGCTGATATTCTATCAGACAGTTTATCAGCAAGCTGTGAAAAGGCTATAAATAAATTTTTAGCTATATCTGATCTTTATTTTAAACCACTAGGTCACTAGTGCCTTCGAACTCTGAATTGCAAGTGGTTTTTGAAAAGCATTGTCATCCACAAAGCAGATGGCGAGCCACATGATAGAAATGTCACGTCATTCAAATTGGTTGCATAAATTATTGACCATTCCTTACTTTCCGAGCATTTATTATACTAAATATATAAAAAAGCTTATACTAGAAATCTTCTATATATAAGAGCGAAAGGACACCTAAAACGAAATTTCGAAAACCTCTGCGTAGAATGAGAAATTTGGGAAGGAGGTAGTTCGTTGTTAGTAGGCATTTGCTAATAAAGGAATTTTCGATAGGACGAGATTAAGACAGTGCCGGCTCGAGGTAAACTTCAGGATGGAGCGAGATCCAATTAGGACGGCCCCCTTACTTGCTCGGTTTATATTTTTAAATATAAAATATATTTAAACTAATCGCATATTAAGAGTCGCCTCTAGCTAAGGTACCCCCTGACCCCCGGCGCCTGGAGCGACCGCTCCATTCGCCCTACGGTAGAGCCCGCCCTGTCTAAGGAAAATAACGGGAAACAGCCAGTAAAAATAGGAATAGTATTTTTAGTAAATTTTATATCACTGTGCATACCGATTTAATTTGCAAATATATTTAAATTGACGAATTTCTATCACAGAATTAAACAAAGTTCCTTATATCTAATTTTTTTTAACCTAAAATTTACTGGGGCGGCAGGCTATTACCTCTTGCTAACCCAGTACGCCGCGGACGGCCGAACTACAGAAAAAGGCGCTCTATGTACCTTCCTCTCCATCACTATGATGATATCAATGGGTGCTTGCAAACGAAAATCGCCGAGGCGTCACGTTAGATGATGCTAAATCCAGCGATCCTGTGACGCCTCTTATCGTGGCGAAGCGGGATAATCTTGGTTTTTAGTGGGTAGTCCTGCCATTTTCACGCTCCAAGTCGAGAACAGTGAGATTGGGAGTGTAAATACAATACCCAAGTACAGAATTGAGTGTGGGGTTCAGTGACGACTGGGGAGTTGAAACGCATTTTCAAGGAATTAATAAAAGCTAAAATGCAAGCAATTTTGAGTGATCAGACTTAATTATATTAACTTGACTTGCCCGTTTGACTGGCTCGTTGGCGCAGTGGGCAGTGGCCGTGCTTTCCGCTCCGGGAGTCGTAGGTTCGATTCCCGCCTCGAGTCTGGGTGTATTATCTATATGTATGTATTTATATATTTCTAAAGAAACATTTGTGTATGACAGACGTCTTGATTGTGCTTACTGAAGTTATCATTATATTATTTAGTTAATTTTGCGCTAAAACATTGTACGGTATTAATTAAAAAGAAATATTCAGTAAAAACATTGTGTGACAGGGACTCCCAAAACATGTTATCGAGTTATTATCAAATAACAAAAAGGGATCCAAAAATCAACAAATTAAAGTCGTCGGAATTCGTCGGAATTCGTCCTAAACACTTGGACTGAATTGGTCTAAGTGTTTAGGACGAATTTATGTGTTATATGTCTACTCTAAATATGATCGTAACTTATAGAGGCTGTTTGTTTATGGCCACGATCCTCAGCAATGAGGAAACGAGGAAGAAGAAAAATATGTCAAATAAGAACCAGTTAAGGACATACATAAAATATAACTAGTTGTGCCGGTGACTTCGTCCGCGTAAAATTAGGTGAAAAAAATAGATTCAATTTTAACGGTATGATTTATAGTCTGTAGCCTTCCTTGTTAAATGGGCTATCTAACACCGATTTTTTTTTAAATCGTACCAGTAGTTCCTGAGATTAGGGTGTCCAAGCAAACGAACTCTTCAGCTTCATGTACTAGTATAGATATAGATAAATCTATTAAGGAAATAGCTGGTACACACCATTCAGGGTAACTGTATCTTTTTACAAGATACTCCGACAGATTCTCCAGAATTGGTTGCGAATGGAGCGCCACGAATTGCTCCCGACATATCTGAGGTGAAAAAGAAAACATGTTTATCTTCTCACATATCTTTTAAACATTTCTACAGTTATTTGACACCTGCATAAAATTTTCCAGTCCTAGGTTTTTGTCCAATTCGTCCCGCCACCTTTTACCCGGTGTGAGTAAATGTTTTTGTTTTAATGCATTCAGATGGCCTACCACAGAAAGGTAATTTTGTGTTAATTTAAATTATGTACTATACGCTAAACTTCAATACTATTTAAAGTGTATAAACGTTAAATGAAAAAATACCCATTAAGTGGTATCTCAAACCTGTGTCTCTTGGTCATAATTTGAACCTTGTGTCTTGTCTTCTGGAAAAAATTACCAGACGCCGCGTCTGGAATATTTTCGCGGTATGGAACCGGATAAAAAATCGGATTATAAAATTCGGCACAATTATAGTTTATTTAAAGTAGGTTTTTGCGAATGCAAAATTTTTTATTAAATATACAGTATAGATATATTAAATTATTAAACGAAAACCGCACTCGCACCAATGCCAAACGATTTACACACACATGTATACGTTTTACTATAAGGTTGTGTTAAAGCGAAGTCGTGACGACACTAAAATATTACTTTTCAAATATAACAATGTAGTTGTAAAAAGGATTTAAATCTCGTATATAGTTTTAAATAAGAATAAAGGAAGCAAGTCTAAACATTTTTGACCGAATATCGACCAGCCGGGGATCTCTAGTTTATATAAATGGTTTTGTCCGTGCTATTTTTTATTATAAAGCCGGTCTACGAAACTGGCCCAGAAGACAACTACGAATCGCGTGCGGCGACAAAACAATTGAATCGAATATAACATTAGATGTGTGTGTGTGTGTGTGCGCGCGTGTGAGTGTTTGTGTGTTTGCGTTTTATTAATTTGCGTTTTATCATTTACCCGCAGAAAGTTCCGGAAGGAGATTGGTTTTGCGAGCACTGTAAGCCGAAAGAAAAAACTCCACGGAAGCGATGCTTTATCTTTTCATCGTGATTTTGCTTCTAGAAATACTTCGGAAGTCTAACTTGTGAT
The DNA here is from genome assembly GCA_024363005.1 of Charaxes varanes. NCBI lineage: Eukaryota > Metazoa > Arthropoda > Insecta > Lepidoptera > Nymphalidae > Charaxes > Charaxes varanes. Next base: position 896,622 of record JANCMC010007888.1, on the reverse strand, counting down.
TAAAATTCTCAAGCTCAGAGATTCACAGTGGCGTTGATTGAAAGTTCGCGGGATTTAATGTTCAAATTGACGGACAAAATTTTATCCTTGTCTTATTTACTATCTTTCAACCATAATATATGAAAGAAAGAAATAAATTTTATTTGTTACGCAAACGAATAAAATCAGTACACTCGTACCAGACAATAACGAAAGAAAACCTTCTAATTTACATATTTATGTACAGTTAGATTACTTTCAGGTGATTTCTTCTTTGAAATTGGGGAAATCTCACTGGATAGAACCAAATAAATCATCAGCGATACGTATGTGGTTAGAAGATACGCTTTCGACACTTTAAAGACAAAGTTAACCTAAACTGCTAATGAATGTATTTGTGCGTGTGTGTGTGAGTGTGCGTAAGCGCGCGCGCGCGTGTGTGTGTTTGTGTGCTTTTGTGTGTGTGAGATTACATTTGGCAGCGAGGTAGTTAATAGTTGGTAGACATCCGCTAAGAACAGATTTTTTGATAACGTACGATTAAGGAAATGTAATTGCTCTCACAAGTTTAATTTTACGCTGATGAACTCTCGGGAAATAGTGACCCATATCTTTGAACGTCCCATATCTCTGAAACTACTGGATTGGAAAAAGAATTTCAGTTTTACATAACCCATTTATCGCGGTAGGATATATACATCATCACGCAATAAATTATTTATTTTATTTTATTTTTATTTTATTAGGAAGACAATCGGTACATAAAACATATAGCTTACATATTGGTAACATAGTAACCCATTAATATCCCACAGTTCTACGCGTCTTCATAAATAAGGAGGAGGTCGGAATGTTGGAATGGGTCCCCCATCTAAAACCCGGCCGCGGTAAGAATTGCTTAACCTACCGATCGACTTAAATGCCGATCACTGGTTAAGCTACGACCTCCTCATCATCGTCACAAATCTATACGACATCTACATTTTATTGTAACATAATAAAGTTTATAACATAAGAATTTTCTGTTAATGATCTTATACTGAAAAAAACTTAAAATATCTTAAAAGGCTCTTGCTTGACTGTTAGATCCAAAGCCAGCCGACGTAGAGATTTTTTTTTTAATGGAATACAGGAACTTGGGTCGATTGGGTTATTCCCTCGTTGCCAGTGGATACTTTTTCTGTAAATGTTTTAAAATAATATATAAATATTTTTGAATATAATACTAGGGAGTAACTTAATACATATATGTACATTTCATTGTTTTTGTCATACTTATTATATACTTTTACCTAATAGCGATAAGTTTACTAAATTAGTAGTATACATGGGTAAATTAGAGGTCAAATTACGTAACGCATTTATAGAAGATTTTTGATCCCTCCCCCATGTAAGGCGCCGTAATATTTGTCTGTGATTCAGAAACTCTACAAATTTCATTTTAATTTTTTCATACAGCATTGTGTCCTATAACTTTTAAGTATAATTGCATTTTATCAAAGCCGTTTAAATTAAATTAACATGTTTTGAAATTATTTGCAACACCACGCCTAAAGTTTCATGAAAAAACAAACTAAACTAAACAAAATGCATTTTTCTTAGATCTTTCGCATCATGCCCTTATGTATGAATGGAATGATCTTTCAAAGAAAATGTATTATTTAAAATTAATTTATATAGCAAGTTGTATACAATTTCATATCCAAAAACCTCTCATAAGTTTGTGGGGATAAGAATATTCCTCAAAATGCGATTATATAAAACAAAACAACTCAGCTATTAACAACATTATTGCTTTACTCTAATATAATTGACGTCGTGGAAGTTTATAAAACAACAAAATTATCTAAAGAAACTTTCATTTGGCTTATACAGGCACTCAACATTCAGAATTTTAAGCGAAAAAATTTTAGACATATTTGGGAATATTATCTGGGGTAAAATAAATATGGAGGATTAAGAAAAGAAAACATTTTTCTACTACTTTCTATCAATTACTGTTCTCTTGCTGACTTAACGTTTCTTGTTTGTGTCATTTGTGTGAATTTGGCACGGATCGCCTTTCACTGCTACGTTGATTCGCACTAGAAATTTGGCACTGGCTTTGAGAGCCGTTTTCGGATTTATTTTCTCTAAGAAATTGTAGCACGATTTAGTTTTCTTTTTATATAACAAAGGACAAAAGGTTTTTATAATATCTTCTTTCTAGCTTTAACCCGGAATGTAAATTCAAATATGTAACTTTTTATAGGATACCCCACTCGTAAATATTCGCTTCCTATCGTTTATTTATCTCTTTATCCACCACCAACTAGTAAACGGCTAAATCAATCTTCTTCAAACTTAGGCTTAAACACACGACTAAGAAATCTTTCAAACAAAAGCACGATAATTCAATTTTATGCCAAAAATGCCTTACGTATAAGAAATGACGTGATACTCTTCGAACTACTGGACCAATTTTCACCAAACATAGCCAGTAACCACCGCAAGGCAACTGGCAATTTAGCAATATTCTTCAAGTAAATCTGTAATTTAGGGATTTAGTCTCGTGCCATTAGCGAATTTAGCAATATTCTAGAAGTAAATCTGTAATTAAGCAATTTAGTCTCGTGCCATTAGCGACTTTAGCAATATTCTTGAAGTAAATCTCTAATTAAGCAATTTAGTCTCGTCCCATTAGCGACTTTAGCTATATTCTTGAAGTAAATTTGTAATTTTTGCAATTTTGTCTCATGCCATTAGCGAATTTAGCAATATTCTTGCAGTAAGTCTGTAATTTAGAAATTCTTAGAAATATTCATCGCAATAAATGATTAAAACAAAACAAACAGATTTAAAAACGGCTTAGACAAAACTTTAGATAACCACATTGTTGACAATTTTAATATATTTATGACTACGCTTTGACCGCTTAGACACCATGTTATAGTAAAATGTATACATGTGTGGGAAAGGTCCACCAAGGTGGAAAGCTTTTCGGCGAGGAATGAAAGGTTGGAGCGAAAGTCGATATGCTCAACCACCTCAAAGAAAGATCTTCGAGTCCGGGCTAGTTGGAGTCGCCCGGGGCGGCCGCACCTCGCCGACTGTTGTTCGTCGGAAGGTCTATATATATATAGTGATCGTAAATAGATACTTCGCTTGCGTGAGTTAGTTTTTGTACTGCGGTCGTCGTTATCCGTACAGAGCCATCTAGTTTGCTTTGGTGTAACCTTATCCACTCGACACACATGTGTGTATAAATCGTTTGACATTGGTGTGCGTGCGGATTTGTGTTAATAATTGAATGTGTTTATACTGCTTATTTTATAAAAAAATACCCCTTAAATATTTTTTAACCCAATCTCGAATTTCGTTGAATAAAATCTTTTTTTCTTTATTTGATTTATTTAAGGGTCTTAAAGAATAGAAACTTAAAATGTACTGTAACCAACCAAGCTCAATTTAAATTTGAAGACTCAGAACCTTGTACAATGACATTCAATAACATGCACAAAATGTCATTAAAAATTTTTTCATCAGGTTTAAGAGTTCGAGCACAAACAAACACTTACGTCATTTATATATAAAGATCATCATTTATATTACATCCGTTGATTATGTAGTAAGTTACGCATTTTTAACGAAACAGCCTAACTGTTTTACTTTGCACGTTCTTAAGAGAAATCACCTCAAAGAGGATAAATCAATTCCTTGGGTATCGCAAATCGTAAGTGGCTTCTCACTCGATCTGTCAATTATACATCCGACACATGACGACTGCATTGGCTTTTACTGCCTTATTGCCTATTGCTTTCTGCCTATTTGTTTGAAGTATTACTTTGCGAAATTTCTGCAGAGGAAAGCACTTAAAAACTACACTTAAATCGGGTCGTAAATATTCAAAGCAAAACCATATTTATAATACTTTTTTGAGAAAAAAAAAACCTGTTTTTTCAACGATAATAAATTCAATTCATCAGTCCACTTGAAGGGCTTGTAAAAGTCTTTTTGAATAAAACAACTTTTGATTTTATTCCTTCAACTCTTGTCTTCTCTCCTTGTCCCTCCATGTGTCACCTTCTTCTATTTCAACTCACCACTTGACACAATGAAGAGACGAATTTCTTAGCATTACATGGATTCACCGTGCGGGTGCCGGGTCCATCGCGTTGCAGAGGAGGGAACCATAGCAGTGCCCGGGACTTGTGACCACACTTCAGTGACCTCTCCTCCCCCTTTGACGTGTGACGTAATTTAAGGATGACCCCATAGGGACACGAAAAAAGTATCAATACTTTGTGGTATCAAGTACTTTCCCTGTCGATACCGATACTATTATACTTGATACCTTCACTTTTACTCTTGAGTACTTTTGATCCGGTATCGCATCGAATAAATTGTAGAAGAAATAAACTGTTTTAAAGTTGAACTTATGGCTCAGGGTTATTAAGAACTACTTCTTAACCGCGTCTTCGTCCGCGTAAAATTAGGTGAAAAATTTTAGCGTGATGATTTACAGCCTATAATAACCTTCATCGTTAAATGAGCTGTCTAACACTGAAAGAATTTTTCCAATCTGGCCAGTAGTTCCTAATATTAGCGCGTTCAAGTAAACAAACAAACTGTTTAGCTTTATATACTAGTATAAGATTTTTTTAAAATAATGAAAAAATGCATATGCCATATTTGATAATCGATTTAAGATTCATAATCGATTTTACTCGAACTTTCTTAGTGTCTCGAATTATATTTCATACATAACATATTTGACATTGATTACTCGCTATTGTGTTTGCGTTATCTATTTGAGTTGTTGTTTAGATTCTTTTTCTGTTCTACCAAAGCTTTACGGATGTTTTTATGAGTACGATACCTTTTTTTTTTTGGATACTACTCATGAGTATCTGTATTTCATTAATATCGAGCATGGCAAATGGGCGAAGCTCGCGGAAAACAGGCTCGACCCAGGCTCAAGGGTCGTCTCTATTTTAAAATATATTGTTTGTTCCATTAAACTATAGTTAGTTAAGTTATTTTCTGTTGTGAAATGTAAAAAAAAATAAATTATATACAGGTATTCAAGTCTAATAAATACTTAAAGTCTTAGAATTGTATATAGCGGCGAGCAATTTTTTAGCGTTCCGTAGCACTACAAGAAACCTTTATAGTTGCGCTTTGTACGTCCGTTCGTCTGCTTGCCCGTAAGGTGGTCCCTCCCTAGCATTTCCAAACTATAAGACGTAGAGACTCGAAATTTTCCATGTTGATAGAACACGCTAAAAACTAATTTGGAAAATTATTTTGAACGAAATCGGACAAAAACTTTTGAAGGCATTTAACGAATACATTTATAGCGTAGCAGACTCGGAACCGTTTTTTATAAGCGTGTCTTGACACGCTCTTGGCCATTTTATCTATATTTATATCATATTAAAAGGTTTCTTATTTGAGTCAAGTTTTAAATTTTATATTTCAACCTCCGTCTGAAAGATATTTTAACAAGAACCTTTTAAAAGTTTTTAATTGTTATTTGTTTCGGTTTTAATCCTTTGAGGATAGCACTGGGGGAGTAAACACACTATCTATAGATAACGGTTAGCAAAAACCGTTAATGGAGGTAAAAGAGGTTTTCCCCGTGGGCGATATCTTTTACTTCTAGAGCCCTTATTTATTGCCTCAAAGGAGTACCGCTGTTTGACCCTTAAGCGAATTATTATAACTGTGTACTTATAAAAAAAATATCAAAGACTGGTTGTTTCCCACGACTTCGCCCGCTTAAAATTCGAGTGCCCCAAAAGCTCAACAGTAGAAGGAACGGAATGAAATCCGCAAGGTACCCGGTTCAAACCCCGAAAACTCTGGGATATTTTCGCACTCGCTCCTAACACAAGCTTTTCATTTAAACCCTAGTAACTACGTCTTCCAAACTTCGGTTAAATGAATTTCTAACTAGTTACACCTTTTTTACGTACACTAAAACCGCGTATGGCTGAAGGTGGCACAAGTTTTGAAATGAAAGGATGAATTATATATAGAAATATATATAATTGGAGAGAGATATTATATTGTCTATAATTGGAGGGGGTAAATATCTTTAATATACACTTAAATTTAAGGTGTCTTGCAGATGTCAACATTATAAATTTTAAAAAGTCAAACTTCGGACTTAATACTTAAAATCAATTTCTTTGATAAATACGAATAATTAAATTTATACAAGAAGAAAATGTATGGAAATACCAAACAAAAAATATAGTATAAATTAAAAATCAATTATAATTGTATTTTTACTTTTTTTTTTGGTGAAAAAAGGGGGAAAAATATGTTGATAAAATATTACAATTTCTACTTCAAATATAAATTACTAATATATAGTAAAGAAACATTGTTTAACAAAATATATAAATTATAATTTTCGTAATACACATTCTACGAAATAACATCCAAGCGCTTTCGGAAGCAATATCTTCACACGACACTACGGGCTTCTTAAGGTTATAAGCCCTTCTTAAGTAGATCTACTCGTAGGTTACGTTTTTGATAAGTAAGAATTAATGGACAGACAAGACAGACTAATTATAGACAATTTAGGATACATAGGGATGATTCAGCCTGCGCATCTATTATGCACGTCATGTTAACAGTGCCTGATTGCTTGTTAGTCAGTATTGCCAGTAGTGATTGCGAGCTTGTTCGACCAGAATGTATGTCTGATGAAATGAAGCATCCGATATTGGGGTGTGTAATGTAACCTACTTATTAGCAAGGGAATCTTCCCTTTCTAATTAATTTAGGAATGAGGCAGGCACTTAACCTGTAACACTCTACAAGGCGCCAGATATTTCTTATGATTTTACGAGGGTGTAAAAATAGGAACTACGTTAACAACTTAATATTGTATAATGCAGCTTTGTTAATATCTGAATGAAGTACATAATTTAAGGTTTATATGTTAAGATTAATAACAATTTAACCTTATATAAGTGGAGTGGCAAAGAAGCAAAGTGGTATACAGTGTCGATATAGATCCCATTATTCCTTACACCTGCTAAGATATATCTATAAATTACATATAGACTCGATAAATGTATTGAATAATTAAAGATGTATGTATGCTTAAGAGCAATTCTAATTTTCATTAATGCATTGTATGTTCTGGATAATTTATGCAATTTAATCCGCAACCACTATCGAATTGTATGGATTAGAAATTAGCGTGTAATGAGATAATTTGATCGCATGGAACAAAATGCTCATCGACATAAAATACATTAACCACAACGACTACGACACGACATTCTATATTCACATTGCAGGTATGTGTTTTTAGAAATAATTCTAAATCAGTAAAAAGTATTGATTTCTACTTGTAGTCTTTAAGCGTTACTTCTGGTTAGTTTCGGGCTAAACTTAACTAAAAAGGCGTAAGCCGTAAAAACCCTCAATATCGAAGAAAACCATTGAATCTAACGCGGAAAATGTCACGGGTTAAAGCTAGCATGTAAGAAATGATGCAATAATATCAACTTCGATTATATGATTCTGTGTTCTTCTTTGGTGACATATCGTGTCCCTCTTGTTTTCATTTCTATTATGTCCAAGTATATAAATACATCGAGATTGGGCTGTTTTGACTCGTCTTGATATCTTCTAATATTTTGTATTAAGATGGTACCTAGGACCAGATCGTGGAGCTCAAAGGTAGCCATAGAATCTCCGCTATAGTTAAAATGCTACTCCGCCACGAATTCCTTTCTCGTGCATCTTTCTCATGTTGGTTGTCTGCAGCGGGCAATACATAAGTCCAGCAGTAGACAAACCTTATGTTTGTATGTTTAAGTTGTAGCAAATTACAGATAGCTACAAAATATGATGAAAATCGGCTAAGTAGTTGCAGATTTTATTACGAACATGACATCATGGCACAAGATTTATACGTATAAAGATTGAACTACAAGTTCAATAGATATTTTAAATTCAAGACATTTGGCCGCCATAAAGCTTGATATTCTTGACAAATTCTGGTTGCGCTGAAACAATTTACACATTGATTGTTGAATTTTTATTTATTGTTGAATTCTTTAAGAACAACTTATAAACTCATTGTTATACCTCTAACGAAAATTATCCTAAAAAAATATTCTTAAGCTGCGTAATGCACACATAATTTTTATATAAGATAATGAGCATGATATAGCTACAATTTTTTTTTCAGGTCGGTATAAACATTGTCCGCGTTGTAAATATATAATGAACCATGCAGAAAAACTGTTGCTTCGAGTGTCTACAATTGACAAGTTCGCTGTATTTGGCTTATGTGATGAATGTGGGACTAAAGATCCCAATAAACTTTCGCGATGTAGTTGCAACGAAGTACTTAAGAAATTTCTTAGGGATAAAAGTATTAAAAAACTGAAAACGGAAGAACGAAAACGAGAAACATCTCATTGGAAGTCAAATATACTAAATATATTATATAAATAATTAATTACCTCATCAATAAATTGAAATATAAAGAAATAGGCTTACATATTTTCCTACTATTCTAATGGCATGGGACCTTCCCCTTATAAATTGTTAGGGCTGCCAGATGCAGATTTTTCTATGCTAAAATTAATATTAAGTGTTGATATTGATAAATATATATTTTCTTCTTATTATTTAAATTTGAGTGCATGTAAATATTATAGCGACATTTAAAATTATGAATGTAAATAAAAATTTAAAATTGAAGAAAAAAAAGTGTTGATATAAAATCATTTGACATTGAGAAATGAAAATAAATTACACCTCTTATAATAACAATTGTTTTTATTACAAATCAATGATACGTATTTTCATACTTAATTTTTTTGTTAAAGTGTATTGATTATATATGGTTTGTGTATAACAGGCGTCTGTTACCTATAACACGGGCATTAAGTTGTCTACCTTAGGAACAGGCGTCCGTGTGTCATATAGTCCTGTATATATGTATTTATTTATAATAGCAATTTGTAGTATCGTAAACAGGAATTAAAAGGTGGCCAGGGCGTGTTAATACAGTAGGGTTCCATATCTGATACGCGACAAAGGTATTTCTTAAATAATTTCAAACGTTACCGTCCGAATTCACTCAAAATAATTTTCCTAGTGTGTTTTTTAGCGTGTTCTATCAACATGGAAAGTTTGAAGTCTCTACATCTAGTAGTTTGGAAATCTTAGGAGTTGACTACCTTATGAGCGGACGGACGGACGGAGCGAAATTGTAAGGGTTCCGTATAGGAACATGGAACCCTAAAAATAAAGAAACCAAAGATTTTGGTAACCTTGAAAGTAAGTTTGTAGAGTAACTTGTCTGTGTTTCGGTGTATATGCCTAAATAATTACATAGTAGGGAAATATACAAACCTTTTTAGGAAAGGCTTGTCTTTATCTAACAATACTTGTCTCTATATAATAATCGATTTATTTATTTTTACTTTTCAATAAATATGCAACTCTAATTATATTAAATACATTTTAATAGGTGCACCTTAGTGCATATTCAAACGACCTCAAAAAAGGAGTAGATTCTCAATTCGACAGTATTTTTTGTATGTTACCACAGAACTTTCGACTGGATGAACCGATTTTGGTGATTCTTTATTTATTTGAAAGCCAGTGCTTCTCATTCAATCCTATGTGAGTTTGGTCCAGTTCTGACAATTGGAAGTCGGCATTTTCTTTTATTAAAATTTTATAATTGTCATATGTATGTTCTCAAAAATTTTCTTACCTCGAGGTAAGAAAATTTTTGGGGAGTAAAGTTAAGCAAACGTTAAGCGTTAGGCATTATTTTTATTATTGTTTGTTTGACTATTTGTTATGGTGAATCTTAATAACGGCTAGTCCTCACGAGACTTTTACATTGCATTTAACGTTTACAAAACTGCCGTTAACAGCAACAAATATATAAAATCTTGTGAAATATCATATAATAAAATATTTGACTATTCAAGAGCTTGTAAAAGTCTACTTGAATAAAATATAATATGAATTTGAATTCTTGCACTTTTGGACGTTGTCAACAATGAAAAAAAAATATTTAAATTTCGACATAAGACGTGTCCAAATTTTTGGAGAGCAATGTGCAAAGTCCTCAAGAATCGGCACGGCGTGCCATTGATAATTTTAATAACTCTAATTAAGCTATAAGTTAACTGATTATTTTTTTACGATTCAAAGTATATAAACTTCACACGCATTACTCTGGTCACGTAAATAATAAGATAAACTTTAATTGTATTTTGTCTTTTATATATACAACTAGCTGTACTGCTGGACTTGGTCCGCGTATGCTACTCTTATCACTAAGACGTTTAAAATTAGTTTTTAGATGAGGATTAATATTATGTTTATAAAAAGACTTTCACAAATAATGTATTATTTTTATTATTAGAACAAATTTGACTAGCATAAAAAAGGTTATACTGAGCTAATCTTAAAAGATAGACATATGCTGTCGAGGACTTTTATTTAGAACTTTTAAAAGGGCACAATTTTGTCATACATGACTTTTGCGAAACTTTAACCATTTACGCAGCGGAACCTCTCAAATGGGAAAAACAAGCCAAGGCCAAGGAATGTTTCAGCATTCTTCATTGGCGCTCCGCTCCTATTGGACTTGGCGTGATGATATATAGCCTATAGCCTTCCTCGATAAACGGGCTAACAAACACAGAAATAATTATTTCAAACCTGAGATTAGCGCGTTCAAACAAACAAACTCTTCAGCTTTATATCTATATATATAAAAATGAATCGCAAAATGTGTTGGTAACCGCATAACTCAACAACGCCTGGACCAATTTAACCAATTCTTTTTTTTATATGTTCGATGAAGTCCAAGTGTGGTTTTTACGGCGAGAAAAAATGGAATAATTGCCAGGAAAACAGCCCTTTTCTTTTTCCCATACAAACGTTTTATAACTAAAATGTAGAGTCAATTTGAACTTACGGGGACGGGCATGCTAGCCAATAGCCGTGTCCTGACTGAAAGAGCAGCCTCGCGGGGCAGCCCGGGGAATTTCTCTGTCAGTCAGGACATGCCTCGCCCTAGGAAAATGCACGTGCTCCAAACGAAAAACGTTCCCCGGCTAAACGTCCGAGGCTGCCTCGCGAGGCTTCTTGTTTAGTCAGGGCATGGCTACTTACCAGTTTTCTTTTTCTCCTCCTGTAACTGGTCGGTTCGCTCGTCCACTAAAGCTTCCAAGTTGTTTGCATACTTTTCCATCATTGCTATCATATTGTCGAAAATATTCGGCTTCCTGGAATCATATTTTATTATCAACTAAGTAGGGAAAGAATACTAATAAAATTGACGATATTTTATGTCGATAATATTATAAAGACGCTTTTGATCTATCCATAGATAGGTCAGAACCCACGCAGATCCATAACCATTAACCAGCCTTTGTTTTCTACGAATATGCTCTTTTCATAAAGGTCCTTAGATCGTATCATAGTTTCAATAAAATAACATTATTATTTTATTGAAATTGTTTTTATTACAGTTGTCGTATATGCAGTCATATGCAATTAGTAAGAAAAATAGTTTCTGTTAAAAGTTAAAACATTTTTATCTGACTGTCCGAGTATCTTCGAAATCGACTGTGCCAATTTTAACGGGACTTTCACTGACAGAAAGCTAGTGTTACACGGCTACTTTGGTTACTTTAGGGTTACAAAATAACGACGATAGTCGACGAGTCGACTCTACTTAGGATCAAAATGTTCGCGCTAGGTCCACAGGAGGCAAGTCTTAAACGTGTCACGTTTATAATCAATGCTGATGCAAATGGTGTTGACGTTAACATTAGGTAATAATAATGATATTATACAGTATTCAGTTAAAAAAAAAGTAAAAAAAAAATTACATTTCATGAAAAAGGCGTCTGTCTGTCTGTTCGCGATAAACTCAAAAACTACTGAACGGATTAACATGCGGTTTTCACCAATAGATAGAGAGATTCACGAGGAAGGTTTACATATATAATACAATAACGGACAGATCGACTTCTGCCGGGTTCGCTAGTATATTATAATTTTTGAGTAATGACATGGCCATTTTTCGATTATTGGTCAAACAGTCACAATGACTAGCATAGAAGTCAATGTCCAGATAATATGCAATACACAGTGCTTCCAAAAAGCCTGTCATCAAAATCTATTACCGAAATACGAATAAATCTCGATGAAATTCCCGGTAAAATTTTACTCTTAATATGCAAGACTTGTGGCGTTTGCGCAAGATGGCGGACTCATCGATTGCGTAATATTCTGACAATATTTTATTCTGTGGGCCTAGCACGAACATTTTCATCCTAAACAAGTCCACAAGACATGTTTTTTTTTTATTATATTTTTGGTAATAACGAAGTATAATTCCATTATTCCGCATTGTCAAAGACATATCAGTGGGCCTGGCACGAACATTTTCTTTCTAAGTAAAGTTTACTTAATTAGGATGAGAATGTTCATTCTAGACCCACAGCGGACCCTTCTTAGGCTTTATGCGGGTTGAATTAGCATAACGCGATTAAAACTTGCCTCCTATCGGCCTAGCACGAACATTTTTACTGTCATTTTCATTTCGTTTTGGCTGACCCGTTAGCGCAGTGGGCAGCGACCATGCCTTCTGCTCCGGGGCCGTGGGTTCGATCTCTTAAAGTAAATTCTGTCTTTATCTTCAACGAGACGTGCCCGCCACTTCGTCGGCGTAAAATTAAAAAAAAATAACTTCAATACTCTTCAATTAAACTCTCTTCTCTTCTACTTCTTCTTCTTCTTCACTCTCTACTCTTCAATCAAATTAAACTTCAATATCATCGTGATGATAAATGAACTATCTAGATGCCTTCTTCAATAAATGAACTATCTAAAACTGAAACATTTTTTTAAATCAAACCAGTAGTTCCTCAGATTAGCGCGTTCAAGTAAACAAACAAACAAACTCTTCAACTTTATATAGATGTTACAATAAAAGACTGACTGGCAAGTTTTAACTGGTATTAAGAAGAAATTAGAAGAAAACATGAATGAATTTACGTGTTTGTAAATAACACAACCGTTATAAACTATATTATAAATTTAAGCGAAAGGTTAAAATAATTCTTATTTGTAAAGCCAATAATCATATTGGTTTTACGAATAAGTAATTAATAAACTTTATAAGAGGTATAAAGTATAAAAGTTATATCTGAAATATATCTTCGAAAATTGACTATTTAAGTATAAATACATTTATGAAAGATTTGAAGCGTTAAAATTCTAAGAAAAAAATGTCTCAAAAGATAATCGCGTTTCTGAATGCAGATGTATTTTTGTTACAAAACTTATCTTTTTATTTTCAGAATTTGTATTGTGTTAATCTTTTTCAAATTATACAAAAAAAGTCAAGTCATTAATTTAAAAACATTAATGACTTGACTTTTTTTTGTATGATTTGGGAAGAGATCAGCAAAGCTGAAGTGGGAATGGGCTGGGCGTGAGGTTCGAATGGACCCACCTAATTTCCGACATCGGTGTGAACGCAGCTCTTTTATCCGGGAACTGTGAACAAATCCGGATCCTCGCTGCATTTGCGAAAGTGCTGCTCCCCGCGGCCGCCCCGTTTTGTCCGTCTCGAAACACCATTTTGCACTCCGCGATCCGGACAAGCCTTTGAATAAAAAAAAAACATTAATCTATCTTCGCTGTAGGCTGTTTTCATTAGTGCGCGTGCCTGGCGAAAGCGAAATCAGTTTATGTAGTGTTTGTACATGGATAAAAAAAAACGATGTGTTAAAAATGCAATAGTTTATTTATGACATGTTTTATGTACTTGAAAGAAGCTCAAGTATACAATATTGCAATATAATTACAATGTCATATTATGTATATGTCTAATGCCGGAGCCAGACATATGTAGCTTCATTTGAATGATCATTACAATGATTATGTTGTGTAGCCGTGGACTTTGTGTAACTTCACAGTTTTATAGAACTTTGTAGACTTCAAGAACAAAAATGTACAAACACTTTGAGCTATGTCTGGCACCGGCATAAAAAAACTGTATTCGCTGTTGGCTGTTTTCATTAATGCGCGTGCTTGGATACACGTTTTGAATGAGTCTTTGTGTCTGTGTGGGGACTTTACAAGTCCTTGCGAAATCGAAAACATTTGATATAGAGTTAAAACGTATGATTTTAAGATTGTAACTGTGATAGTATATCTATGACAATATACGCGTTTCGTGTACTTTAGTGATATAATTGGGCTGTTCGTATCATATTATCAACAATAGTATTCTATCACGCACGTTATTAATGCATTTATGTATGGAAATTCGCGCGCCCTAGCAAAAGCGAAATCGGTCTATCGCTATTCAATAAAGTTCATATTACATTACAAGCACTCACTGTTGTCTAAGGAATGTAGGTATGTTCCTAACTTTATTACCGCTGCACAAAGCAGAAACGGGACGGGAACGGAGATGATATAGGATAATAGTAAGTAGCCCAACGTTCGAGCAGGACATCGTCTGCCGGGTACGCTAGTTTAGAATAAAAATATTCGTGATAAAAAGTATACTTGCCTCATGTGGGCCTCGCATGAACATTTTAATCCTAAATAAAGTCGAATCCTCGACTACGTTTTGAAATGTTCGTGCTAGGGACTCAGTGCCCCCATGCGATTGAGGTTGAAGAAGTTTGTCGACTATTAAATTATATACTTGAAAATTAAACAAGAAAGCAAAGACCACTTCGCTTTATCTAATTTACGATAGTGATAAGCAGACGATTATATTGAAATTGTTTTCTCAATGATTTTAGATGAGCGTGAGATAACAGGTATATATTTAAAACACATAAAATAACCACTGTACCGAACCAGTTTTAAATGATTTGAATGACGTAATTAATTAATGCACAAAGCAGATACTAAGCCAAAGGCTCCTAGTATGATGAAACACATTGCATAAGAATGAATTATTTTTCTTTTTATCTAGAAAATTTTCCGGACTAGCATATCCAATCTTGGTAGAACATTTGACTGAAATATTAAGGGGTGTACATAAGTTCCGAAATTTTTAGTATTCCTTAATAATTCAAATTGAAAAACAGGCAAACCGAATTTAGCTGTTCAATTAATTCAACTTTATTAATAAAAATAGGATCAGTTCCTTTCCATTTTTGATTCCCTAATATTGTTGAAGGATTACGTTAACACTTTTTTTTAAATCCAAAGAGCCAAAAAAAGTCCTATTAAATATAATTAAGGGTTCGTTGCTACTATAACTAAAGTCTACTGCAATTGGTGCAATCGTTATTGAGTGCAAAAATTATATTGCGTCTTCTATACCATCGAATACAACATCTATAATTTCGTCCACGCAGTTCAGTTATCACCTTATCCTATTGTCTCTTACTTTTATGACGTATATTGGTCTATAGAAACCTTCTCCTATACACCCCGCCGCTGTCATCACGCACCCTCGGTTATTGTCCTAACTAAACGCAGTTTGGACGCAATTCGCTAATGTAAATGCGCATATTTTAAAATAATTTACGAGATCAAATATCAAGGTTTCGTGCAAAGTATTTCTTGTGGGCGCTATTTTAAGGGAAGTTTATAAATATTTAATATTAATTCACTTGTATGCGGTAATCTACAATATTATTGAGTCGTAGTTTGGGGAATGTTCTAGAATCTAGATCAATGATCAAAATTAAGAGTAAATGCCGAATTTCTTCTTTTGTCCCATTACAGTAATTAACATGTCTTAGCGTGGATTTTTAATACATAATGATGACTACGATGATACGGTCATAGCGTCCCCACTAGTCATTATCATTGTTCAATACTATGCGGTGATGTCATTATCAATTAATAGTGTAAATACCGTGGTGTTTAAATATTCTTTTTATACTTTACAAATAGGGCTCCCGGGATTGGGCCATTACCTTGTTTAGAATCCCTGCACTCTAAACTGTTGATGAGAAACAAAAACTTACTTGAATTAAATATTTTTTGTGAATTTGTTAAAAAAGTGCCCAATTTACACGAAATCAAAATATACCCTTCAACTGCATGACCTTGATTCGATGCACCAACATCTAGAACTGTGCGATAGCCTCGCAATACATATCTCTAGAACAGTTCGTAGCTCTCGTGTTTCCGAACTTATGCGACTTAACTCTCGAGCGTACTCAATTAATAAAGGATGGCAATGCATTTGCTAGCATTCTGGTAATGCAGTTGTTTAAATGCATCGATAGTTTTAACTTTTACCGATTTTTCAAGACCATGCAGGGTTAAAGTTAAAATATATAATAAATTAAAATAATAAAACGAATTACGTTACATGTAAGATTTTTGTCTGTTGATATTACTTTGTCTATACTTTTTTCAGCGCAACATAGAGACCCTACTGTAGTTTGACGTCGGCTCCCAAGCATAAAAGAAAACATTTGCTTTTCGTTTTTTTGACTACGATAATAACTTATAGCAGATATTACAGATATAAAATAATATTACAGCGTAAGAAAATTATTTTTTATTTTATATAACAGTAAAAAAGGTTCAAAGTATACAAAAAACGATACGATGTATTTTGATACATCATATGATTAAATTGAAACGATATGTCGTTTTCTAAGTTGGTAACACTATTTAAGTACCTATTTCATACAAATTAATTCAACATACTTGCAATGGAAACGAAAAAAAATGGATATTGTTTATAGTTTTGTTTTAATAAAAAAAAAAAAACAAAATTGGTATTGATACACTTACATTAAATTTGTTTTTATGCCCGCTAGTATTATAAATTTTCGTAAAAAACTTACAACAGACTTGCCATGATAAAAAAAATCATGCCTGTCTTATATACGAGTACACGCTATTTTGCACTTGTCAAATAATATTTTATTTTTTATTTTATTATATATTTAATTGACAATACTGGTTTAATTTGAATTCACAAGCAATATTGCAGCTTGTGGTATGCTTTTCTTTGGTTTATTATGTTTTGAATGTATTTCTTGGTAGACTGGCAACACCGGCCTGCTTAAATGAGGAATATCGGCCATCTGAAATATAAAATATGATCGCCTGCATAAATTACTTTGTTTAAATCATTATATTACTTTGCTTAAATCTATAGATAAAAGGAGGGAAAATTAGGACAGTGATGTAACTCCAACGCATCACCACCGACACTACCACCAGCAACCACTAAATATTTAGGTTTTGGCTAATCTTAGGTATCAAAAATTATTGAATGACAAGTAATCAAGAAAATTATTTACCTTTAAATATTAATTTCTCATCAAAATTCATTTAGAACTTTACTTACATCATTTCGCTTTCTATAATTGCCGAAGTCTCGAAGATTCCTCCTAATATTATTTAGCCTTTCTTGATACAAATTTCTTTTGTCAAACCTTAGCAAGTCTTTATCTTTATGTATATGACAGTTATCATTTTCGTAAGTTATATCCCCTCTTTTCGTATCCCTGTGACTTCTTTGTAATAAGTTATTAAACATCTTCTCTTTAAAATTATCTTTAAGTAAATTATCTTTAAGTAATTCACTTTCTTCGTCAATTGTGCTTAGATTATTTACTAATGGGATATTCTCATATAAATGAAATTTCTTGAGCCTTTCGCGTTGATTTTCAAATTCCTGTAATCTGTCATTTTTTCTTAAATCTTCTTCAATAAATTGTTGACCTGAAATTTCCTTTACATTTCTGTTTTTTCTGGATGCTCTTTCAATAAAAATGCCATATATTCTTTTAATTTTCCTATCCAATATCGCTCTTTGATCATTATTAATTTTAATATATTTAACTTGTTCTTCCAATTTATTTAATAGATTAAAAAGATTTTCTGATCTGATTTTTTTGTACTTTGTTACAATTTTGTCACTGGAATTTTTTACTAAATTTAAATTATTATTTAAAATTCTTGGATTTTCCGTTTGTAGTAACTGGTGTGTGTTTTTCATATTATTTAACTTAGAATCGTTGAGAAAATGTAAAGATCTATAAATATTACTTGCACTTTTATTCGTGTCGGCATAAGTTATATTTTTATTATGGAATGTTTTCAAATATTTTGAAGCTAGAATTTTTGCATTAAGAAAAGTTCTTCGCGGCCTTACAGGATTATGTGATTGATTGGCAAATGTTGCATCTAATTTGAGTTTTCTTGGCGGTAATTCAAATACTGATGGTTTCAAGAACAAGCTTCCCCGCAAGTCATGATTCTGTAAATAATCTAATTTGTATTACGCACGTATAAGTAATATTAAAGTATTCTTTTGTATATACCCTATCACCGCACAACAGCTGTTTTTTTTTTTAATTTATAGGTCTTTGTATCTGTGGCAAATAATCAAAAATCGATTTTAGAGAGATTGCATAAAGCTGAATTACCTCACTTTGGATATCTTTGGGTTTGAATTGAATTGTTTCATTTGCGTATCATCAAAAATTATTTACCTAAATATTTTGTGCAAGGGTACATACGTAGTACAAAATCAAATATGTTTTTAATTAATTTCAATATTTACCTTAGACAGTGTGTCAGCAATTAAATGAGTAACCTCTGTTTTCGACATCCGGCGATTAGAAGTGGCATCCCTGAAACAAAATACATATTTACTATTTTTATTGTCATTAATGGAGTAAAAAACATTTTTACTTTCCGCTTGGGGAAAGACTACTCGATTATTTATATTTAAGTTATATCTTTTCTAAGACTCTGGCTAATTTATGTTTTTTCATCCATATTGCAATGTAAATGGCAACTGGTTGGACGTTGACCGGTTTATTCATAAATGATTACTACCACCATAAACAACATCTTTATCATAAACTCGACACATATGGACAGTGGGTTATGTCCGACTCACAATTACTAAAACGACACATTTTTCGCCATCTCCTCCGTCTGATCGTATTGCGCTTCCATGTACTCGCCTACGGTTTCCAAGGCCATACCCCCAGACTCTCCACAGGGGCGCCAGTCGCCAACTTCGCCGTCAGTGCCTTAACTTGATCCAATCTTACCCATCAACACTCATACCAGTAATCAGAAATAAATTTACCTTGAGTGCGCGATGTATTTTTGAGGTGGGGCGTCTTCTATGGTGACAATTGGCAACACCACAACGGGTGGCTTGCATTGTTTATCCTTGCAGGAATATGCTGAAAAAAAATGAACGTGTAAAGTCAAACGTATTTGTTACGTTAGAATATTAATGAAAAGTAATACATACGAAGGCCTCGTCCGCTTTCATAGCATAGACAGTCTTCATCCTCATCATAACCCAGGGGACAACCACACTTGAGCGTATAGCCAACTTGAGTGGGGGGTTCTATGTTATACACTCTGGATTTGCTCGGATCGGGCTTGATACGTGTGGAGAAGTTGCAAATGATTCGAATTACCTGAAATAATTCAAATTAAAAGGATTCTTTATTCAAATATACATTAATAAGCTCTTTTCAATCATCAAATATTTTTTATTTTTATTACGCAGTAGATAATCTTATCACAAAGGACCTATTTTCTGCTTAGAACCCAGAACAGTACAGAAATGTATGAAATTTCATTACTGTACTGTTTTTCATTAATGCGCTGTTCTTGATTTTTGATATAAATTTACCACATAGGTTTCATGCCTCCCATTAAGTTTCATATAAAATGTATGCATTAGATCAAAAAGATACTGGCTGAAAATAAAAATCTACTAAATGAAAACCGAAATAAGCTAGGCAAGTGCGAGTCACCTCGAGCGCTAAGGGTACCGTACCATCACGTAATTTTTCTCTTCCCAGCGTTATCCCGGTTAAGTCGTTGCGATGAAAGCGGGTGTACAACTGAACAGCAAACGGACATCGCATACCTTTCAAAGCGCACGTCCGCTCGCGTCTAGAGACTTTGCTTGAGCGCTCGCTGAAGCGCGTTAACGCACGCGTCTTTGGTGGATTGATAAATATTATTTCTAAACGCGCGATTTAAAAACGAGCGTCAAGACTTTACCGTCTGAACATGGACTAAAGTGAGGGAGGGTATCACCAATATGTGACAATGAGCGGGGCAGGGCTACAAAAGCTTTGTGACGTCACAAGTCAAAATTTATTTTTTTTGTATTTTATTAACATACTACATAAAATAATTTGAAGAAACTACTGTATTCTTGATTTTGTGATGTCACACAAGCTGTGACAAGGATGGGGGTATGAGTTACAAAATCCAAAAATTTATGTGACGTATTTTTACGGGTGACCCCCTAACATTAATTTGGAGAATTTTAAGGTCATCTTTGTTGTTTGATCTATTGACATTAAATCCCATCAGTTGGTCTGTGGTATCGTTGTAGTTTATTATATGGTTAGTTGTTATTACTGATATCGATTAAGAATAATTTATAATATTTCATCACCCCTACGTCACAACATTCACAACAGACGCGAATCGAATGATAGTAGCAATAGCGAGTTTCTTAAACCGTTAAACAAGATTATTCGTAAAAAAAAAAAGAAATTTTCGTTGGATAAAATTATAGTAACACAAAATTCCTCCATAAAAACATCGTTTCTTTCTTAATATATGTAAATTACGCGTCACGTTGTTTGTCTGCGATGGACTCCTAAACTACTTAACCGATTGTAATAAAATTTGCACACTGTGTGCAGTTCCGCGTTTATTGATTAATACGTTTTAAGAACGAAGGTCAGCTTATTTTTTTGTGAAAATGGGTAGAAAGGTTTCCGCCTCAGCTGAACAAATTGTCTATACTCCGGCCAACTTGCGTACGAAGCCTATTTAGAGATATCCAAGTTGACCATGGTAATTGAACGTAAAGATTCCCATGCAACAATAAAAAAAACCGCTTTCATGATTTGATTGCGTAACTCTAATGATATTGCCCAGCGAGTTACGCGAAATGTCGAAAGTGAGTTGGGAATATAATTTATATTTTCGCCCCCCTTTCATTTGAGTACGAACTTATATTTAAATAAGTCTCGGTGGCAGTCGTGAATTCGAATATTTTTTGCTTTTATTATTGTGAATAAATTAGTGCTTTAACAGGATCTCGTCTCGTGTCGAGTGACGATGTCAACATAAAAAACATGCTATTTTGAAGTATTACTAATTAGGATTAGCCATATGGTATAAAATTCAAACTAGTGTTAGTTATAATAATAATTTAAATTATATAAGTAGATGTATTGACTTATTTTTAGTAAAAAGTTCCTTGTAATCTGTGTTAAATGTCTATCAGTTTTACCACCATGACAATCATGACGTAAGACGAAAGTTATTTGTCGGTTGCAATGGCGGTATTTGTGACATGTCGTGTTTGCAGTGCTACCATCATTGATAAAACCGGAGCCAGACGTGTTTGTACATTTTTGACCTTGAAGTCTACAAAGTACTACAAAACTTTGTGAAGTTACACAAAGCCCCCGGCCACACTACATGATCATTGAAATGATCATTCAAATGAAGCTATCTCTGGCTCCGGCATGAGTGACAAGTAAATCACCCAATTCCAATAGGACTTTTTATTTTAGCTCAAACCTTAATAGTTTGTATTCTTTCAGGAATAATAATTAATGGCCCCTTGTAACATAAAAAAAAATGCTCTACAAGTAACACCAGTTCTCGAAAGAAATTCCATTAATTGAGTTATTTTTCTTTTAAAGATTCTCTTTGTCATCAGAAGGAACTCTAATTAAAATGGATATAATTTTCGTATTTTAGGAGTGCGATTCTTGAGAGCTATTTTTGCTTTCAGAACACACAAAGATCGTGTTTTATTTAAAATCCGAAGATATTTTTGAAATTCAAAACATAGGAACACTTATGGAAGCTTACCTAGACTTACCTAGCTGCTATAGATGCACATTCGAAGATTTGGCGCTTACTCTTGAAGTTTGAATGATATAAATAAGAGAATTCAAAACTGTTACAAAGGGTGTATCAAAATTAGTTCGAAACTGATTTACAATAAGCCATGATATTCACATAAACAAATATCCACATAAATCCAGCCCATAATCCAACATAAATCCAACAAAAACTTAGACTAATATATAAACTTAGAGCACTAAAAAACTAAATATTCAATACAAAAATTTCGCTTCCGTCCATTTCAGTAGGTGAAATTCGAAAATCAGTTGATGGATTATTTGAAATTTTTACGAATATCAAATGTCAATATTTTTTATGCTGCAAATTAAAAATAAAAAAAAACTTTCTTTTAAATATTTGTACCGGCTCATAATTCAATTAATGTTAACAAAAGCATTTTGACTACGTAATAATTATTGTATTTAACTTTGTAGATAGTTCATAAGTAAATAAATAAATAAACAATTGCTCAGTTAATGCCTTTAAGATTATGTTTTTTATCTTCATTAATAGCTGAAACTAATCGAACTCCTTTTGATTTTGCTGAGGGGTTCCGGGGATGACGTCAGACGGCAATCGGTCATCTTGACTCGCCCACAGCCGCATCCTTTGCAATTTAAGCGGTTCTTTACTAAACCGGGATAGCGTTAGAGTGGAGAAGAATCTTTTGTTAGGTTTCTGTAGTACTCCAAGGAACCCTTATAATTTCGCTATGTCTGTCCGTCCGTCTGTGCCCATAAGGTGGTCCTAGCGTTTCCAAACTATTAGACGTAGAGACTTGAAAATTTCCACGTTGATAGCACATGCTAAACACTCATTAGAAAAAATATTTGAACGAAATCGGACTACAACTTTTGAAGCTATTTAACGAACACGTTTATAGCGTATCAGATACGGAACCCTTCTATATAAGCGTGTCTTGACACGCTCTTGGCCATTTTTATCTTTTTTAGTTTTTACTCCCACTATATTTACTACAATATATATTGTTTCGACGTATACATAGGGCATTAAATCGATATATATATACTAATTTTAATAGTTTTTTTTTAAATTATGAACAAACGCACTATTACACTCGTGGCCTTCTCGAGTCGTGAGTCGTTGCTGATCCAACGTGGTCGATTTGCGGATATGCTGTCATGATTTGAGTCAGCAAAAAATACCTATATCGTTTCATTATTGCTTCTGGAGGCATAACATACACAACAAATACGCAATACTAGGTGTTTCCCACGACTTTGGTTACTAAAAATCTGTATCAATTTACTAAATAAACCTATTCCAGGCCACGCATGCAATGTTTTCTTTGGAAATGCTGAAAAAATCGATTAAATATTGAATCGTTACGACATTATCGAAAACTTTCACCGGTTTCTCTGTAATATCTTAACCAATCTAAATACGGTTTTCGTATAGAAAACTAATAGGGCGCTGATGAGAAGGTGGGTAATGACATATATCATCGTAACGACAGCCTCGGGAATGGATCCCTTGTGTCGAATAGTCCACGGAACATAAAGATTCCCCGTTTATAGTTTCGATTTGGAATTCCATGATAAAGTAATTGCCTATTTATACCGCGACGTTACAAAGGGTTTTACTAATTTTGTTTTCGGATGGTAAATCATTGGAGTGTCTTTATACGAATGCCTGAAAGTGAGGGAATATATATATTAAACAATATTAGGAATACTTTTTAGGTATGTCTAATATTCCCTTTTCTCCTCCTATTAAGCTTAAATTAAAAGCTTGTATTAGAAGTGGGTGCGACATTACCCCAACGGCGATGGGGTTTGAACTTGGTACCTTGCTGATTTCTGTCCATACCTTATACCGTTAAGTTATTGAGGCTCTCCATTAGATATCTTGTCATTTTCATAATTATATCTATATATTAGCTGTACCCCACAACTTCGTTCGCATTTGCCACTCTTATAGTTGAACTTTAAAAATAGTTTTTGGATAAGTATTAATATTATGTTTATAAAAAGACCTTCACAAATAATGCATTATTTTCGAACAAATTTGATTAACATAGAAAAGGTTATAGTGAGCCAACCTTAAAAGATAGACATATGCTGTCGCGGACTTTTATTTAGAACTTTTAAAGAGGAACAATTTTATCATACATGACTTTTGCGAAACTTTAACCATTTACGCAGCGCAGTAGCTCTTCACATTCTTGGGGGGTTCCGAGGGGGTTAGAGGGGGTTCGAGGATGACGTCATAGGGCAGTCAGTCATCTTAACTCGCCCCACAGCTACATCCTCTACAATCTAAGCAGACCCTGGTACTAGACCGGGATAACTCTAGGAAGAAGAATAAGAGTGTCATCTGACTTAAATTTATAATTGTAACTTTTCTCCTCTGTAGATATCGGAAAAGCGACAAAGGATAGAGACAGACTAGAGAAGTTTAAATTTTCATGCGATGACCACATTCTTCTCCGAAGTATTCAAAGGAAATAATCAAGGAATAAAGAACTTTACTGAGAATATAAAACATATAAAAGTGAAGTACAATTTTAGCCAAAGTTGAGAGTTTCCATAGTTATTTGTTGTGCCTGGGCTTTAATAAACAAAGTCGTGGGCACGAGGCAGTTTGCAAGAAACTACGTATTTGGCGCCGAGTAACGCGGTATCGAATGAAAACAACAGAAATTAAATGCAAATCATTTATCGCTGACAGACGTAATTGGATACACGATGAACCTACGAGACGCGTGGGAAGCTTTAGGATTATTTTTTGTTAAGGAATAAAAATCTTCTTCCACCGAGCGTTATCCGGGATAGTACCAGGGTCCACTTAAATTGTTGAAGATGTGGTTGTGAAGTGAGTTAAGATGACCGACTGCCGTCTACCGTCATCCCCAGAATCCCCAGCAATTTCACGAGTAATATCACTCAGTGACATTAATCGGGACCCTGTTTGACGGCCTCTTTCTCACATGAGATCGGCGTGAAGTGGCGACAATGCTGTCACGTCTAGTGATGGTGTTGTTGTCGCGTTTCGATGCCCAAGCATTGGCCCTGGAATAATAAGTGCATTTCCGATTGTCCGACAAACTTCATTGCGAAGAAAGAGAATGGAAATATTACCTGTGTCTCTTCCAAAAACCATCATGAGGTATGTTATAAGTTTTATTTCGTTAGAAGTCATCTAGCTGTAACCCGCGACTTTGCCCGCGTGAATTCAGGGATTCTGTTACATTTTGTGGGTTTTTTATTTTTTGTGCGAAATCCCAAATAATTAAGCTAAATGTAAAGAAGCTTATTCTTTGTAAAATCAAATATCTACCACTTAAAATCCCGACAAAATCCGTTCAACCGTTTTGGAAATTACCGCAAACTGACAGGCATAAACTTAACATTTTAACTTGCGTTTTGTCAATGGGTATCATAGATATAATCATAAGCAATTATTTAAAAAAAATATTTCAAAGTTACAAATATATAATATATATTTATGTTTATAGATGTACGTCGAGGCGTTAAAATATTTGCACAAGATTCTTCTTGTTCTCAGACTGTCATCAGTTTTTTTATATAACACGGTTTTTTTTTGTATAATCTTTTTTCTCATAATTTATTACTAAAAAATCATATTGAAGCAGAAAAAAAAATGCTTCTTCGTTTAATTTTATCTTATTTACTCGTTTCTGAAGGTTTCTTTAATGTGTAAATGACAAGAGACGCCGATACAAAATGTTAGCTTTGTCACAATTCTGTTTAATTTTTATGTTCAATAATACTTTATCAAACTTTCAGAGATGTGGAGATCTCGTCATTCAAGCTTTGTCCGAAATTCAGAGTGCCGAAAAATGCGTTCACGTGGATGGATTTTTAAAAATTCACATTTGCCAAAATATCATTTTCCAGTTTATTTTCCCAACCAACATTTGTGCAATTTAACAGGTCGTCAGAAAATCATTGATTTGATAGTAATTGGTACTATTCTTTTTCATTATTAAGTGTTAATTTGTAAAATTAACATCAAATACCACAATTGCTATTTGTTTAACAGACACATATTTATCTTAAATCTATGTATTATAGGCGTTCCCTTAATGGTGGTCAATTATATTTCGCAATATCACACAATATTGTGCAATATTAATGACCTTATAGTTCTAATATTGAAGATTGTGCATTGCTTGAAGGAATATTTGGGCGAGTTTTAATTCTTATTGCACCATATTTTTCCATTACATCGTCTAGGGTCATTATTGCAATTTCTATTTCATTCCTGCTTTATATTTTGAGGAAAAGTACACTTGCGGGTGCATAAATGACAGAAAAAAAATCTTATAGTTTATTGACATATAAAAATTGCGCTATCCGTGTTATTGTGCGTTTAGATTCAAGGCGCCATTCAATTTTATTGTACCATGTTATTGAAGGTCTAGGGAACGCCTTAATTGTATCTTAATTACGTCTGAATATTCTTAAGTCTCTATATTACTAACTCTAAAGAGTATAAAGTTATCCATTCTTAATAATAAGACGCACCGTGACTCGGTATTTACGCTTTTTACCCTTCTTCTTTCTTCTTGTTGATATATCTACTGTATTTCCTGAATTAGATTTTGAAAGCGACGATAGTAAGGCTATATTTGAAACATCTAGTTTCAAATACGACGTATCCTCTAAGCTGTCTTCTGCATACATATTATCATGAAGTGGAGTCATCGTTATGTATTTTAAATCAAAACTTTCGGCACCATTTTATGAATACTGCACGGACAGAAGAGCATGAAATTTGGCACAATTGTAGTTTACGTAAAGGATGGTGTGCGAATGGCAGTATTTTTATAAAATATGCATTATTAATACATTCAATTATTAAAATAAAATCACACGTACACTAATGCCAGATGATTTACACACATATGTATACATTTTACTATAAAATTGTATCGAAGCGTAGTCATAACGACCGCATGTAAATAAATTGTCAAATATAACAAATTCGCTGTACACATGGAATTATTATTTATAATTATGCCTTCCTTTATTTGATTATTAATATTTATAATAAAATAAAGACAGGCAACGCATCGGCACTTCATACGTTGCAGATGTCCATGGGTGACGGTGACCACAAGTGGACTTTCTGCCCGTTTGCCGCCTTCTACTATAAAACAAAAAAAAATAGCTTTAAATAAGCAAAAAGTTCGCAGATATAAAGATTTGAGGTAGCATTTTGACCAGGCGGTGTTCTCTAGCTATTTTAATAATGTTAGTTGTCTTTTAAAAATAATAATGCTAAATAATAATAGAATTAAAAGTCGAACTGCCTCTGCAAAACCTTAGCAACTTCAGTATTAATTTAAGAGAACAACTAATTCTAAGCGATGCGAAAGTTTCTATATAAATCTTTTGTTTTGTTGCTCGCTTGTTCGGTGACAGGAGTTGGGATTTGTTTTGAAATTTATTCTCTCCGTCGGCCATTTTGTTTCCTCTTACATCCGTTTTTTGAATTCTAAATAGGTTGGGAGTTTGTATTTTTTAAAAAGTTCTAGCGCTAATGATCGTGTTTATAATATTAATTAGGGAATTCACACCTGGAGCGAGTCCGTGATCACCTGTCTCTGTCTATAACACCGAATTCCGTATCTTCCATCCCTGTTTCGCAGCAGTCCACCGAAAAATCCGAAGTCCAAAAAAGCCACAACCAAACAATTTGCTACCAATTTCTTTTGCAAGCTACGATATTTACGAACCTATACGACCTTCAATAAAAAGCATACTCATTTCTCAAAGGCCGGCACCGCATCTGCGAGCCTTTTGGCGTCGGTAGTCACTCAGGTGAACACCTGTTTGTCCTTTGCTATGTAAAAAAATATTGAAAATACAAAAGTTTTTAGCTTGTAGGCTTCTTTACGTATTTCATAGTACTCTACGTATATATATAAACATTCTTTGAATTACAACTCAAAGTTAGTCCCTCGCAAAGGACTCACTCGTGCGTGGGCTTCGTGAAATCGAATTCAGAATTGATTCTGATATATTTTCAACATTTTTGGTAAAAATACGTTCCTTCAGACTTATTCTACAGGGTTATTACAAATGACAAATTCGTCTTTATTAAAGTACAAATCTGAAGAAAGAGAAAGAAAGAGTTTTAAAGATTTTTTAATCTATTCTCTATAGTTTTATACAAATAAATAACTTTTTCTTTATAAGTATATAGGTCTATATGACACACGGACGTCTGTTCCTAAGGTAGACAACTGAATGCCTGTGTTATAGGTAACAGGCACCTGTTATACACAAATATTTCTTTTGGAAATATATACATACATATGGATAATACACGCAGACTCGAGGTGGGAATCGAACCCACGACCCCCAGCGCGGAAGGCAGGCCACTGCCCACCGCGCCAACGGGTCAGTCTAACCGTCGGCTTTATCTTGAAATATACAATTTTAACTGAATACTGTACAATATTAAAATTACTATATGTCCGAATGCGATTCTAAATCAGAAACAACTTTCTTCAATATTTTTACATCAAACCGCAATGTAAATAAAACTTAAAAGTACCCAACAGGGGCAGCGCGGCGCGGATCGTTGACTTGTTTTGCGCGTCAACATTTTGTTGACGATAGCTTCCCAATGTTCACGATACATTGCGCGCTCAAGAATGGAATGATTATGGCAATATCTGTAACCTCTCATTTCCGAGATGATTTAGGACATTAAATGCAGCCTTATCACAAAATTTGCGGTACAATGTCTTTTACATATTTTTTATACGCGTATATGAATTCGAAAGGTCAGCTAACACGAAATTTCGAAATCCACGGGACGTGTATATTATTTGGCAAGGAGGTAGTTTATAGTAAAGAGGCATCTACTAAAAAAGGATTTATTGATTGGGCCAGATTAAGGAAGTGTAAGGGCTGTGGCAATTATACGCGGACGAACTCGCGGTAAAAGCTAGGTTATATTTAAAAAGAGATAAGGAAGCCGATGGTAAGGCCATGTAACTATACATAGAAACTCTCGCTGTACTGATTTTCTTTGGAAATTTAAATACGAAACGTGATCGTGAATTCAGTATTAAACATTGTACGGTCTTAAACAATAAAATTGCATCTTTAATGGGCGATAAATTGGACTTTATGACAATGGAAAACTAAATTATTCGCGTTATCTTTTACTTTCGAATATAATGAAGATTTTTGACTGCTTTACTAGCTTTTCATCGGCGAGCCATTTGGATTTAAGAGCAACAAATTCAATATTCATCTTTATCCATAAACGGTAGTCCATAAGATTTCTTAATTTTGAAATAAAGGCCTTTAGTTTTAAAGTTTAATATTAATTTATATAGCAAGTGGAAGATATCATATCCAGAAACTCTAATAGGTTTATGGGGATATTACACATTCCTCAGAAAAAAATACATGAAACAATCAAGTCAAGTATATACGAAATACACATAATAATAATAGTTGTATGATTAAAGATGTTGATGCAATTTAAATGCCAAAAACAAATTGTACTATGACCTTTTTTATTTTAATGTTCTAGTAGCTATTCTACCATATAGGCCATTTCGAACTGCAAAACTCAAAACAGACGTGAATATTGTAACAAAGTTCTGAGTATTTCATGCAAAGCAAAATGTTGAGAACGCTTGGGAACAAAGAGCTGTAAGTGTAAACAGTTCTCCCATTTCGCTGTGGACGTTAGATAATAACGTTCCAGTTACACAAGCTTTATACAAGGAAGATAAAGTGTGACCTGTATATTATATAATTCAACATCCCGACGTTACACAGTAGGCCATAGTAGGCTAAGAGACGGTTGTAATATTTCCTACCCCAATCTTACTTAGAATATGTTCCGCATTCACTGGAGCTAGAGTGAGGGTAATTAATGAAAAAATTCATTCAATTAGCGAAATAAACAAACAAATTATACTTATTATAAGAACGCAATTTAGCAAACGAATTAGTATGAGCATTTTTAATTGTTGATCAAACATTTTAGACAGATTTCTAAACTCCTTAAAATACCAAAAACTTCTATTTTATGAGCACAAAATCACCAAGACTGAAAACACGAAATAGATAAAATTTTCGGGGGCTTATCGTTGGCACTAAACCGTTGGTAGTAGTTACATTCGCCTCTTGCTTATTTAAGTTACAAGATTAGCGAAGTGACAGCAATTGCTTTCTATGCTAATCAAAAATATCGAGTCACGAATACACGACAGTCGTCAACGGGACACAGTTTACAGACGTTAGATCACGAATTATCGATAGCGGAGATAAAACTTTAAACTGAAATCTGAGTGCCTAGCACGAACATTCTCGATAGTTTTACTTACTTTTACGTTTGAAACAGAACTTCAAGTGAAACATTAATGCTACAGTTTTACACAACTTAGTTGCTGAACATTGCTAGCACGAATAAAATTCGAGCTCGGACGTATCGCATCCTCGACTTTAAAAAAATGTAAGTCGTATAAAACAGAAGTACGAATCATCATTTGATGTTTCGTTTCAAACGTAAAACTAAGTAAAACTGTCGAGAATGTTCGTGTTAGGCCCTCTGTTGTTGGATCGATCAATAAAACCGTTAGGCCGTTATAGCACATTACTACACTATTATAGCGCATTCGCTCGTAGCACAGGCCTAATAAATGGGAAACATAAATATGAAAATTTTATGTCACTTTACACACTCAGTGCAGTATTGTTCTTATTTTTGCAAAGTGAATAAGTAACTTGTCTCCTCTGATACTGGAGTATTCTACATGAATATGGTGTAAAACTGACATAATTATTTTTCTTCTTAAAGTGCCATCTCCTCACGAAGTTCGGCGATCATTATGGCAAATTAATACCGCGGCTCTAAATGATATAATTGCAAGAGTAAATTAAAGAAAAAGTCATAATTGACAGTGGCAGAGGATTTACTAGAATACAATTTAATCCTATGGGACTATTAACTCTGTGAGTTTCATCTTAATTATAATGTTCTTTTAAATGTAGGTCTTATATTAAAATTAAATTTGCAACCCGCACAACATTTACAGCAGACACATATCATGTAACAATTCACTTGCATGTTTATTATTTAACGGCCTTGTGACAAAGTCGCCCGCTTCTTTCACCACTTAAAGTGTAAGGGCACACGGTGTGCCTAAGGGCCTTAAACAGTTCTGCATTCCAGGAAATATCTATATTAAGAGAATTCGGTCAGTCTGGCGGATGTAGTACCAAAATTGGCGTTTTAGAACGTTTATTAGTGTTTTTGACGAATTTGTGATCAAGGATATTTAACAGCAAGTGGACTGCAGCTCACAGGAATCTCCATGCATATCCAACATACGCTTGCGAAATTCTAATTTTCTTTGTACTGTATTTGTTTTGAAATAGCTGTGCTGTCGCGTTTTTAGTTTCTATTTTGAGTCGACAAAGCGAAATTGCAATCGCGTGCGAAGCTTAGGCAACGGTAGCTCGTTAATTTGCCGACGAAAACGGCCCTACGGAACAAAGCTGGCCGGCGCCTCACGCGAATAACGAATGCTCTTACATACACAAGCCTTAGAGTCAGCTCAGTCCGACAAAGTGGAGGCGTATAAACCATAAAAATACGTACACTCATTAAACATGAATAAACATACCTCCAAAATATTTCACACCGATCCATATTAGTGTCAAGGAGCTGATGTGATGATATATGTGCAGGAACGACGCTTGGTTAGTTTTTTTTCTTAATAAGAAAAATGCAGTCTCAACAAGCTCCAATAGCTTTAGGATCACTGTCCACCACATAAACTTGAGCATACGCACTGCTTCTGGATTCGTAGAATAGTCCGGTAGCAGGCAGCCAAAGTGGTAGGTAGTCGACCATCCGGACGTCATTAACTGAAATACATAAAAATTTGTGAAGCCAACCTAAAAAACATATGGAAAATTGATGTATTTCTGATGATTGCACCCTCGAGGTAATGCACATCAAGTTTGTTTGATACCGGACGATACCGAAACTTTCGATTTGCATTTTTAGAAATACTAATAAGGGGATATTCTAGTTTGCTTTATAGCTTGTAGACAGACACAATAATAATGAAGAAGCAACTACAAAAGAAACAGTAACGATAATATTTTAGATGAGGTTTTTGCTTCAAAGAATAGGCCAAATTACAATGTTAGGTTATTACAAGTAGATCTACGGTTCAATCCTTTCAAAGTTAAATGCCAGAACTCTTGTGCAATATCCCTTTACTTATTGGTATGAAGTCACAAGGCAATGTTAATCTTACAGCGTCAGTGCCTTTTACGGCGCCTATTAACGGCCGAACGATCTTGAAAGTAATATATAACCTAAGCTATGTTTTGGAATTTTCTGTGATTTGAGATTGTAAAAATTCTATTAATCTCTATCAAATGGGACAAAATTATTGTAACTTGAAAACAAATCTGCAATTTTTACATCAAGTGTTATGTTTAACAAATAACAGTTTTTTTTTTTCTTTCTAAGTTATTTGGTAGTAGTATTTATAATATTTTAAGTTAAGCTTGACCATTTCTGGCATTCCATCCCATTACATATATAATAACTAAAACGTTATAATAAATTAGAAAGGTATTCAAAACGATAAATTTAATACTTACACCCCATACCACAACAGCGTTGCTTACAATTTGCATGACATTGTACCACTTAATGATACTCTTCAGGTTATATGGTTTTCTGTCTTTCATGAACATGGGTGAGTTATATATCGAAGTTATTAAGTATAAAGTGATATGTCAAAAAGGTACTTTTACAGGAGAGCTAGTAAAGATTCAGTTATACATTAAAAAAAAAAAACTACAATTTTAAAACATATTTAGTGTTTACTTTGCTATAAAGTAATTTAAACATGATATAAATTTCTATAGAAACCTTACGATTTAGTTTTACGTCTGTATCGAAATAGTTCCATAACAGTCTTATCTAAGATACCTGTTTATGCGTAGTGAACAACACAATATTAATTTATGGCAAAATTTTGTATACTGGCAAGTAGGATACGACTTATGTATTTATATATTTCTAAAAAAAAAAAAATATTTGTGTATAACAGGCGGCTGTTACCTATAACACAGGCATTAAATTGTCTATCTTAGGAACAGACGTCCGTGTGTCATATAGTCCTGTATATATTTATTTATTTATTATTTACATTTCCGATTTAAAAAATTCTTTCAGTTTTAGATAGCCCATTTATCTAGGAAGGCTTTTGGCTAGATATCATCACGCTGAAATTTATTATCTAACTTTATGCGGACGAAGTCGCGGTAAACAACTAGTGTAGGGTAAGTTAAATTAACAAATTTGACCTTATAGTGGTGTTTTTAACTGCTTCCGCTTTGTGCGATAAGCTTTGTTTGTACGAACAAAGATATTAGAAGACATCAAAAGCCGCAAATAATAATAAAAAACATAAATTTAGCATCAATTCCTAACCAATATAATATTCGGTAAGCCCTGAAACTTCGCATACACATGGAAAAATCGATATGGATACAAGAGATCTTTTATTCAAAAACTATTACTCTCAAAGGGTGTAGATAGTTGTTCCGAATACCAACACAATGTAATAAAATCAAATCAATATTAACGCGAATAAAGGGAACCGCAAAAGGCCAAAGTTAGTGTTAAATATATACTTAGAAAGTAACCTAGAATGAGAAAACAATTCGCTAGAATAAAGCCTTCGTGAGTACTCGAAGGTGGGCGTGGCTGACGATATCATCCTTAAAGGTTATATCCCTAGAAGTGAAGGTGTAGACGCGTTTATTGACGATGTGTTAGCAAAGCCTTTGTCTATTCAACTCGCAAATGAACTTAAGTACAGGTTACGTTTTAGTACCTTTTGAGATCTTATTTAAATTTGAGCGCCATCTATTAGAGGATAGTTAAACTAAAATGTATTTAAAATTCTATTTTTAATAAAAAAAAATTTAAAGATATAGTGATTAAATAATACAATAATTTTATTACAATATACAATAAGTTTACACATAGCTTTTGTTTTACGAGTACACAAAGTGAATTTTAGAAGTTTTAATAAGTCTTGTAGTTGCATAATATTTATGTTACTTTACATTAGAAGAAAACTGATGCAACTCATGGACATGTTTTCATATGATTATTTTTAGCCAAGCCAATTTTATTTACATCTAAGTCAATTACAAATATGTAATACTTATAAGGACTAATGTTAACAGCAAAAACTTTGATTAATGATGCTTGAAATCGTAGTTATTTTTTAAATTTAAATTGAAAACGAATAACTTTTGAATTAGATAAAGAAAACAGTGTTTAGACCACACGACTGAAGTAAAGCTTTAGCTCCATCTATATATATGTATATATTATGTCGCAAGCAGACAGCATAATTAGCCGTTCAATTAACAGCCTAGCCTCTTTACTAAACAGCCCTTTCCTGAATAATTTTTAGCCAGACAGCTAGAATTGAATCGATGAAGTTTAATTACTTTTTTTATTTTACAAGGGACAAACAATCAGGTCGTTAAGTGCCTATTGACGCCCATGGACATCTGCACGACCAGGAGGCAAGCAGATGCTTTGCCGGCCATAAAATGACGAGTTTAGGCCACCAGGAAGTCTCAAAAACCGAACTAAACGCGACAACAATACCATCACTTGACGTGACAGCATTGCCGCCACTTCACGCCGATCTTATGTAAGACAGAGGTACTGGTATAATCTCAGGAATTACTGGTCCGATATGAAAAATTATTTCAGTGTTAGATAGCCCATTTACTGAGGAAGGCTATAGGCTGTATATTCCATATGATAAGATTGAATCTTTTTTTACCTAATTCGCGCATAGTCCCATTTCCAATTGGTCCAGTTATGTTGACTTTAAGTCGTTTTCTCTTGCTTTTTTTTTTATTTTATTGATAAAGGACACCAACAGTGCAGACACATAACATTCTACAAAAACTGGTAACAATCCATGTACCAGGTGGGTGTGTACACCAATGACAAGCGTCCACACCACTCACAATTAAACAATAAATTATATTATATAAAATCACAATAAAAATTACCACACCAGCTCACCAATCACATCAGTCAATACACAGGTTTATAACTTGTTAAAAACTTACATATAACATGCACCGACGCTATGGTAAATGGTTTATTGCACTAAAGGAAGCTTCTCAAGTAGCCCTGGCCTTTGGGGGAAAAAAATGTATTACAATCGCCTCTTTGTGTTTCAGCTTTGCGCGGGACGAGCGTCATCGGACTCCTGTCAAGGTGACAGCGGCGGTCCTTTACTTCTGCAACAAGGAGACAAATATCAGATCATTGGTAAGTTAATATATCGGTAATTTGGAACGTAACGTCTTGCGTCGTCATTATTTATTGCAGATTCGATCTTGTTTTAATTAAAAAAATAAATAACCAGTTGCAAAATAACGTTAACCGTTATATAACTTATAACGTTTTCACAATAATTTAACCGAAAAGGAATTAATTAAACTACGCGGTTAGAAAACTGTCACAAACACAAAATAATTATCCCGTCAGCGACTAGTGACGAAAAAATATATATTTGTGTATAACAGGAGGCTGTTAGCCATAACACAGGCATTAAGTTGTCTACCTTAAGAACAGACGTCCGCGAGTCATATAGTCCTGTATATATTTATTTTATGAAAGTTATTTTTGCACTAAAGTCATTAATCATTTTATTACTGTAAATTCTATTAATAAGGATGATGTGGAATTCCAAATTCCTAAAAATTTCATAAGAAAGTAATAAAGGTGGTACGTTATAATGGAGAACAAATTGAACAAAAAGTTTTACATTACATTTTTTACATTCTTTTTTCAAATTTTATTAGCAGACAACATCATAAAAAAAGTTATTGAAAAACGGTTATTCTTCTATTTTTACGTCCAAATTATAATAATTTGGACAACTTCCTTAGTCACGTTATAAAAACGCATTAGTTCCTCGTTAATTTTTTTTGTGTCACAGAAAAAAGTTTACCGGTTAATAACAGCACAAATAATAAGAGACTTAAACACATGAACCTTTCGTCATCTCGGCACCAAATTATATCAAATAACGTGATTATTTTTTACGAGGAACAAACGACATGTGGTAAATTAGAGTCCCTATCATCAAGCAAAATAAACAATGTAACGATGCCACACACTTCAGTGACAAAAAATCGGTTAAGCGCGAGCGTCGCGTCCGCGAAAAGGGTTCTTCATCAAAAGATTATTCAATGACCCTTGAGCACCAGGTCTACGATAGAAAGTTTAATTTGTGAGG
Source organism: Charaxes varanes (assembly GCA_024363005.1). Lineage (NCBI taxonomy): Eukaryota > Metazoa > Arthropoda > Insecta > Lepidoptera > Nymphalidae > Charaxes > Charaxes varanes. Next base: position 860,396 of record JANCMC010007888.1, on the reverse strand, counting down.
TACCTAGTCTGACTTTCTTTTTTTTATAAATTTATTTAAGGATCTACAACAAAGAATACACACTATACATTTCAACTTAAAAAGATAATGAAATACAAGAATTGTGATTATACATTAATGTCGAGTTTACCGTATACAATACAGCTGTATTGTATACACCAAACTCCACAGTAACCATACTCTCTTCAAATACTTCCAATACAAATAAAATCAAAAATATTGGAGATATAAGTTTAATACATCTTGAAATAAAACTTTCAAATTAAGGCTATGTATTTAAAAAAAAATTAAATAATACTTCCAATACTTTTGGTTATTTCATTATTTAAAATAAGGAAGTTTCCGTGACACACCTGTTTCAAAATAAATTGAGCTACATAATAGCCATATACATGTAGGTATGCTTTTCCGAAATAAGATTAAATCTCTACTCTTCCAATTTTGTCCGGTTGTAAAAACTGACTTTAGATTAAAAGACAAAAAAATAAATTCATCTGTTTGTGAACTGTTCACTTTTACCTGGTTAATTTTGGATGTTCTTATAAATCCATTTCAATTTTTTTAGCGCCAAAACGCTCTGAACTATCATGGCGTGTTTTTGGACGTCACGCTTTGTCAAACAAACAGCTGTACTTAAGCGTGAACGTACGTTTGCAACAATTTGTTTGGCAAGATGTAACGTCATGCGCTTAGATTCAGGTGATTTGTCTCTACTTTGATTGATTTATACTTTCAAAACATTAAGCAATCTGCTATATTTTAACAATTCTACTTGATTTATTTATTATATAAAACTATATATAATTAACCAGAATAAAAATTTATAAGGATTTATTTTAGTGGAAACTTTACCCTTTTCGCGAAACTAGACAAAATAACTTAATTGTTTCCCGCCTAAGTTAGTACAAACCGACTTACCCCATGGAGTTCCCCTATCGCTGTACTCTCCCCAGAGTTCTAGTGTTGCCATTATTATTTTTCATTTTTGCCCATTACTTTTAAGTAATCAAAAAGATCATATATCAAAATAAGAAATTGAAAACATACCCTTGCAGGTTCCTCATTCGTATCGGTTCGGAACAAAGTCGCCAAAGAATTTGTTAGGAGCATGAAATTGTTAATATACTTACCAGTAATATTTCCTACAATTATTGTGCCATTGAAATAAAACCTCTTGTGTAAATCGGATATAGCGTTATATTAAGAATGGAGCCAATAAAACAGTGCTATCGCCTCTAATTACTGTGTCTTAATTTATAACACGCCTTACAGCAATTATCTGGAAAATGTCTGTTCCGCGTCGCCTCTGTTTTCCCGCGACTTTTCCTCGCAGATCAAAATCACCAGCTTTGAGCTAGACATATTAATCATTTGAGAAAGTGCTGAGAATATGCACAACCTCCGTGTATTCAACGTTTTGTAATGAGATTTTGACGTTTAACGACCCTGATTTATTATAAGTACGTCGTAAGATTTGCATGTTATTGGTATTAGTTGAATACGAAAACAAATGTTTAGAAAATCCTAAAGTAGGTATGTTGTTAATAATGATAATTGTAATACTATGATAAACATGTATAAAACAAAATACTTGAAGTTGTTCGCGTCAAGTTAAGGACAAGTAGACAAAGGCCTTTTTTAATCCATCTATGTATTAAGTTGTTATTATTACTGTTAAATTGACTTCATAAAATGTATATTTCGGTGGTTTTTTAATAGATTTTTGGCAAAATTTTTATTTTTGATTAAGAAGAATTATAATTTTATAAAATTTAAACACAATTTGGTAGTATACTCATAACAAATCTGAACGCCCCGAGGGCTACGAACCGCCCGTGCAAGAAAGTGTATAAATTAATATACGTTTAAAAATAAAAAGTCTCTCATTACTTCCCTTCACCTAAAATGAATCTGCTGCAGGGCAATAAATAATAAACAGGCAAAAACTCACAATATTATAATCCAATCAATTCAGTTTTTGGCACACAAATAGTTCCTGAAATAAATAGTAGTGAGTCTTGAAAAATATTCTTTCGGATTTCTAATTTACAACATATTAAAAAGGGTCCATTCAAGTGTACCTGAATAACTTTTGTTTTTGTAGAAACAGTAATGAAATGTAAATCCATAATAAAATCGTTTCTCGTAAAATAAAAGAAGTAATTTAAACATAAAAATATATTTAAATGCTTATAAAAAAATGTATATTTAAACATTCAGCTTCACACACCTCTTTTATTCTTAATAAGTATAACATTTATATTTAGACCAACTTTGAGCAATTCTTTTTTAATTCTGTAGGATAAATAGAAGACAAGTTTATTGTACTCGCTAATAAAATACTATTCAAGTGTAATACCCACAGATTGGCGGACTAGTCAAGATCGATGTGGGATATCACCATCTGTTATAAATAGCTTTTCTAAAATCCTAAATAGTTATGAAAACAAAAAATATGAAATATGGGTTTTATAGTAACCCTGATTTTCAAAACCCCATTACAAACATGTAAATTTAATATAATTAATTATCGAATATAACAATATTTAATATATTTTTGTATGCAAATTTATATTCAATCATGTCTAATAATTATCGGAATTGTCTTTAAAATTTTTAATTTTAGATTGTTGTAACCCACAGGTTATTTGTTTGTTATTAGTGTTGTGTATATTTTTGGTGTTTTAATTGCATAAAGTTTTGTTATTGTTATTATTATAAAAACACATACAGGCAATCAATACTAATATATTAAGCTGAAGACTTTTTTTGTTTACTTAAACGCGCAACACTCAGGAACTAATGGTTTGATATGAAAAATTCTTTCAGTGTTAGAAAGATCATTTATCGAGAAAGGCCATGGGTTATACATCAAAACGCTAATATTTTTCACCTAATTTTACGCGAACGAAGTCGCGGGTAACAACTAGCAATACATAAAATTTAAATTCCAATTAAAAGCAGATGTTCGAAAAATAATCTCAATAGCATCTTGTGTTTCGTCTAAAATGGCAAATAATATATGACTACGAAAATTCGGAACACTTTACCGTTAATTTTATACAAAATTTAGCGCAATACATTCGTAAAATCTATAATTTATAATACTTCATAGACTGACAGGCATCTGCCTATTAATTTAGAGTTTCAAATTAAAATATGTATTAGTAATGCGCGGTAATTAATTGAAGTCTATATATACGATATGTCTATTACAGTAGGTAATTTATGCTAGGCGATTTACAAGTGTAAAAAGCAAATAGCTTATAAACAGACAAGGAAAATTTTTAATACTTTTTAAACATAATTTATGTAATTATTTAACTGGACGGCGAGAGAAATTTTTTTAAATAGGATGCCTGGGCGTCACGTTGTCTATCTAATAAAATGCGATTGTGCGATGTGAGCGAACTTAGATTGTATGAGAGTGCGATCAAACATATTGATGTCTAAGAAGTGTCCTAATTGAATTGGGGCGATCGCATCGACTTGATCCACGGGCAAAGTTAATAAAAATAAAGCTTCAGAATAATTTGTGTGAAAATATTATACAACAATATATATTAATTATCTCACTTAAAAGCGAAACGCTGTAGTGTTGAGAGATAAAATATGAAATACGGCACCATAAACTGTTGCTATCATGCAAATTATATCTCGCGGAGTAAATTTCAGCAATGGACATCGTATCAATTTACGACATCGTTACCACCAATTTGAACACAGTTGCGCATTATAGAGTAATTCTGATGTAGAGAGCGCGCGTATACTTTTTATTGGTTTCGGTTAAGGTCTGTTTACGCGTGCCGTGTCGTTCTGCTATTTGCATATTCCCGTCTCTTGTAATTGAAGTATACAAGTTACTTACATTTGTGTTAAGACCTGTTTATACGCGCCATGGCATGATGATATTACTCATAGGTAACGTTTTTTGGCGGTTGTAAAGAATTAATGTTAAGGCCTATTTATACGTGTTGTGCATTGATGTAAAATGCTTACGTTACATTTACAAAAAAATGTTTAAATAGCGTTTGAAATAATTCTTTGTTATGGGTGTAAAAGTGAAAGTCAAAAATGCTTTAGTTACTTTTTTTACAAAGACTTGTGAACGTCATACGTAAAATAAATAAAAAAAAATAATGTTTTGGTAATAAATTTTACGATTTAAAAGCTAAGTTTAACACAATAATTCATATATGTGTTTAGAGTAATTCATTCCCAAGCTGATATATCCCAAGATGTATAATTGTGTACAGGAGGTTACTCAATTTTTCTATTAGCTAAAAATTGGATAAACTATTACTTACTGTTCGGTGAAATATACGAATCTGTAGCGTTGCGCATCCTTTTGCTTATTTCCATCTACCTTTAAATCCATCTATTATCTTTATATGTATATCATTACTTTTGTTTAACCTCAGCCTTTGGGGCAGTACTATATCCGGGTCCGCTAGTTAATTAATTTATTTATTTATTTAAGGCTTACCAACTAGTTATACCGGATTATAATATTTGTTACACCGGAGCCAGACATAGCTCAAAGAGCCAGATATAGTTTCATTTGAATGATCATGTAGTGTGACCGTGGACTTCGTGTAGTTGCGCAAAGTTTTGTAGAACTTTATGGTCTTCTAAGACAAAAATGTACATACACTTTGAGCTAAGTGTGGCTCCGGTATTATAACGGAATTCGTTTATTTTGTTTTTAAAAAATATATATATTAGTGCTTACGTGAAAGATGTCATTGTAGTTACGTAGCATAGTTGTTAAAAGAGAGTGTTGGCCGTATTTATTTTGAGAAAATTTTATGTTAAATGGACGGTAATTGTGAAGACGTGTTGAGGTACAAGGAAATGTCATGTTAATTTGGGATAATATTAATTTAAACAAAATAAATAATACAATTTTCCTTTTTTAGTAATAACATTTATTTAATAATTTAGTGAAAACCGATATATTTGTAATCAAACTCACATAATTTTGTTTAGGCATATATACCAACAATTAATTTTAAAATGTATACTTAAAAAAATTAACAATTATGACGATAACACAATTATGATATAACTTCTTTAGCTCTGACCAAATTTTTGGAAACGGGATGACGGGATTAGGAATACGTCTCTATACAATATTATAAGTTAAGACAAATATGGCATAGGTAAAAAGTATTTAATAAGTACTGAGTTAGAACTTTTAAAGGGGAACAATTCCGTCATACATGACTTTTGCGAAACTTTAACCGTTTACGCAGCGCACGCAGCAGAAGCTTTCAAAAGGGGGAAAAAACTGCCGATTTTGAATCATTCTTCATTGGTGTTCCGCTCCTTTTAGACTTAGGGTGATAGTATATAGCCTATAGCCCTCCTCGTTAAATAGGCTATCTAACGTTGAAAGAATTTTTCAAATCGGACCAATAGTTCCGGAGATTAGCGCGTTCAAACAATCAAACTCTTCAGTTTTATATATTAGTATAGATAGTGAAAACAATTCATGAATTTTTTTTTTCTGTGAATAGAACAATATATGTCATTGTACGCAAAAAGGTTTGTGGGCGAATTTCGACCAGCAGGCGATCTCTAGTACCATTTAATATGCAACATTTGTTTCGCATCAAAAGCAAATCTAAAGTGTTTACCAATTTTAAACCCACTAACCAGAACTTGAGACTTCCGAAAATAACCGAAGTAAGGCGAAAGCTTCCGAAAATAAACTACCACACGCTCGCACGACCGACGCAATTCTTGACCCTATTTCAAAAATGTCTTAAGTTCTATAGTTAGACTGCAGTGACCATACTGGAGTTATAGTATTTATTTTTAATAGAAAACGCCGGCTGCTCGAAATTCAACCGCAAACCTTTGTGCGTGAAACGACATATGTTTCTTCTTCTTCTTCTTTCAGCCCGCTGACGTCCAGCAACATAACATATAATAATAATATAACATACGGTTGTCACGATTACGCTTTGACATCATCCAATACATGTGTGTGTAAATGGTGTAAGTCGCTTAGAATTTGTGTGCGTGTGGTTAAAATGATTTTTGAATGAGTAATGTTTTTAAAAAAGGTTTAAATTTTAATAATGAGTTGGGAGATACAATAATATTTCAGATATGAAGTCACTCTGAACTAAACTCTATATCTACCTAATTATGAATGACTGAGAATGTAAGAAAAACCAAAAATGAGTTCATGTTTGCCTTAGATAGTTTAATAAATTTCTTAATGTTTTTAAAAAATGATGTTATGTGTAGTTATAAGAAACGTGATGTTATTGCCTCTTAAAAATAATATAATATAAAAAATTCAAATAAAGGCACATCAGTTGGCATACTTCAGTAATAGAGGTTTGGTTCGTTTGACATCTTCCTTAATCAAGTTACCTCTGAGAGCACTTGAAGCTAATACATAAAGGTTTCAGATTAATTTGCAATGCTCCATGGATAGTCTGTACTAGTATAGAGTTCATTGTATTGCAGAGGAAGGAATCAAAGCTGGGTCTGGGACTTGTGACTCAGGTGTAAGGTTGAGGGATCCCTTTAACATGCATGGATGCTAACCACCACTGCTAGTGTTCCCTTCCTGGTTCAACTGGATCTAGTATGTTTCGCATTCTATGATAATATTCTTCTCAATAAGGAAGTCGCAACAGCCCTTGTCAAACCAATATCTTCCAATAGGTTGTAAAAGAATAACGTGGATAGATAGAAATTCCACACTGTCTTAATTCCACAGTACTTTATCAGACTGTGCTGTGTTCAATTACATAACTTCTAATCCTAGCCACGTCTCAACTTCAACTGTGCAGTAATCGCAAGTTGACTTTTTACAGCTATCACACTGACTTCTTCACTTGAGTTTGCGTAACGGTGGGGCAGTCGCAAATTCACAACTGCATCTGCGCTAACTAGAATAGATTTAACAATAAAAAAATATTTGCTTAAATCCACCGTTACTTTACGATTAAACAAAATTAAAGATAATATTATTTTTCACAAATTGGCGAAATATTTGATCTCGAAATTATGCAGTTTCTTTTTCAAGTTTGGGGTATTAAGGAAATAAAATAATTTATGAACTCATAGAAAAGTTTCAACAATAATTAAGGAGCAAATAAAAGGTCACAATCTAAAAAAGTGACTTATTTAAATAGTGCTTGATATATTACTTAAAGGGTATCGATCCAGCCATCCTATTAGGCTATTTACACTTCAGATTCCCAAATATTAATACAGGAAATAAATCTCTAATTCACATACTCCTTACAAGAATCAATTATTATTATATAATTATTGTTGTAGAATTACAATAAATTATTCATCGATACTGATATTTGGAATTGCTCTATTGACTCCTTTCGTAAGCAGGTTAGGGCGAGTCCTTCTTGTCAGTGATTCTTTTTATATACCTTTTAATTATTCTTTTGTTTTTGGATTTGTCTTCTTTCTTGCCTAATGTTTATGTTATAAGTGGAAATTTGAGTTATTTTATTGTTTATATTTATAATAACCATTGTAGTACCTGTTTCTTTCTCTAAAATAAAGTAAAATAAAAAATCTTTTCAAGATCATAGATTATGTATATACATTCCCTTAGTGTATAATCCAGAACTTTCAGAATGTGAGTACATGAATAATATTAAAATGTAATTTTAAGTATCAATTTTCAAAAAATTCTTGCTATATATGATTTATATAAATTGATGTCTTATTTTTCACTCTACCTTAGAATCAGGCGTTACTTTGCGGAAATCCATGACATGCTTGAGAAACTAAACTACTTTGCTTTAATCCGCGAATGAAATTGTCATTTTTTTTTTCAATTTTCATTCGCGGATTAAAGCAAAGTAGTTTAGTTTCTCATGCAGGTATAATTCGTTTGTCGTGACCAAAATATCAACTTCCTAAAAGTTACTTACTTACTGGAGAGGCTCAGCAACCGAAAATGAGTTATGGCCTCCGACAGGATTTCGCGCCACTTGTCTCGGTCCTGCGCTATCTATTGCTAGATTCTAGGTCGAAGATCACGCAAGTCTAAAAGTTATTATTTATATTTCTTAAGAGAACAAAACAATTTTTATAAGGTTAAAAAATATGTATGAGGAGCATAAAATTTTCAGATATGTAAGGGCATTGCATAAAAAAGGTTGGGATACACTGTTCTAACATGCACTACGTTTTATGTAAAAGATATTATATAGGAGATTGCTTAATTGGCTAATAGCAGACGAGCCAAAAGTCGGGTAAGACGACGTCTGCCAGGTTCGCTGGTTAAATAAAATTACGTTATTCATATATTCAGCAGAAAGTTTTTGTAGCGGTACGTGAATAACGGACGGTAAGAACCACTAACGTTTTATTCATATTGGATGACTAACAGATTGATTATGTCATAACCCTGATGGATATGGGTAAAGTGTCATACATAACAAAAACAATACCAATTTTTTTTTGTTTTTTATTAACATCTATTGTTAAGGACAGATGATACAGGAACGGTATGGCGGCGTCTTCGATCGTGGACGCCGTCGGACGGACTGATCCTGCCTGGCACTAGTACGTAACATAGCGAGGTTAACATTTTACATGACTAATTTAATAGGTTCCATACCTGAAGTTGATGACCATTTTACTCTAGCAGAATCTCGATGCGACGACTTACAGGAAAAAATCGATTTAGTTAAAACACTTAAGAGGAAAAAGAAAATGAAAAAACGCAGGTACTTTCTTAGTGTAATGATAAATAATAAAACACTGCAGTGAGTGAAGAGTTGTAACTTGTAATAAACCGAATTTGAATAATAAAAAAAATAACTATGACTTGTCATTGAATTGGAATTGAGTTAAAAAATCACATTAAGCTTGAACGATTCTGATTTCTGATAATGGCATGTGTCTGCTAAGCTTCAAGTAATTTAATATATTATGGGCCTCCATAGTCTATGAGAATCAGCTGAGCCCTCCGCCTCTAATAGTGTCCTCTTCTGACATATATTTAAAAAAAATCATCAATATTGTCTTCGCTTCTAATTTCACTGTCAATTGTTAATCTGATTTCTTAATATGACGTTTAACTTATTTCGATAGCTTATAAAGTTCTCTAAAGAACTCATTATTATTTTTTCTCTTTATAAGAACTCCTCGGACTACGTTGAAATTTAAAAAAAAAATCCTTAACTGGTCCAACCGTTCTCAAGTTACAGTGTGACCAAGGGAAATAGGGAATTCAAAATTATATAGATAAATCTAAAAGTGTTCCTTTTAGTATGACAACTATTGCGGAACCTGTGCCGGCGGTCGACAACGTGCCCCTAATAACTGTCCGCACTCAGCCTAAGAAGAGTAAGTTTAATAATAACATATTAAAAATCTTTACATTAAATATTGATTTGTCTATGGAGATTGCATGTCAAATATTTTAAATGCGTGTTGTAGAGCGACGCTAGACTCGCTCTATTACCAGTTTGTTTTCTGTTCAATAAAAAAGATAAATTAGTATAGTCTTAAATGCAGTTCTTTTTGCTTTTGCTTCTGGATGTACTTTATTTTGTTAGGCTTAGTTTAATATTTAAGTATTTTTAGCTTGTTTGTTTCTTTTTCTCTTCTCTTATATACATATATTTTTAAAATTTTTTTTTCGGGGTTTTTTCGTGATTCCAACAATGAATTGACCGCCCCTGAAAGTCAGTGCTGCTGAATAAATACTGCAGCATTACGCCGAGGTGGCGCCCATTTCAACTAAAGCACCATCCAATTACAGTTACTTTAAGTTATTATTATTGTTTTTGTATGTTTTTGGTGTTTTAATTGAATAAAGTTTTTATTATTATTGTTATTAAATAGTAACAGTATATATTTCCATCTTTTTTTTCCACAAATCGATTTCTATATAGGATAAAATACAACAGGCAAACAATGACAACGAAAGCCGACGTCTAGGCAAAATGGGAGTATAAGTTTTCTTCTACGAGTTATCTGGCATTTCACAAGCGCCCAAACTCTAGTTAAATTGTCAAATGTTTGCTCGCAAAATACAGCACGAACGGAATAACTTAAAAATTTAATGCACGGAGTTGACCTAATGCATAGTAATACGGTTTAATTTAATACAAACAGCTTTTAGTTTGTAGATGAAAATGCATAATTAGTTCAGATCGTCGAGATTTTGTTCGTGACACAAAACTATACTTAGTTTCGTGCTCGGAACTGTTAAGTTTGTTAAAGCAATGCTACGGTTACAGATGTTACATTATATTACGTTTTATAGCCTACCTGAATGTTGAAAAAAAATTACAAACTTGATTGCAGCTTCCAATATTTTAGAAATACATCATACTTGTAGGTAGGTTGTTTAATTATTCAAATTTACAAATACATATGTATTTAATAAAATTTTGGCTAATATTAATATCTTACTTATTGTAATGTTTTTTCATATAAAAGAGCTCAGTATTTCATTAAAGAATAGTAGAAATATGTAGAAGGGCACCTAATACTAATGTTACGACTCAAGCAATCCTTTAAATAATGTTATGGTTTGCTATGGTAATGGTCCAGCAGGGTAGAGTTTTAATTGAGAGATCTCAGTCCCTTTCTTTTACCATTTCACTATCCAGCCTAGTTTTCAATAAAGCTATACTGTATAAAATTAACATAGTGGGCCATACCCAATAAAAAATCTAAATGAACACAAATATTTAATTTCATATATGCAGAGCGATAATATCTTTGTTTAAAATAGATCTGTTGATTTTTTAAATTTTAGGTCTAAGATTATCTAAAATTCTTCCGTGAAACAATTGTGCCTGTAATGTATTGTACCTGTTTCTTTTAATAGGTATAATATTGTATGGAGTTAAAATTTGTTTTATTCCTTGCGTTCTTTTAGCTGGTTTCCAAGGTATAAAGTGACCATACAGGTTTTTCTTTATATTCCGCTAGTTAAATAAAATGTGCAAATAATGTTAATAGTACTTAAAAAAATCTATGTAACATATACTTAAGATGATAAAGAACGGATGAGGAAGAAAAAAAATTCAATATATAATACACAAAATAGACAATAATTGTGCAAATTAGAATATTCCATTTTAATTGGATATAAAACTTTTTTTATTTTTACCTCTTGAAAATTTTATAAAACCGGTACAATCACGCTAGTATTTGTATACAAACGAGACAACAATCTCTCCGATTCGACATTTTAATACATTTCGCATTAGCAATTCTCCTCAATGAATCACATTAAAAAGTTCACAGCCTTTTATAAAAAGAGCACAGCCGGTTAACGACCCCATTTCTTTAAGCTCGCAGTTATATGACTAATCAATATATCTACAAGCATATAAAATGGAAGAGTCTGTACGTCCGATAATAAAATTATTTTACTTAAAGCGCATGACGTTTATACAGTTATAACAAAAACATTCTTTTTAAATTTTATTTTCCCTTTTGTCCCGGCTAATTGCGAAAAAGAAAAAAAACAATATAAGAATACTTTCTTAAATTTAACATCCAAGCATGTGTATAGGGCAACATGAGAGAGTAGTTTAAAAATACACACAACGAAAATAACGTATAACTTTCCTTATTTGTTGTAAAAGTCAGCGGTTGGAAGTTGCAGCCATTAACGTTCTATTTAATTAAGATTTCACTGACATATGTTTAAATTATTTAACAATTTCCTTAAACGCGAATAATTTTTGCATTTGCTTTGCCGACAAGTCATCGATAATGTTAATTTTTGTAGTTTTTTTTAATTAGCTTATTGTGCCCCACTGCTGGGCAAAGGCCTTCCCATTCTTGATCCATCTTCCTCTATTCTTTCATCTCTTTTTAGTCATATCTAGTGTTATTACATCTTATGCCAAAAATGTATGATATTAGTATTATCACAATATTTTAACTCTTGAATATATTTAAGAAAAAGAATATTATAAATATATATTGTTTGTCAACCACATTCGTTTTTCTTCATAATATAGTTGTAAAACTTGTGTTAGGAGTCTCTTTAGCCCAACGAAGGTCTGTAATAAATCCAGATTTGTATGATTCGATTTGGGCAAAATTTTACTAAAATTATGAAATTTAACAAATTTAAAATATATAATCTGTTGTAAAATATTTTGCGTGTTGTAATTATGAAAATTTACATGATCTATTGATGTGGTTTACATTTTATTTGGGAACTCCCCCGTCTCGTGTGTGTTGATGTCAATTATTGGACAAAATTTCATCACGTTTGACCACTTTCCGTTGTTGAATATTGTGTAATTGTTGTAGTGGATCGACCAATCGTTGTATGTTATATATGTTGGATCGCTTACTCGGTCAGGGGACGATCCATAAATTGTTGTTCACTGTCAAAATTCTGCCCGTATAAGGCAAAAAACTGAGAATGTTTGACTTCCTTCGTTGGAAAATTTCTCAATCCGAAAACTTCCACTTAATCTGACATCTTTAGTCAGATAAAGAGTTTTTCTGACTTAAAGACTTTTCAGATTTTTTAATTAAAAAAAAAAGAGTCTGAAGTCGTTATTACTTTATTAACAAAAAATTGTTCTGTTTTTATAAAGTAAGGATTTTTTGGTTATAACATACCGACAAAAGTGAAATCTTATTAAAGTTATGACAAATCTAAGATCACACATCAAACACATGATAAAATCGGGCTCTACTTTGCAGAAATCCATGACATGCATGAAATACTAATATATTTTTGGATTTAAGCAAAGTAGTTTATACTTTAATCCAAAAATGAATTCGGCTAATTTAATTTTCATTGATGTTGAATGATTTAAGCAAAAAATTAACTAGGAATAGCTCATGTTAAACATTTATTTAATTTTGCTTTTAAACTAATATAGTTAAATAATACAAATCGTAGAACCTTTTATGCTTATATAGTTCTAAATTTTTGTAAGGTAAGGGAAAGAATAAGAAGCTAAGATGGGCTAAATTTCAAAATTGGTATAAAAGACCTAAACAGTGATGAACACTCATAGAAAGTTATTAATAAATATTAAAAGCATCAAGAACCACAATTAGTTCAAGAATTTTTTCTGGATTACATTACAAAATCTTTCAAAGGAGAAGCGATTAATCATGACTATTTATTAACTTGCGTATATCGAAAAGACTCGATGTCAGAACAGGAAAGAGTTGTCAAATAATTTCATAATACCAGAAGTTATGGCTGCCGAATGCAAGGTGATGGAAAAAGCGAAAGCTGTGAAAAGTGAAGCCAAATACATATTAGCATACCAAGTTATTGTTGATGTCGCACGTCATATTGAACATTAGCGCTATATTAAGTTATTTTAGCACTATTATTTATTATTCAAACTTTTTTTACTTCTTCAAATGTGTTATAATTACAAAAATATAAGGCACAGACTCAAACAGACGGTGTTTAGGGTTTCAGAATAAGAAATCTTTTAATTATTCGTTCCATCAACAGTAATATCATATTTAGTATCCGATCCTTAATCCAACACTTCAGTGATTTGTGGGTGTAATTCGTGAAAAAAGAAAAATTTAGGTTGGTTATTCAAGTTTGGTACTTGGTAGCAGGAATCTTACATCTTACTACGTTCCTACTTTCAAACTCTCTAGTTTTAAGGCAATGCTGTACAGTAATAAGACCTTCACGTGTTTCAAACGTGTTCCTTATATTATATGATTTCATCTTGAGAGCAGGTTAGCACTTTCTCCAGTCCCAGCCTGAGAATATATTATGTGCAAATCTACATATATGCAATAGAAGTGTAAGCGAGGAGTATAGAATTCCTTCGTTGTAATTCCTATACAATCTGGTAAAAAACAAAACATTTATTAATAAGTTTGAGAAGTGAGGAAGACGTGCAAGGTACAACGCAAGAGCCGGATTTAGAGGTCTGAAAGCCTTGGGGTAAAAAAGGTGTAGAGGGCCCTAATTAAAATAACTTTAATGAAAATAATGGTGAATTGAATAGACAATCAGTCCAGACATTTGCACGCAGGGCTGTGTGATATTGTTTTATGGATTGACGTGAACAAATATGGTTAAATAGTTTTTAAATATTTATTCATAATACCAGGAGATGGTGGAGGTAATTATTCTTAGTATCAGTAGTAGGTGGGAGGAGTCAGTAGTGGTCATAGTAGTAAGAGTTAGTGGTAACTTTTTTTTTGTAGAATTTCTCATTGAGGGGACCTCTCGCTTGTGGAGGCCCCGGGGCTGTAGCCCCGGGTGGCGCCCCTTCAAATCCGGCCCTGTAAACCGTTATTAAATTTATTATTTGTCTGGACATAAAGATCAGATTTGTGGGTATTGTCAATGAGCTTAATAGTGATTAAGTTCAAATGACAGTCAAAATTAGTTCGCTTGAAAAGAATAGACTTAAATAATGTAATGACAATAAAAATGCCACATAGCCTATTGTGCATGACAAATGACAACACAACAGTGGGGATGATTTTCCTACGCATGCCGCGTGACAATAAAATTGCTTGCGAATGTCCTTGGCCTTTCAAGGCTGTGATAGAACCAGTGACTATGAAATTACGGCACTAAAATTTATACCATCATTCTACTCATATTATGGATCCCATTCTTAGAAACAGCCTCTTCATCAAGCAATATCTGCCTCAGGCATTTTCTCTACTAAGTAATCAACTTTGAAATAGCCTGTCTGTTTGCTATGGTATACGTATAAAGGGGAAATGTTCTGTAGAACTTTACTTGGTAGAACCTTCAATTTTTTAGCCTCTCGTGTAGATTTAATCCACATTATCTTGATTATTGGTATCTCATCTTATGTCAACTTTTAAAAGGTTACCTATACCGCTTTACAGGGTGGCTTTTAAAGGGTATCTTTAAGGCTGATGACATATCACCAAATTTTGCAAATATCTACGGGTGACGGCGACCACTTATAATTGGGTTGTCTACCTAAAAAGACGCCGTGGAATTTGACCTGCACGAGCTCCAAGTTAGATGCTGGCAAGAGGTGGCGCAGGACTGAGGCCGATGGCGTTCCCTTGTTTCGGAGGTCAAGACTCACTGTGGGTCGCTGCCCCAGTGGAGTAAGTAAGTATCTACTTGTGTGCTTATAAAAAAATACCACCTGCGCTTTTGTAAGAGGACGGACTAAAGACATTCGTTCAACGCACTTTTATTTTTCTGGCTATCACAAACCGGACACTTGATTTTTCAATACTTTTTATTCGAAATGTAAACAAGTATAAGGAATCGACAGTATGGCACTTAAAAAGTTATTTGGAATGATATTTAGATTGTTATTTTTGGATCGCCCCATTTTTGGAATGAGGCTGTAATTTAAGATAATAATTAACTTTTGTGTAATGGTATTTGACTACCTCGTGGCAGGTGACTCTGCTTTCCACTCTGGGGGGTCGTGGGTTCGATTCCCGCCTCGAGTCTAGGTGTATTATCTATATTTACCTATAACACAGGCAATAAGTTGCCTATCTTAAGAACAAACGTCCGTGTCATATAGTCCTGTATATAGTTATTTATTTTATTCTTTTAATACATTATATAAGCTGTTTCATGCGACTTCATCGAGAGCCTTAGACATTATTATATTTAATCGCAAATTTGTACGACCAAAATTCTATCGCATCGCGCAATCGCATTCTATTAGGACAACGCTTCAAGTCTCCATAATCTGGCCCTATCAAAAAATATTTTTTAGAGAATGTCTCCTAACTATAAGGTACCCCCTTGCCAAATTTCACCATTGTACGTCCCGCGGTTTTCGAGTTTTACGTGTTAGGTAACCCTTCGCTTTGGTATATAGAAGTACTAGTTGCGCCCCGCGACTCCGTCACCCTTAACATTCAGGGGGATGAAAAATAGATTGATTCTCAACCCTAGCAAATATGCACGCAAAATTTCATGAAAATCGGTCGAGCCGTTTCGGAGGAGATTGGCAACGCACCTCGTGACACGAGAATTTTATATATTAGATACCTGTTATACAAACAAGCACGCCGTTCACCTGAGAGTCTATCAACGCCAATTGACAATTGCACAACCAGAAGGCTCGCAGATGAGTTACCGGCCTTTGGTGCGTTACGGTGATCGATCTTACCCTTGCAAGCAGCCAAGGCCAAGGACGTTATATTGTTTGCATTAGTTTATTCGGGAAATTAACTGTAAGTGTTTTTGCAACTTATCTAATTTACCATGGACGGCTGCGCACGTTACGCATTAAAAATCATGAATACAAATAATTAGAAATGACCCTTGGTTTATGCTTCAATAAAGATGTATTTTTAGTTTATTTATTAAGCATTTATATTTTTCCGTAAAGCAGAAGGCCAGAATTTATAAACAATAATATTTTATAAAATAGGTTTTTTTTTAAAAGAGTATTCGTTAATTATCCAATGCATTCGTAAATGACTTCTGAGGCCTTTTTCAAACCGTACGAATTCGAAGATTCGCCTGTATTTCGAGTGAAAATATTCGAGCTGGGCCCACAGGAGGCAAGCCTTTATCGTGTCTCGCTTTTACTTAATGCTATTGTAACCCGAGTTGACACTTAATAGGGTCCAATGTGGGCCCAGCACGAATATTTTCAAAGTCGAATTTTCGACTCGAACGGTTCGAAATGTTCGTGCCAGGTCCTCTGGTACGTGTTGTATAATATATATATTGGTTTCAGAACAAAAATAAATCAGTAAATCGCAAATAATAGTATTTCAGCGATGTCCACTAGTCATTTCCTGATCACCACAGTAAATTATCTGTTTCACATTCCCATGACCTTTACATGAAACTGTCATTACAAAGCGAAATGTTATATCATAAAGTGCACGTTATGTTTGATTTAAGTTATTGTGTACATCAGTTCCATATTGCTGTTACATATATTTTAAAGCTATTTTTATTTCTGTTCTGCTCTCTCTTTAAGGAATCATATATTGTGTATCTGTTCGCCATCCCAAGCGAAATTACGTTCAGAGCGGTACCTAAAGGGGAGTCATCAATATATAGTCTCTCTTTGAAAAATTACTACGACTTTAAATCTATATATTTTAATATATATATAAATTACACATCACGTTCTTTGTCCGCCATGAACTCCTAAACTACTTAACAGGATTTAATCTGATCTCCACACCGTGTACAGTTTGATCCAACTTGAATGTTAGGATAGCTTACATAGCAATTTATAGTTGTATATAAAAACGAGTCGCTGAATATGCGCCCGTGCATAACTTCCGAACGACTGTACTAAATTGGATAACTTATTTATGTTGTGTTCGTTTTAGTTAGGACAGGGTTTGTGTAATAAAAAAGGAATGACAAAGCGAAAAGGAAATGGAACGGCAACGGAATGAGACTGGGAATGGGAAATGGTAATGTTACAAAGTTACTGCTACTTAATGCGAGGTAGCGTAATCAAAGTATACAAATTGAAGTTAACTTAACCATCGCGTTACAAATTTTTGTCGTAAAAAAGCTACTGTCCAAGTCACCCAAATTTTAAAATGCTAAAAAATCTAATATATACATACATGTGAAATGTTGGACAGTAAAATTGTTGTTTTATGAAAATCGATGTATTTACCTATGGATTCTAAAAGGAGTAAACCAAATTTGACGAAATTTAAGGGCAATATTAAGATGTGTTGAGCTGGTGATCCTGGTTTGATAGGGTCCACAGAATTTTCGTCTTTGTCATTTTTCAACGACGAAAAAATTAAATATTTACGTATTGTATTAGTTCTCATTCATTGTTTTTTTATATTTTATCACATGCGATCGTCTTAAATAACTACATCATTAAAATCAAATTGGGAGCAATTTAAATTTCAAGGCAAAATAGAAATACTTAAAAAAAAACGAAGCACACCCAAACTCACCCTTTCCTTTTTCTACATTAATATGGAACGATCCAGTAATCTGAAACAGAATAAAATTAAAATAGAAAATTTAATTTTATTCTTTAATTATTATATACATGTAAAACTAAAAATATTTAACACTTAACTGAAATCCTTAATTGCAAGGGATCCTTAATTACTTACAGTGCTTGATTTTCATATGGGAATAAATACTAAGTACAGCAAAAACTAAAAATTATATAAAATCACTACAAGGCCCGACAGACGTTGTCTTTCTCGAATTTAGGCACGTCTTTTAGTAGCCGCTTAACCAATCTCCTTTATGTCGTTTCCATAAAACGCGCTTCTGGCCGATTGTTATCTATTCTATACTAATATATAAAGCTAAAAAGTTTGTGTGTTTAATTGCTTGAACGCGCAAATATCAAGAACTGCTGGTCCTTTTTTTTAGTTTTTTGTGAAGAATCCTAAAGAATCCGTCATTCTTTACTCTCATCTCTTTCATTGGTATTCAAGGATTATTTAAAAATAACTTAAATACAAACAAATAAAAAAAAATTCTTCATTCTTAATGTCAATAAAAATTTATAACATTTTAAATTTTGTTACTATATTTTTTTAATTAGGTTGCTATAACTTTGTTAGAATTTAATTAAAAGTGTGAAAAATGATATGCAGTGCATTTTGTTTGTCAAATTTCATCATTCATTCATTTGTAAATTAATATAAATATTTACTTATGTACTTATATGTTATGTACGAAGTATATGTTTTTCTGGACGAGTCTGGCATAATCTTAAATAGATTTAAGACCCTTTAAATAAATCAGATATATTAAAAAAAATACTTTTTTTTAAATTTTTCGTGCCACCGTAAATGTTGTAAACTTGGCTGACCCGCTCCGCAAGTCTTGATAAATTCATATCATCAATATGTATTTGTAAGACCATCAATATAAAGTTCAATAAATCAATGAGTCATCTTAAGTTGGTCGACCCTTGAATTTTTAACTGGCATTAATTAATTAACGCACGCCTAAATAGCTACATTTGCATGAACTTAAAGGAAAAACCAGTATTCGGTAACCTGTTTTTTGTAGTCCGTAGGGCTGTCAGTGCTATCATATATACATATACAACATTCATTATATATATAATATATGTATATACAATATCTATATGTATAATGCCGGAGCCAGATATAGCTTCATTTGAATGATCATGTATGATGATGTAGTGTGGTCGAGGACTTTGTGTAACTGTACAAAGTTTTGTAGTACTTTGTGGACAGTGAACCCTCAGTACACATGCCAAAAGTGCGGACGTCTGTGTCAGTCAAGAATCGGTTTATTTAGCCATGAACGTCGATGTCTGTCGAAAACGGACGCTGCTTAGAACATCTGTCAAGATGTCACAGGTCTTATAATGTTGATGTACATTCGTGTAATATTTTTTGCTTTCTTTGTAATTTCATTTTGTACTGAGCCAAAACAAGGCTTGGAAGTAACCAGTCGCAAGAAAAGGGTCCCCCTAAGCGCCATAGTTAATTTACAACTTATACTAGATACTTTGGTCATTATTTTAATTAATAATTAATCATATTTCATTCTATTAAAGCTAATATGACTTAAATTAATATCACTTAAAAGTTTCGCAAGACGTTTTCAGAACGAAATAAAATTTAAACGTTCAATTTTTAAAAAAAGAATCTTATCCTTTTTATGAACCATTCTTCCGATCGTCAGATCAACAAAATATCACGATAACTATCACACAATGCTCAGAATAAGCTTATAGTTTTATAATCAATGCAAATGAATTTAAATGTTACATCATTCGTCATAAGGCTTAAATTAATTGTCCGTTGATGTTTGTAAAATCTTAAATGCGTTTTGAAATCTGAGGTGTCAAAGTTATATTAAAATTGAAAACATGGGATTCCAATTTCAAACTTCGAATATTGCTTTAGACACAATGAAGAAAGTTTTGCAAGTATTTCTATCAATGTGTCATTCAAATAACATGGTATGCCCATACCAAACCTTTAAGTTTGTTAGTAGCTTTTTATTGTGAGTAGATTTGTTTAAATATAGTTACATTTTTAAAATAGTAGAGTCATATTCTAACATAATATATGATTGAAACCATGATAAGTTATTGATGAAATGGAATTGATTGGTTCATTTAACGATGTTTAATTTATTTATATTTGCTTACCTACTGCGATGGCGCAATCACTAAAAATGGACCTTGGCCTAGGAGACTAATCGACGTCATTTCTTGCGGTCTAGCATTTGCTGAATTATATTCATTGAATATTCATTGAAACTAAACACGTAAAATAATAGTATGATGCAAACAATGCGAAGTATTACGTATATATTTTTTACTTTTAATACAATATTTAGAAAATAATCGATAGCTTTGAACTGTGAATGCATTTCGCTGTATAATTAAATAGACACATTACTGTATTTGATTTTTAAATTACAAGACATCTATAAAATTAGTTCGATATTAGTATTGGGCAACATTTTTATGATATATTTTGTTATTTTAACATGCTTATTTGGAAACAGTTTTAGAATCGTATTATTTGTTCTTATTTTTTATATGACGTTGTACTGGTTTTTTAACTAACTTTGAAAATATAGCCTTCAGTAAACTATTATGTGAAGTAAGTAAAAAAAACAACAAAGGGACTCAATAACAGAGATATGTCATTTTTATAAATAAGTTTTAACCCTGTAATGTATCTAATTGACAAAAATTATTGGTGAAAATCATAATCCTTGAAAGGTTTTAAGTAAATATTAAAACAGTTTTGGGGTTCGTTGGCTTAATGTTAATTTGGTCTGAAAACTATTCCATACAACGATTTAAACTATATTATTGTAATACAAATCTAAAAATTATTTAATATGAGTTATTACAGTTTATTCGCAGTTGATGGAACCAGGCGCTACTTTGTTGAAAGCTACGACGTAGAGTCGCGTCGAGCGCCGTCTTGACGGAGCGCACCATCCGCTCCCAAGCTCCGCCCATATTCGGAGCCCCTGGTGGAATAAACTTCCAGGTAATTCCCTGGAGCTCCGCTGGCGTGATGATTTCTTCGGTCAGCTCCGTCAGCGCCTCCTTTAATTCCTTGTTTGCTGCAACGAAGTTTGTTCCATTATCGCTGAAGACTGTCTTCGGTGTCCCTCTTCGTGCAGCAAATCTTCGCAGCGCCAGAATCATCGATTCCGATGACAGTGACGGCGCCAGCTCAATGTGCACCGCTCGCGTAGTGAGGCACGTGAAGAGTGCGCCCCACCGCTTCTCACGGCGCCGTCCCACTGTAATCGATAGTGGGCCAAAGTAGTCAACCGCCGTGTTCGTAAACGGCGGGTGACCGTGCAGCAATCGCTCGACAGGCAGATCTCCCGTCGGCGCTACGTCAGGCTTCCCACGTCGCACCCGGCACCATTGGCACTGATGTGTTACTGATTTGAGCGCGGACCGCACTCCCACAATTAGGAAGCGCTGCCGCAGCTCATTCAGGACCGTCGCGTGGTTGCCGTGGTTATACTTTCTGTGGAAATCTTCGATGAGAAGCCTCGTCGTCTTCTCTTTTGCGTGAAGGACCACCGGGCGCTTGTAGGCGTCTTCTACTTCAGGCGTCGCGTCGATTCTTCCCTTCGCTCGCAACAGCCCGTCGACTACTTCTACTTCTAGCTTCCTTAATTTACTATTCTTCAAGGACTTCTTTTCTTGAATTTTTCTTATATCGTCCCCAAAGCTTATCCTTTGACTCGCCTGTAACAGTAGCTTTTCTGCCTTCTTTAACAATGCTCAGAATGTTTTCAAGTCTTAAAAAATATATATTTTTTTATTAGGATTTTCTTGACCGATGAAGTTTTTCCTCAACCAAATTCCTCGTCCAGCCTTCTCTTCCATTCCTCCCTGTCCAGCGCTTCCTCCTCCGTCATTCCATGACCAGCCAGACTTTCCTCCACTATGCCTTTCCACTGGGTTCGAGGTCTTCCTCTCTTCCTCCTCCCTTCGGCCTCCCATTCCATGACCAATTTCGGGATCCGTCTCGTGTCCATCCGTTTTATGTGGCCAAACCATCTCAACCTTCTTTCCTCGATGACCTCCAATATATTTCTCCTGACCTCCATTCTCTCCCTGATTTCATCATTCCTGATGTGTTCCACTCTTGATACCCGGGAAGATCTTCTCCAGTAGTCCATCTCCACAGCTAATACCTTTTTCCCCTGAGCTCTATTGAGGGTCCAGGTTTCAGAGCCGTAGAGCATTATACTTTGGACCACTGCCGCATATATGATTTTCTTCGTCCTTCCAAGTATATTATTACTCCATAAGAGAGAATTTAATATGCCCACTGCTTTTCTTCCACTCGCAATTCTTTTATCTACCTTCGCATTTGTGGTTCCTCCGCTTTCCAGCATGGATCCTAGGTAGCAAAACTGCTCCACTCTGTCCAAGCTCGCAATAGTTGGGTCGCTTATTTCGATCTTGTCAGAGCACATATACTTAGTTTTCTTGTAATTAACATTTAAGCCCCACTGGTTGTATTGCTCCACCACTTTTCTAAATAGGTAGCTCACATCCTCCTTATCCTGGGCGATAATAACCTGGTCATCGGCAAATAGTAACTGAGATAGGTGAGTGCCATGTTGACTGTTGAGTCGATCGCTAGGTTAAGCAGTTCTTACCACGACCGGGTTGTAGATGGGATATCCATTCTAACACTGGTTTTCAAATAACCTGCCTCATCCGTGTTTTGGAAGGCACTTAAACTAGTCGGGTACTGAGTGATATATTAGTCACGAGTTAGTAGGGCTTCTGGGTGTGACGTCACACGTCAGTTGGTCATCGTAACTCGCCCACAGCCATATCCTCTAATTTATGCGGACCCTGGTACTAGACCGGGATAACACTAGGTAAGTACGCAAGTTCTACGTGCTATTTCAAATTCAAAGGCCATCAACGCATCCCAGTGGCGTGCCATGAGTCTTTTTCAGCGGTAGATTGGTGGACACTGATTGTGGATGGATGATAATTGCGATGAATGTAGATGGTCGTTGACTTGAAGCACTTAACTTACATCTATCAAGGAATCATTATTAGGGTTCCGTAGCTCTACAAGAAACCCATAGAGTTTCGCTCTGTCCATCCGTACGGTCGTCTGCATGCACGCAAGGTGGTCCTTTACAAGGATTTCCAAAATATTTGGACACTTGAAGAAAAGTTGAAAGTTCTAATGGTGATAGAAAATACTTAAAACGCAATAGTTGAATAATTATAGGCGAAATCGGACTACGCTACCAACAAATAAATAAATAAATAAATACAGGACTATATGATAAATATCTTTATCGCGTATCAGATACGGAACCCTTCTGTATAAGCGTTTCTTGACACGCTCTTTGTAGCCTAATCAATAGTTGACTGTTGAGTCGATCGCTAGGTTAAGCAGTTCTTACCACGACCGGGTTGTAGATGGGATATCCATTCTAACACATATTAACAACGCAATAGTTCGCTTTATTCAAATTACCCGAGAACCCAAACAATACAATAAAATGAATTATGCTATTGTCGCCTCTATTAAACATGTTACATGACATTGTTTTATCAAATACACATAAACCTTAAATGTGTTTAGGAAAGGATGGTTTTTATACTATAGCAGCTTGTTCCAAACTTTTTTTAGTACCAGGTCCCCAGTACCCGCTCTAGTATCAGGGATCGCTTAAATTGCGGAGGATGTGGCTGTGGGGCGAGTTAGATAGATAGGCGTTTTTAATAAATAGGCGTTCATTCCAGGAACCACCAAAATCTCTATAGTCCCACGACTAATATCACTCATTGTCATTAATCGGGACCCGCTGTTTTACGTGCGTTCCAAAACACGGAGTAGGTTCTTTGAAAAACCATTGTTAGAATGGTTTACTCTATCACCCGGTTGCTATAAGAAATGCTTAACCTAGCAATCGACTCAAATGCCGGCTACTGACCTCCTCTCGTATACTTTATTACCAGCAGAGCCCGCGAGTTTATCCGCGTAAAATTAGTTTAAAAAAAGGTCTAATTTTAGCGTGATGGCATAAACCCTATAGCTTTCCTCGATAAATGGGCTTCCTAAATCTGAAAGTATTATTCGAATTAGACCAGTAGTACCTAAGGTTAGCGAGTTTAAGGGAAAAGGAAGGAAGTGTAAAGAACTATTAACAATAATAATATAACATGTAGCTTATTTATGGAAAGAGGGTAGGGAGGCCTTTGCCCAACAGTGGGAAAAAATAGGCTGTATATAAATAATAGGAAGCCTATTATTAAGGCAATTGCCTACTGTTTACCCTGCTATGTGCCCTAAGTAATAACAGTTCACATCGGAGCAAATTAAGAATTTCAATTAGAATAATCAATTTGGTGTGCCAAATGATAGTCCAGCAAAATCCAGCTTCGAACCGAGGCCCATGGACATCTGCACCACCATGAGACTAGCAGATGCATTGCCGGCGTTTAAAGACGAAAGTAGGCCACCGGGAAGTATCACAAACCATATGAAACGCGACAACAATACCATCACCTGACGTGATAGCACCCCTTTGCAAGCGTGGCGCTACCTCTAATTACGTATTGTTTTGTAGGTTGTTCTGGTGCTGTTGTCAGTGGTGCCGAGTGGGCCGACGACGGAGGCCTTTCGACCGGAAGTACGATGCTTGCCTCAAGGGTATCCTCGCTATCCTCTTCATAGCGCTTCTCACACTGTTCTTGTAAGTGTTCAAGAATGCTTTATTCACTTTTTTATAACAAGAGGCAAATGGACACGTTGTTAGATGCTAGTGGCGACAACTGTTTTGCGCTACGCTACCAGAATGCTCGCAGATATGTTTTTCTCCTGAAGGAGTCTAAGAGCGCTTGTATACGTTCGTTGCTTTTACCGGATAACGGACTATATTTGCTTGTTACATTACCTCGTGATGAGGGCCAAATTGCATTAAAATTCATTAGTGGACATTATATTCACGGTCCGTCGTCCGGTAAAAACATCGGACGAACATATGCAAGCGGCCTAAATCATAACGGTTCTCAAACACCGAAACGTGCAACTAGTTTCATAGAGTAGTATAATGCGAGGCAAGAAAATCCTAGCAAATCACACATAGTTATTGAATACGTTTAGGTTCGGCGTGGTCTGCGCGTTTGCCACACATTTTAGTCGATCGCTAGGTTAAGTAGTTCTTACCGCGGGTACTTACTGCGTGATAGATGGGTGATCCATTCTTACATTGATTTTCAAATATTCGACTTTCTCCATGTCAAAAAGTGATATATTTTGTGAGATTTTAGAAATTGTAGGGGTTTTGGGGATGACGGCAGACGGCAGTCCGTCATCTTAACTGGCCCCATAGCCACAACCTCTGCAATTTAAGCGGACCCTGGTACTAGACCGGAAGAACGCTAGGCAGAAGAAGATTATTATGTTCCATACATTATAGTGTTTTGGGTGTGTTATAACATCGCATTGACAATATCACTAAAGTAGGCTTCCATTAAAACTAATTTTTTTTTTCCAGGGCAAGGCGAAACGGGAACAATCCCTGGTGGAACTCAAGGCACACATACACAAGTACTACATACCACTCGGGAGACAGTTCATGGTGTTGTTTCCTGAGGGAGGCTTCTTGCACAAGAGAAGAGAAATCAGTCAGAGGTATGGAGTCATACATATATAATTGCCAGCTCGTCATGTTTTATCATAGAGTATCTATAAAGTTATTTTTTTATGTCCTTTTTTATATATAACAAGGGGCAAACGAGCACGCGGTTCAACATCTCAGTGACTACCGCCCCCCATGGACGTCTGCACCACCAGAAAGCTTACAGATGCAACGTCGATCTTTAAAGAAGGGTTTAGGCCATCGGGAATTCTCACAAGCCGAACGAAACGCGACAACAATACCATCACTTGACGTGACAGCATTACCTCCACTGCACTCCGATCTTATGTAAGAAAGAGGTACTGGTACACGGTCGCGCCGACCCAATGTGGCTGTGTAAATAAATATATACAGGACTATATGACACACGGACGTCTGTTCCTAAGGTAGACAACTTAATGCCTGTGTTATAGGGAACAGACGCCAGTTATAAACAAATATTTTTTTTTAGAAATATATAAATACATACATATGGATAATACACCCAGACTCGAATTGGGAATCGAACCCACGACCCCCGGAGCAGAAGGCAGGGTCACTGCCCACTGCGCCAACGGGCCAGTCAATTAATTTCATCAATTTAGTGACCTGGATAATGTGTAAGTTTGATATGACATTCAAAGGTGCTGTTTTCATTGGTGTTTTTCTTCGAAATAAATGTAATATAATAGAGGTGAAACCATTGCTACTAAAGTCTGTATACAGACAGCTACTTACTCTGACGTAATCCTGTTAAGCCAGTACTAAGTAAGAGCTCGAATAAGGACACTATTTCGCGTAGATAATTGGTTAGTTGGCGAACGCTGCGCAGATTAGGGATGCGACAACACTGAGCAAATACCACTTTTAGTGCCGAATTTATTATTACACAAACCTTTACGATAGAGGTTTGTTCTATTTTATCAACTCCGTTGAATAGTATGTACCCTGCCACGCTATATTTCTTTATAAAATTCCATAGGGCAAACGCTAAGCAGTTTACCGGAGTAATTACTAATGCTAAGATACAACTGAAATACAAGAGAGCTTGCAGATGCGTTAAAACAACCTTTGATTTCTTGTCTTATCGGTTCAGAAACACGGAAGCTGGCAACTGGATCCAAATAACCGTTTTGATGTTTAGATATCAATTCGGAGTACTATTTCAATTCAGGTAACCTAATTAATTTGATATTTCAGCAATAATACTGAAAATTGCTTTCATCGAAACATTGAATCCCAGAACGAAAATCACGTGACCTATTCAATTTATGCGATAGAATCCGTAAATCTATTGCGCGCTGCGGAAAATGAGCTCGATGGAAATAATAGACGAGTAGATAGCACGGCTTCGACTCTACTCGAATTTTGAACAGATGTTAATGTTGGGGGAGATATTAATATTGAAAGAATAGTGCAAATTGCGAAATTGCTATTCAATTTTAAGTTAAAATTGTGGGATAAGAGAAGCGTCACGTTGTTGGTGTTACATAAGACATTCTTGTATTTACTGTATCCTCATTCAATATTTTTTATGTTCAGGGGCAACCGAGCAGGTGATAAGTCAACGTCTACGGACATCTGCATCGCCAGAAGTCTTGCAGATATGCTGCCGGTCTTTAAATAGGGGTTTAGGCCGTTGAGAACTCTCACAAACGCAACAACACCGTCACTGACCGTGACAGCATTACCGCCGCTTCACGTTAATCTTAGGTGAGATAGTGGTACTGGTACCCGGACGTGCAGGCCCAATTCGACTGCAGCATTTAATTTCATCGTAAGCACAATAAACTTCCATGCCAATCTCCGGGTATACATTTTTTTATATTTAGCAATAATGTATGTGATTTTGTGTGAGGTGAAGAGATCGTGGTCTAATCAGTGGTCGGTATTTGAGTCGACCGCTAGGCTAAGTAGCTCTTAGGTGGATGACCCATTCTAGCACTAGTTTATATTTGATATCCGGCTTCCTACGTGTTTCAGAAGACACGTAAAACAGCTGGACCTGCTTTATGTTGCTGAGTGATATTAGTCGTAAGATTGTAGAGATCGTTGGGGTTCTGAGGATGCCGTCAGATGGTAGTTGGTCATATTAACTCGCCCAACAGCCACATCCTCTGCAAGCTAGTCGGACCCTGGTACTTAACCGGGATAACGCTAGGAAGAAGAAGAATAATATATGTGATTTAAATTTTCAAAAAAAAAAAAATATTTCAATGAAATTAGTTTGTTGTAAAATAACCTTATTGTTTTGGAGAAATCGGTGTTTATCATAAGCTTAAAAACTTTTTCACGCAGTTTTTTTAATAATTCAAATGTTGACCTTATGCGCAGTTTTCATTTTTGATCTTTTTTACTTCTAAATTGAAAGTGTTTAAATCAAATTTAAATGTATAAATACACATGGATAAAAACATAAAAAAAATATCCCCCATAGAGTTGCAAAAGACGCAGTAATTATGAATGTGACCATCGGGAGCCGTAGACACAGATGGCAAAAAATTAATTGCTATTTCACGCAGATTACGTCGAATATAGCCTACATTTAGGTTTGAATTGTAATTTCGCCTTTTATAAGGGCCGTGTTTAAAATTCTAATAAAGTTATAACTCGAATCCCCAATTCGTACTGTTTGATTACTGTTTTGATTACAAAGGGGCCGACATTCAAGATCGGAGGGGACCGAACGGTCACTTGATCGATAAAATCTCCCTCCATTACCTCTTTCCACAGCGTTTTGTGTATTTGTGATCAATGCGAATTGAATCTGATATGATTTTTTTTTTGTGTGCGCTCTGATGTGAATCAGAGATAAGGTTTTTAATGTCCACTACTCAACTGGATTAAAATGTTAGAGCAATTACTTCGTGGAGTGATGAATTCATGTTACTGGTGTTTTTCTACTGCGTTCAATAGATGCGAATGATAATTCTTTTGATGGTGTGTTTTATTTATATTCATTAATTTGTCTGTCCCGTTTGTGCAACTGGCATTTACTGCAGAGTCAGCTGTAACCTATGACACTGAAATTATTATTGTTTAAATTTGACTTTCAACGTTTAGAGTGAAATGCATTACCAGAAGAGACGCAGATCCATTTGCAAATCTTTTAGAAGTAATTATTATTTTTTTACATTATATAGAACGATGCACAATTGAGATGATAAACTTAAACTTCATTATTTATCATCTGTTCACGGCTTTTAGTTGTTCAGTATTTTGTCCTATTTTAATTTAGATTTAAAGAAACTTGCTTCTAACTGTTCAATAAAATATAATTGATATAAAACAAAAAAAGGGTTTCATTTATAACATTTAAGTGACAGTAGGGTACAATTAATTTGGTAGTATATTCAAATTTAACGGCGAAATGAGCTAAACGAAGAAGTGGAGCAAGAATAATTCATATCTTAGTCTGAGGCAGTAATGTGATTATATTAGGAGCGCAAAGTTCATTTAAGTCGAGAACTCTAGACGTTTATTGATCTTCCAGGAGATAATGGTCCGCACACACTTGGATGATAAAATGACAGGAATAAAGAAAAAGATAACCTAAGATTAGAGAAGGAAATTGCTGAAGGAATAAAAGAGATTACAGACGAAGATATGGTAACCGCACAACCAATATTTATTAGGACAGAAGTTATAAAATGTTGCTTGTACATTTATTATTTCGAAAGTAACGAATCAAAAATAGTACAATATAATATAGAGTTTTCATAAATTAAAACTAGACACTAGGTTATGTTTTTTAACTAATTTATGTAGGTAGTTTAACGTTTGACATAACGTTATCCCTTCTTAAAATTTTCGATACTTCTTCGAAGTTTTTTTTTTATAAATCAAACGACGATGGTCGGGGTTTGAATGTAGCATTTTGCAGATTCAATATGCTATAAATGTTAAAACATGTACTATAAAATTCATTCTTTGGTCTAGCTGACTAGTTCATCCAGATGTTGAGACTGAGCTTAATTCCGTTTCTAGGTCAGTCAAACAGTCCCATCACATTGTGACGTGGCAAGTGGCTACCGAGGGAGAGATTATGCCAAAATAGACGAGATATTTTGGAATTTAACACAGACTTGCTGCGTTAGGTTGTCTTTGTTGACTCTCATGAGTGTAGCTCCTAACTAATATTGACGTAGATTTCAACTGAAATACATATTACGAAATGTAAAAAAATATTTTTTTTACACAGATTAAGAAAATTTTATGCTTGAGCTACTAGCTAAACTTAAGCTGAACTTTTTTTTTAGCTTATTGTGCCCCACTGGGCAAAGGTCTCTCCTTCTTCATCCATATTCCCCTTTCCTGGACCAATCTCATCCACAAGTACTTCGCAAAGGTATCCAAAGCATCGCGCCACATCTTCCTCGGCTTGCCGCGTCGTTGGCGGCAATTGGTGGGCATGCAGGAAGTCGCGATATTGGCCCACCTTTGCGAGTCCATTCGAGTCAGATGCCCTAACCCATTCCCACTTCAGTTTTATTGACCCTATAACCTGTAATAACCTATGGTGCACAAACTTTGTCATTAACCGAAGAGCGGAAATTCAGACTCAAGGTTTACCAAAGAGCCATAGCACGCAGCATAATAGGTGTAAGTTGAACTTTAGAAGGCCCAGAAGATGATTAGCATTAAAAACTACGTAAAAAATATGAACTTATGCTCGATCTGACAGTTTTTATTGGTAAATAGACTAGCAGTTGACTACAACTGTATCATATAGAAGACGTTGACGCACTCAAGTTTAAGAGATACTTACTCACACCTAATATAACAATTTTTAAAGAAATCTCCGATTCCCCAGTACCTAGTTAAAGTAATTGTAATTTCAAGTACTTATCTTAAGTCGTTGGCTTTATAAAACTGATAGGATTTAATACTTTTGGATTTGTTATTATGACGGAATTATTCCTACAGACTGTTATAAATTAAACCATGTATTTCTCAGTCCATCTTTTTATTCCGAATGACAACGTCATTCCATTCTTCTTATATCACTATAAAGAGCGCGCTCTTAAACCTACACCTGGGTCACAAGTCCCGGGCACTGCTATGGTTCCTTCCTCTGCAATGCGATGGATCCGGCAACCGCACGGTGAATTCATGAAATGCTAAGAAATTTGTCTCTCTCTTATGTAATTATTACAGATAATACGGATAAATCTTTCGCCTCCGTTGTAATTTTTAATAAATTTCCTCAAAGTAGGCACTATCAGTCCTTTTAGCGCTGCGGGTGCTCACGGGCGTCGCTGATCACCTATTTCAGTTTATCCCTATGTTTATTTAACTGCTTAACACATAACAAAGTGGCCAAGAGTGTCAAGACACGCTTATATAGGAGGGTTCCGTAACTGATATGCGGTAAAGGTATTTATTAAATAACTTTAAACGTTGTCTGTATTTGCTCAAAATAATTGTGCTAATGAGTATTTAGCATGTCATAGTTTCGAAATCCCAAGCGAAGCGGAACTACGGGACCTAATTGTATATTGCGAAATCCAAAGCAATGCTTGTGTGTTGTGTTTCTTTGTCAACAACTTTATGGAACCATTAAATTAGAGGTAGCGCCATACGGATAGTACTTTTGGTCTGTAGCCGAATTGGGCCGACGCGACAACGCGCGACCGACGAGAAAGAGATAGTGGGACCCGGACGGTCCCACTATCTCTTTCTTACATAAGATCGGCGTGAAGTGACGGTAATGAAATCCCGTCAAGTAATGGTATTGTTGTCGCATTTCGGTTTATGAGACTTCCCAGAGGCCTAAACTCTTCCTTATAGACTGTTTACACATCTACGAGCCATCTGGTGTTGCAGATGTCCATGGGCGTTGGCAGTCACTGGTAGAACTTGTTAGAGGAGGTGGCATCCTTGACCTGTTGAGCCAACGGGTTAGCGTACGACCACGAAGCTTTTTTCCCCGCAGTGTTTCCTATGATGACCAGATTTTTAAAATTGCCATACCGTCTGCGCAAAATGTGGCCGACGTAAGTTAAAATGTGCTGCACACAGATGGTGGATAAATGTGTACTAATATTGAGTTGTGAAAGGATGATGAAGACACGTGTGTGTTTGACTCTCTAAGGAATTCTGAACACTCGCCTTCAGCACCATGTACATCATCAGAATAATGGAAGCTTAAAGTTTCCTGGAAACAGTAGGAGGTTCCTTTTAATTTTCACGATTATGTATTTATGGACATCGTGGGCGGAGTTTAGACTTCTGATGCGATAACTAGTATTGAAAATCAGCTGCCGGTATTTATCTTAACAATTCCCGAGAATGCGGCAAAACACTTTATAGTAGTATATAAATTTTATACTAGTTTCCTGCGAAGTGTAAAATTATACTTGCAAGACATTATACCTCCTCAATCTGACCCTATCGAAACACTCATTCTTTGCCGGTGCCTTTTTTTGTCGCTGGGAAATGCTTTACGCACTGCCCCGTTTGCAAATGATACCAAGATCTAAAAATATTTGCAAACAGGAGTGTGGGGACTCGTTAGATTTGCTGGAATACCCCTTAAAACCCAACTGAGCCGTCATTATCCATAAAACAGGGCATTAGAAGCACGCCGTCGCATGCCTTCCTGATGCCCCGGATGAAATACCTTGACAAATTGACCTCAAAAGGCTTCGAGAGGAGACGCGCGAAGTGACGTCTTCTTTTTCCGTTCTTCTCCTTCTGGTGAAAACAAAAATATAAAGGATATTTTTAACAATTTTGGGTAAAGTTGTCTATGGAGGACGTCTTTGGCCTACAGTACTTTATAGTACGCTACTTTAAATAATAGGATCTCTTTCTTTCATCTTCTTTTTTTTTATAAGTAATTTGATCGTCACACAAAGTCACTATTTTTTATGACTAAATGGGCAAACGGTTCAAGTATTAAAAAATGAACTTTGCATGATAAAGATTAAATAATAACTTTATATTCTAATACTTGTATTACATATTACATATATCTAATAAATTTATTTTTACTCTTAAAAGTCTTGCGAAAAATCTATACACTAATATTTAAAAAATACGTGAAACAGGTAATTGCGCCGACGGATGAGTATGAAATTTGGCCCGTATGTAGTTTATATAGAAGAGGGTGTGCGAATGCTAATATTTATATAAAATATGCTATATTAATACATTCAATTATCATAATAAAACCACACGCACACCAATGCAAAACAATTTACACGCACGTGTATACATTTTACTATAAGATGATGTCAAAGAGTAATCATGATATCTATGACAAAATAACAATAATATTTTGTGAAAGTTCCTTTAACTAAGAATAAAAATTTCGCATATCGCTTTAATATAATATAAGTATATGGTACACAAATTTAAAAATTTGTGTCTGAATATCGACCAGTCGGCGATCTCTAGCGTAATTAAATAGAAGAAAAATATAAAGGTTTTCTTAGCCGCAGTTAAAGCTACGTCTCTGAGAAAACTAGTCCACACATTTTCCCGCTAACCCAAACGACCCGGTACCAATGGTTGCTTTTTGCCTCTATTTGATGTCAATAAACGGATCGATAAAGTACAGATGGTTGCCACAAGAACATCTCACGACCTACGGATATAGGCACCTCATTCTTCCACGCACTCGAATGACTCGGAACTGTCTTTTGCATAAGTTTAGTAGGTATTGCGTAGATATATAGCCAATACGTCATGCTCAATTGCCACGTAATAATGTATTTTATCTAATTTATGATTCTATAAATCTTTGGACGTTAATATGTATAACTGAATTCGAAGGAGAGTACTATAAGAACTTTATAACCGAGGCCTGTACAATATATATGTAGATTGTACAGGTTATGAATAGTAAATAGTGCTAGTTATTAATCTCTCTTGCAAGTAAAACAAAGTTGATTAAGAGATATTTAATTATGGAGTATTTTCGAAAATAAGCAAAAAAATAGTCTTCCGATTAAACAGCCTGGGGACTTCTCTTCCACGTGGCAATAATGTCTCTGTATTTTTTTTAAATCAAACGCTAATTATGATAAAGAATGAATGTGTTTACAGAGGAAAGATTATAGGTATAAAAAAGGTGTAAACTATTACGATGTTTAGCGTGATGAGTAGAGTTTACGAGCATATCACCGGTCGGACGGGTAATTACCATAACCTTGGAGACGGCGGCCGCCGAGCGACGCGGACACAGAGGACAATGAAAGGAGTGCAGTCGACGGCGTTCGTGGCAACAGCGCTCGAAAGGAATTCGCACCAGCGGCTGGCGCGCTCGTTTAAAGATGGCTGCGATAAGCGCATTGACGCTCTTCGGGCGCGGGCGTCGTGTCGGCGGCGCGCTCGTGTGCGTGCGGTGAGCCGGTGTGCTGACGCCGCCGTCCCTGGCGCTCCCGTCCTCATTTACACTGGGATTTGTTCCAAACAAATCAAATTAAGTCAAACTAGTTCATTTCATTTTAGCTTGAACTTGAAAGCCTTTAATATTCCATTTAGATTTAGACACGTAGAATGTAATCTAAAGACCGTGAATGAAGGAGAAAGAGCATAGAGAAGATAATACAAATCATCAAACACGGTAACGGAAAACTGACGCACATCTCGTCACCAAGGTGCTGCATTATCGATAACCTCACCGACCTCAACATTTGTGTGCCGCTGCGGCAAACGCTGTGACTCATGAATTGCAAAACCACGTGTCACTGGAGCTATTTAAATCTTTTCATAGATGTATAGATGTTTCAGTCTAAAAATGCACGCCTCTCCATTAATTAATTGCAACGCTTGCGTGTTATTGCGTAATTGTGTGCAGCGTTTTTATTCTAACCTCAAAATCAACCACGCACTGCAAGCTAATGATGTTGACGAGCTTGCCTTTTTGCGTCTACGCGCTATTATGCTTGTAGAGGTGAATACATTGGACGAGCGTGCATTTTTAGACTGAACGCAATAGACAAGATTTGCTACTTACTACATATATGTAGTAAAAAACCTTGTTTATTGCGTTCAGTAACAACAACAGTATCAAATAATAGTCTATAGATTGTTATTTGAAAAAAGCATTTCATCATCGTCATTTTGAACCCCTGATAACCCACAGCTGGGATTAGGGTTATCAGGAGTTATGATTTATTTTATTATTATTATCAGTTATCAACAAAGCATTTAGTAGTAATAAATTCGTATAGAACAGCAAGACTGCTCTATGTAACGGCATAATATTTTTATTCAAATAGAACTTATCTGCACTAAGCTGTGACGTCAATTTTGCATAGTGTGTGTTGCGATGTACATTGCGAGCACTGTAAGCTGTGACGTCAATTTTGTTTTTTGTTTACTATACTGGTTACAGTTTAAAACGGAACTAGGTCCAGTATACTGAAATCGCCATCCAATTTTTACATTTTCAATTTTACAATATCACGATTTTCTACACCCATGAGTTTTTAATAATATAATACTGTTAAATTATTAAATTTAAGTGTAATTTTTTTTAATAAGAGCCGCTTTGTTTTTCATTGATTACGTGATCAAAGTCCCGAGTACAAAAATGGCAACTATTTATGACCTGTCATATATTTCCATAGGGTACTACGACTGTATACTGGCAGGGTATACCGGAACGAATATATCACCAGCGCGAGCACTGAGCAATGCTCGCAGTGTATATCGGAACAAACCTGTCCCTTCTCCGTTTTTCAGAAGGCATGTAAAACAGTGGGTCCTGATTGATGTCACTGAGTGATATTAGTCCTGTGATTGTAGATTGCGGGGGTTCTGGGGATGATGTCAGACGGCAGTCGGTCATGTTAACGCGTCCCACAACCACATCCTCTGCAATTTAAGCAGACCCCGGTACTAGATAGGGTAACGTACATAAGGTAACGTGACGTGACGTGACGTACCGTAGCGTAACGTAACGTAACGTAACGTAACGTAACGTAACGTGACGTGACGTGACGTACCGTACCGTAACGTAACGTAACGTAACGTAACGTAACGTGACGTGACGTACCGTACCGTAACGTAACGTAACGTAACGTAACGTAACGTAACGTAACGTAACGTAACGTAACGTAACGTAACGTAACGTAACGCGTCAATTTCTTCTTTTTTAAGTACTCCAGGCTTTCCCAATTGGTTTTTACCTGTGCAAGTATACTATTAGTAAACAAACAATTCCACATCTTTGTTATAGATTTACTCATATGATATTTTCATAAATTTTTGGAACGAAGTTCCTTATGAGACGATGCACAGGGGTACCTCAGCCGGGGAAAAACGTCCTTAACAAAAATACGTAAGCGTTTGTCACAATAATGAGTAAGAATTTTATTTTATGTATGTTCGCATATGCAGTGTCTGTCAAAGTTTTTTTTATTATTTCAGTGTGCTATTATTGTTATATAATCTTATGAATCATTGGCGGCCTTTAAGGAATGAGTATTCTCTTTTCTTGAATAATATTTAAGTATTTGCCTTTTTAAGTTTTAATAGTATTTTTATCTGAACTAAAATAGTAAGTGAAGTATGAAATGATACGTTTTCAATGTCCTCTTTAGGTATCAAGTCAACAGATGACTAGCTTAATCAGTGGCCGGCATTTGTGTCGATCGCTAGGTTAATTGGCTCTTACCGCGGTCGGTCTCTAGATGAACGACCGATTCCCACACTGGTTTTGATATACCCTACTTCCTCCGTGTTTCGGAATGCACGTAAAATAGTGGGGAGTGATAAATATCACTGAGTGATATAGTCGTGAGATTGTGGAGATTCCGAGGATGATGTCAGGCAGCAGTTGGTGATCTTAACTCGCTCCACAGCCTGGCACTCGACCGGTGTAACGCTAGGTAGAAGATGAAAATTCAGCCATTATGACCAACCAACAACATTCGTCTTACGTCATGTTTGTCATGTTGGTAATTGATTTTAACACAGATTAAAGTGGTCACATTTTTAGACAAAAATACCAGTGTTGCGATGTGATGTATAAAATTTTATAGTTCCTTGCATTTTACTGTTGAATCGGTGTTAACCTGAACGAGTAAATTAAAGGAGCACAAATGCAACATTAGTGAACACTTATCACTTTCAAATGAGGTTCTAATTGACCCAAGGTGCCGTTTAGAGTGCCTATCAATACAGAGAAGTGGTTAATGCAACACGGAACTGTTTTTACGTCTAAGAAAATAATTAGTGAAACAACTCATTAAGTTTAGCTTAACTTCTATGAATCTTTGTGTATGATTCTTTTGTAAGCGTTTTTGTCACTTCACTGCGCGCTTACACAGCTGATGTAGGGGCAAAGGCGAGCAAGACAATATTTTGGATAGCTAGGGAGATGGGTGAGAACCTTAAATTATGCTCAAACATTTTGCCAATTTCGTCATTTTTGGAGGGCTTGCTAATTTGTATATTAATACGTGAAGCGAAAACTTTAGCTACCAGTTTACGAAAATTGCGTTGACGGAGGAGTATAAAATTTGGCACAATTGTAGTTCATATAGAGGAAGATGTAAGAATGAATCTAAGTGCCAGATAATCATACAGCTGTTGCGCAAATTTACTATAAACTTTATTTAGTGGAAATTTTATTACGTAAAATTTCATGAAAATAGGTCGAGCCGTTTCGGAGAAGTTTGGCAACGCACCCCGTGACACGAAAATTTTATATATAAGACTAGCCGCGCTCCGCGACTCTGTCCGCGCGGGGGCCCACTTAGGGGGATGAAAAATAGATGTTGACCGATTCTCAACCCTAGCCAATATGCACGCAAAATTTCATGAAAATCGAACTCTGCACCTTTTAGCTTGTTGAGCAGCAATTACGAATAGCGGCACGGAGGTCGCATTGACAAAAACTTGGCTCTCTAAAACTTTCCCCCTTACAGAATTTAGATCAAATCTAAACCGGTTGCAGATTCTTGTGGTAAACCGGTTAGATAAGACATATTTGGGTTATTTATCCTGATTATAGATCCTGATAAGATTACCTCACAATATTTTTTGTAGATGAACGAGGAACCCTTGTAGACGTAGCTTTTAAATTGTAATTTACTGTCTTTTTCCCATAGCTAGAAGATTTTACTCATATAAATAAAGCGTAACATACGCATATAGAATTAGAAAGATAGAAAATGTCCTCCAAATTTTCATAAGCAAACAAAGAAATTAAAAAGTAACTGGTTTGGATAGGGAAGAACGAAGATACTAACAGACATTATCAGTGATATGTTTACAGAAAACATAGATGCACATCGAGAAAAAGGAAGGCATTTGGGCGTATGCAAAAATTGTACATGATGACACAATTTCTTCAATTACATTAATGCAATCTCCGTAATAAAACCACATTAGTAAAAAAAACCAACGACACTGTAGTGTATACATAAATGAGGGTAGTTGTTCATAAGAGTATAAATAGAGAGACACACAGGTAAACAGGGCAGTTATGTTACGACCGTTGATTTGGTAACAATTATCTAAGTACATAATGATAAGTGTGAGTACGACGCGTGCATACACTAATTTGGTGAATTATAATTACAATAAATATTTAATAATATTTACGTAGCATCGGCGGATACTATAGACACTGTTTGAACGTCAATTTTGTCTACAAAATAATACAAAAAGCCTTTTGTTTTTGTCCTTCGAAACAAGCGTTGAGGTACCACAGAAAATCAGAGCAGTATTGTGTTTTTTGTAAGTAAATAGTTAGTTGTCTACCTTAGGAACAGACGTCCGAGTGTCATATAGTCCTATATATTTATTATTATTAATACTTCCCAGACGCGAAGCAGTGTTGCCAGTAGAAAATAATTAGGTTACGATGGGACTGGCATTAGACAAATAATTGTCCTCATAATTTTGAAGATTAGAAAAAAGTCCACAACTTGCACGTGCGTAACGTTTCCGTAGCGTGCACTTCTAGATTATATGTCAGGACTAACCCCGTGACTTCGCCCGCATAATAATGAACTTTCGGGACTTCCTTAATTTGGCCCTATGGAAAATTTCCTAACTATAAACTACTTCCTTGTCATATTCCATCATTGTAAGTCCTTTTTTTCAACCGCAGCTTTTCGAAATTTCATGTTAGGTGACCTGTCGCTTCTAAGTATATATTGATTTGGTCCTATACAAAATCAAGAGGTCTGGCAAAGCCGGCTATAAACGAGGACTTATGAGACTTGATATGTTGAATTAATTGATTCAATAATCAAGTCCTTAGGGCTTATGATTCTACCATAAGCCCTGAGGACTCATCTGTTTACTAATTGACAGTAGATTTCTACTTATATCTTTCTTTGACTTTTGGGACTCATTTTATCAAATACCTAACTCGTTTTTATATTAGCTGTTTTTTTATGTTACAAGGGGTAAACGAGCAGGCACCCGACACCCATGGACATTTGCACGACCAGAAGGTTAGCAGATACGTTGACGGCCTTTAATGACGAGTTTAGGTCACCGGGAAGTCTCAAAATTAATAGTTTATTAAATGCGAATGCAGTCGCCGGCATTAACAGCGAAATGAAATCAAGATAAATAACTTACTAGATTTGAAATATAGATAAAAAGGAATTTCAGCCTTGGTGGTGATTTAGTTGAAGGCACTAACAATATCATTTCAAATCGTTGCATTTCCTACAGTTACCAGACTTCTCGGCGTCGCGTCGGTCCGGGATTTGGGTAGCTTTACGTAAAAATAGATCTCAATTGTATTTTAAATATTCATGAAAGTAAATTTGAAGTCTCTGCAGCTCAAAGTTAGAAGACTTCATTGAAATGTATAATGTTCTTGGTTCAAAACTCAATGAGTTAAATACTTTAGTCAGAGTGTAATAAACTGACAACAGCCTGTTTTGTTATTATGGAAACGGATTATCTGTGATGTGATCTTCCGTCTTATTTGTTTAACTATAAATATGTACATATTGAGATTAATAAGAGGAGAAAAATATGAAACGATAGCGGCGCGTAACTGTATATACCTATGTGTGTACGTATGATTTTGAAAAAAATATTGAAACCCTTTCTTTACCTTGTAATATTTATTTCTATCTGATTGTGATCCAAATTACGTAGCCGCTTATTAATAAACATTCCTTAACAAAATTAGTTTTAACATCGGAATAGTTTGTCTGCAGAAAAGTCTACCACTGATACGGTATGCTAGCGTAACATGGCGCCATGCAGTCTGACAACTGTCTGAAAAGAGACCAAAGCGAAACGCCAGTGAAATAAAACTGTTCGGTTTCAAACGAACGTACATTTTTGCGTCAAAAGTTTGTTATACAAAAACTTTTTAAATCCATTTTGCCTAAAGTTTCGCTTGGTGCCGATCAGTCTGACAACCATTAGGAAAGCTCTGTCTGTCTTCATACTATATCAAAATATTTATTTTTACTGTGATAAGAGGATTACGCAAAACACATAAATATATTGCTGGCCTTTTAAGAATGAGTGCGTTCTTTTCTTGCAAGTCTCTAAGTAGTATTGGTTAGGAAACAACGTAACACCTTGGTAAAAAAATGTATTGGGATGTTCTTATCAAATCGAACGGTTATGGATTTTTGTAGATGCTCGATTTCAAAAGATGTTATTTTTTTATTGAATTTCATGTTCTCGTCATGGGAATATTAAATATACCTAAAACATATTTCTTGTGTGCTATAAAAATGTTTACACTTATGTGCTAGAGATGAATATAATACTAATAATTCTCATTCAAAGGCGGCAATAACATAAAAATTTATTATTTTTTGCCGTAGAAAATACTAGTATTTATAAGCGGTTCCCAGTGGAAAACCTTTCGGAGGTCTCGGAATTGCTTCGTTACGACTAAATATCTTTGTCTCCCAGGAAAAGGTCGAAGGTATCTTGTTATCTTGGACAAATATTTCGCCTTATCCAGCGGAAATTGTATTTTTTATATACAGCATTATTTATTCAAAAATCTGATTCGCTACTTAGTTAAAAGGCAAACTCTTTAGAGCACAGTTTTTTTTTAAATCTAGCGAAATGATATTGAAGTCTTTGTTCGAATTTTAAATTCAAATCTCGAATTTTTCAAATTTACATGAACCTTGCCTGCAGA
Source organism: Charaxes varanes (assembly GCA_024363005.1). Lineage (NCBI taxonomy): Eukaryota > Metazoa > Arthropoda > Insecta > Lepidoptera > Nymphalidae > Charaxes > Charaxes varanes. The sequence goes on along the minus strand of JANCMC010007888.1, from coordinate 819,726 downwards.
AGAAGTGAATATTGCATGCAATCTATTAAAATTTAATGCGAGTATTTTAAAAGATATATGCTGCTTAAAAGTATGATGCCAATGAGACGGCCTTGTGATATGGGTCGTTGGTTAAGGACGGGGAAACGTGGCTAGTAGCCAACGGGTATCAGATCGAGGATAGAAGGCTGTATGTATAACTTTGCCTTCAGGAAAAAGAATAGTCTTACGCAAGTATAGGGCATATACGATTTAAATAAAAAAAATGGTAAGGTTTCAAGTTTTAAAGTATAATATTTTAAATAAGATATAAATTTTGGATGAAAGAAGTTAGGAACGGTCTTTGCTTAACAGTGAGATCGTTAATTAAAATCTCTGTGAATAAAAATTATTTTCTGAAATGTATTTAATAACTTCCGAAGGAATGCACCAATTAAGATTTCTTTTTTTATTGTCTTCGTTATATTGAGGACAAAGTTTATACAATTAAAGGGTAATTTCCGAAAGGACTCGTCGTATTTGACGAACTTTCAGTGGTAGCTTTTACCAGGAATAATATGGGCTACTTTACTTTTAAAAGCACAAAATTAATATCACTGAATTAATGTGGATGACGTTAGGGACATCAGCTCGTATAATATAATAACATATTTTGCCCTTCCTTAGACTTGACTTCTATTGTAGACGTCGTCATAGATTTATACAAGAGTTCGTCTGCGTAAAATTTAATAATGCTTTTCGCAATTTTAGGGTCGCACTGAACCCTAATTCTTTTGTTTAAAATAAAGGGGCATATGTTTTTCGTTACCAACATAAGCTCTCTAAAATCAGCGTTGCCATAGCAAACGGATAGACGGGCAAATATTTAAAAAGAAATTAAACTAGCACTAGGGAGCCTTATTAGGTAAGTTATTTAACGGTGATTCTAGTGGGAAATAGTTAGTTATCTTATTAAGCCAGTAACAAATGTAGAAATACCGATTCGCGAGACCGCTTTCGTTCCGTTTCAGAAACCATTTTCACTGAGAGGGCTAAATCGAGGGACCGAGTGTCAAGGTCGGCCGCTATTGTTTGGAAATACGTGGCGGTACAGCATCCACGGAAAATATATAAAACATGCCACAAGTAATACCGATATACATACAAATAGATCTCTATTATACCTTCATAAAACGTCTATAAGATTCCCTTATGACCTCCAGAATAAGTCTATAAGACGTATAAAACATTTAAAAGACCTCTATATTACCACACCCACAGGCGTTGTCTACAAAAAAAAAAGGAAAAATAATCCAATGAAGAAAAACATCAAGTTTCCAATTTTCGCTAACTGCTCATTTTCCCTAACGAACTAGTATCGTTCAAAACCACCTCGCGGGATGGTCTCTCATTTATCTACGGAAAAGTTTACTTAGGAACTAAATGATTACCTTGCCTCTAAGCTTTGAGATAAACTTTAACTGGGAGCTTTAAATTTAAAGGAGAATGGAACAATGGAAGCTTTATCACTGTGTAGACCGCGGCTGCTGCGTTTGCCGTCTTCCAAAAAGGTCACAAAAAATCCAAGTACACTTTTGTTAATATCTTACAAGTATTTTATTAAAATATGGTGATATAATATTTGAGATGCTTTATATTTTCAGGATGGTTCCTAGCGCCTGGATATTCGAAGGGCCCTATTGAAACCCAAGGTACATCAGTCAGTATCGAAATGTATCCGCATTGCAGGCCCTTCTGTAATCACCATACATTACTTACAGTTCACTTAAATCTCTATGGTATTGTTGAATTTAGAGCAAATTGAACACTTTGGCTCTTATACCAAAGGGAGGAAAGCCCTCGGCTGTATAATTCAGCCCGACAGAACGCTGCTAACTAACACTTAATTGCTCAGGTAGCAGTAAACTGTTACACTTTTTTACAGGCCATTTAAAGCGAAACCTACGCTGGGTCATTTAACTTCAACTTTTGTACTGTAATTGTTTAAGTACAACGTTCTGAGTATTTAGGCTATACTATTACCCATTTCCCTTGGGATTCAGGTAGAAGGGATGAACTGGAACCCGCAATGTATTATATTCAAATCGTTACGTCCTTTGGGTATTTGTCGCATTAATTCCTATCACAAGCTTTTAAGTATAGTTGGGGGATTAACGGAAGTATTAGACATACCTAAAAATATTACCAGTATTCTTTTCTTTTAAATGTTAGGCCATCATAAATAGTTTTAGTTGTTTCAATCTGTTCTAATAAAATATTCTTTTAGATTTGTACCAATTAGTAAAAGGGCAGGCGGTTCACCTGAGTGACTACTAACACCCACGGACTGTACTACTAAAAGGAAATTCCGGTTTTAGGGTTCCTTGACTCAAAGATAGGATAAAGTTGGCCGTCTTTCGCTGTCAAAACCCTTTTTCTCAGGGACCCGATGAGGTATGTTGAAGTTGAAATTAATACCAAATTCTGAGGTTTGCGTTTCCTTAAATCTGTGAAAATGTGAAACCGTCTAAGTGTGCCTAATCAAAAGATAGGGCCATTTCTGTCACATTTCACATACTAGTACTTTCGAATCAATTCAAAAGGAGAATCAAAACCAATAATTAACAGTAATAAGTTAACCTTTGGCCAGAAGCTATATCTTAAAGTACAAGTATAGGAAATATTCAAAAAACCGTAAATTAGTATTTACATCATAAAAAAAAATCTGGTGGCTTTGCCAAAGAGTAAAAGTTGTTTGTAAAAGTTACCTTATGAAAAGTATAAATCTTAAAATAACCACTCGATAAACCGAACTCGCACTTGTCCGGTTTATTGAGTACCGAGTAACATTTTTGGTATTATTAAGGTATGATCTAAAACACGTGTAAGGAATTATTATTCAATAGCAAAAAACATAATATTAAAAGGTGGAAAATTATTTTCGAGAAAATATGAGGACTACTTTTATTGACGTAAGCCTCTTATCTATCTTTGGAGAAAGTAAACAAGCAGATTTTTATATATAAATATACCTACTATCCAGATAAAGACACGTGTAACTTTGTTTATACATATACGTGAACCGAAAACTTTCGATGCCAATTTACGAAAATTGCGCGAAGGGAGAAATATGACCTTTGGCCCAATTATAGTTTATATACGGGAGGTTGTGCGAATGCAATTAAAGTATGCTTTACAAATATTTGAAGATTCACAAGAGTTTGTAATATATTTCTATTTAAATAAAACATCTTTTGAATTGACTCTTGCATTAATTTAGTACTTATGACATGTCGTGCGCTTTTACTTGTCTTTATTTTGTATTATTTATACTTACTGCAATGGTACAGCAATCCAAACCGGATCTTGACGTCAAAGATACTTGTATATATGCATGTATAGTCAAATATATTTAAAGTTAGTAATATTTTCCTATAAAGAACAACAGACTTACACAGGATCAATTCTAGTCGCAGTGAATCCTTACAAGGAATTAGGATGTTACATAATGGTAAGTACTGTAAACCGCTTATGTGATTTTGCAATATATACCTGTGTGACCGAGTTCCGTTCCGTTTCAGTAGTGAACTGAAAAAGTCGTTAATTGAATAATATATAAAGTACCTCTTTCTCACGTGAGATCGGCGTGAAGTGGCGGCAATGCTGGTACGTCAAGTAATGGTACTGTTGTAGCGTTTCGTTCGGTTGTAAGACTTCCCGGTGGCCTAAACTCGTCATTAAAGGCCGGCAAGGTTTAAATGGAGAGTTACTTAGTATGACCATTTTAGTCATCGCTGCGTACTTAATTGGATGGATTTGGTTAAAAGTAACGACGTTACCAGCATTAATAGGCATGTTACTTACTGGTATATTATTTCAAAATTTACACTTAGTGCATATGACTGATACATATCGAAAGCTGTATTTTAATTTGTAATCACGCTGTCATTCACACTGCAAACTGCATTTGAACCACGAATAGCCGTCGAGGGAAATCTCGCTCATCTCACACTCGACGTCGTTATATTAAACTTGCACCGAAAATTAGCCACGAATCCGCTTTCTACAGATATTTGCATGCTTTACCAACTCAAATATTAAATGTTAAATCCTATACCTACTTTTCTTTATAAAACAAATTAAAGTCAAACTCAAAGTCAAAATCGTTCATTCATATAGACTTTTTAGGGTTCCGTAGTAACAAGGAACCCTTACAATTTCACTCTGTCAGTCCGTCCCTCTGTCTGCCCGTAAGATGCCACCACCCTAGAATTTCCAAACTATTAGCCGTAGAGAATTTAAATTTTCTATGTTGATAGAACGGGCTAAAAACTCATTAGGAAAATTATTTTGAACAAAATCAACTTTTGAAGTTATTTAACAAATACAGTTATAGTGTATCAGATAGGGAACCCTTCTATACAAGTGTTTCTTGACACGCTCTTGGCCAATTTATTATAAGCACTTATGAACGTCATATGTATGACATTATTATGTTTTTAATCATTTAATAATTTGGTGATAAAATTTACGACTTAACAGCTAAGTTTACAACCGTTCCTCGCGCCCTGCACTGAGAAGAGCCCACAACAAACTCAGTCGGCTAATTTTTTGTTACAACCATTTTCACAATAATTCAGAACAAGTAATTTATTCCCAAGCATTAACATCATTCAAATAATCCTTTACTATCCGCTTATTATAATTGAATAAAATGCCTTTTTTCCTCATTATTATATTAATAAACTAAGTAAAAACTTTATCAATTACTTAGGTGAACCGCTTCTCCGTTTGCCCCTAGTTTTATATAAAAAAAAATCATATATATGCAAAGATATCTGATCGGACTCGACTCATACCTGTAAAAAAATCAATTCATAGTAAATCACTCATAACCACTTTCCATCAACTTCTAAAGCAAACATATTCCGAACAAATTGTGACGTCTCCGCTTTATTTGATTAAGCTCCGTGTAAAATATTTTCATGCAAAACTTTGAAACGAGTTGGTTCAAGTGAAGACTGTATAAGTTCTGGAGGGTGCAATGTGGTGAGGGCTAGCAACGAAGTTTATAAAGAGCATATTCATTTATATGATTAAAATATATGAGAGGTAACGAGGCAAACTCCTGCACATCTTTTCCGGTTCACCGCTTCAAAGTCACTTAAACAGTGACTTTGAACTAAAAATGTGACTTCATCTTCACTCCTCTAATTAAATCAAATTATATTAAAAGTTTTTTTTACAAGTAAATTTCTTACCTCGCACAATTCCTCTGTGGAATCAGTTGCCGGCTTCGGTATTTCCGAACGAATACTACTTAGGGAACTGCATGAAATACTAAACTACTTTGCTTAAATCCGCCAATGTATATAAGAGAAAATTGATGCAATGCTGCAACCCGAAAGCTACACCACGGAATACGCCACCAAAGCACAGCACTACACTAACTTTCCGATTGACTCAACGCACGTTTCACTTCGACACCGAAGCATCATCAGGATATAGACTCTACAAAGATTATTCGTAAAGTGATTAGGGTTCAAGAATGAATAACATCAGTAGCTGTAATAAGAATACGAATTTGATTATTTATTGGTAAAACAACACGATTATCTATTATATCATGTTAAATATATTTTCTTTCACACTTCATTTCTTGTTACCCTACTACACTCGCGAGCAAAAGTCTGGTATCACTTACTTGAAATTGGTTGTGCGATCTTGCTTACTAAATTCTATCAACATCTACAATACGTCGTATGAACGTGAAACATAATATTATATCAAAATTCATCGTCGAATACAAATTCATGTTTTTTTACAAAAAAAAAAAATAAATAAATGAAAATAAAAATTTTAATAATCATAAAAATATTAAGTACACAAGATCGCGCGGACCCAATTTCAAGTAAGTGATTCCAGATTTACTCGCGAGTGTAGTTTCATTATACATAATATTTAAATGTACTTTACAATAAATTTAAATGCCTATATTGTATTAACGCAGCTTCGAATAAAGTTCTTCTATTCTATTCTACTCATACAAAATCTGGGTTCGTCTTGGGGGCAGCCATTTCCGCATTAGAATGGGCGTCACAGTGCTATATAGAGGTTATATACATGTATTGAGTGAAATAACTCACGAGGCACTTCCCACTGACGCAGTAGGAGGTGTTTGTGCGCCCGCAGGCCGTGCCCAGCGGGAACCACCCGTCGTGACCGTTGACGAGGTAGAACCGGTGCGACACGCGCTCGTCCTGACACGCGATGCGACACGGACGGTCCGGGTCCTCTGATAGCATGATCACCCATTTTAGTCAAGCTGCCAAATATGTCCATATTTGGCAGCTTGACTAAATTGGGTTACAGTCTAAACAATAAACAAGTTTTCTCTGCTGACAAGATTGCGGTCAAGTCATAACAGTATCCTGAAAATGCTGGCTTGTAAAATGGACACACCATTCCCACTGTTTTGCGTGCCTTCCGAAACACGGAGGAGGTCGGATATCAAATATAAACCAGTGCTAGAATAGTTCACCCCTCTATCAGCCGGTCGCAGCCAGAGCAACTTAACTTAGCGATCGACTCAAATGCCGACCACTGATTAGGCCACTACCTCCGCTACCTACCTCCCACATGTTATAGGAACATGATAAATAAAAGAAATTCACATACATAATAATGAAAATAACATTGTTTTTCGATTTTCTGGTCGACGTTACAGTGAATTTGGAAAAACGACACCGGTCCCACAGGACCAAGCCCTTCCATAAATTTTCCTAATTACAAAGTTGGCCCTTGTGGGAGAAGTTCTCTAACCTGAACATATTAAATGCAGACCATATTAGGTCATACAATATAATGCTGACTGTATAGTATACTAGCTGTTTGTCGCGACTTACTTAATCTGGTCCTATCGAAAGATCCGTTCAAAAAAAGACCATAGTCAATTTTTAAAGGCCGGCAACAACTGCGGGCGTTCTGCTAGTGCAGTTGTCCATGGACATCCGTTGTCTCTTTGTTATATATATGTGGGCGTAAGATTAACCATGTAGCAATAAGAGCTTAAATATTACAAGATATCTATACTAATATATGTATATATAAGGCTGAAGAGTTTGTTCGTTTAGAGGAGGTCGTGGCCTAATCAGTGGTCGGCATTTCAGTGGATCGATAAGTTAAGTTGCTCTGGCTGCGACCGGTTGATAGATGGGTGACTCATTCTAGCTCTGGTTTATATTTGATATCCGACCTCCTCCGTGTTTCGGAAGGCACGAAAAACAGTGGGACCCGATTAATGTCACTTTGTGAAATATACGGTCATATATGTATAGGAGATTGGTTAACTCGCTTATAGCAGAGGAGCCAAAACTCGGGCAGGACAACGTCTGCTGATACTCCAGTTTTCTACACAATTTAGAAGAAAACATTAAAAGCAAAAGCAAGATTGGTAATCGTCCGTATATTGCGTCGGTCGCTATTACCTGGCGCGTTGCGGTTCACCTCTAATGAACTGTAGAGGACGGATAGCTATCGACATGCGTAAAACAGGTTCTGAGCTCGGCTATACTTCACACTTCGGATATAGGTAGAAATCAATGGCGGTCGTTAATGATGTCTAAATTCAACGCCATGGCACATCGCTTAGTGAGTTTTTGCAGTTCGACAGGGACTTAATTATGTTTTTTTATTTGATACTATGGTTTCCACTATGATCGCATGATTGATGTCTCTGCATATCCTTTCAGGGTTCCGTAGTCCCATAAGGAGCCCTTGTAGTTTCTCTGTCCGTCCGTCCGTCTATCGGCCCGCAAGTTCCTCGCCTCCTCACACAAAATACATCATTAAAACCTCTAATCTAAATATATGAAAATGAATCCCAGTTTCCACTCGACATCACGAGTGAACGGCTGGACCGATTTCGCTAATTCTTTTTTTGTTGTATTTGTTATTGTTAGGAGAAGGATCTTATTAAAGAATAATTTTAAAAAATTACGCGAAAATTTAAGAATGCTTAACCGACAAATTAAGTTATTGCTTATAATGAGGGAGATGGGAACGTGAACGGGGAATGGTATATGCCTACTAATAGCCTGCGATAATAGAATGTAGTAAATAGTAAGTAACCCAACATTCGGACAGGACGTTGTCTGCCGGGGAATTTATACTTATAAGAAGATTAAATTGTATATATATACTCAAACTCAACCACCAACCCTACACATCTAAAGACCATCTGATAAAACAAAACAAACAAGTAATTTGACTTAACCAATGAGCTCATCATCAGCTTATATCTGGTAGAGGTGGGAGCGAGGGGTATACTAGCTAACAAGTAATCAAAAATTTCTAGTTGTTACAATAACCTGATTTAACTTGTTTATGCTTTGATAATTTTTTATAGTTCTCCAAGCAGAAAACAAGTCCTTTCCTATTAATCATTCTAGAATTGAGCTACAAATCACAGTAGTATAGTGCACTTTATTATAATAATAAGTTTATCTTATAAAATTTAACAATTTTGCATACAGTCTTCTGTATTGTGAACATCTGTTGTAGGACGAGAAGAGGCAGTTTCAGCTGGCAAGGCATTAAAAGCCGAGGGTTATAAGTTTGATGTAGCGCATACATCAGTACTAAAGCGAGCACAGATCACGCTCAACTCCATTTTGCAAGAGTTAGAGCAGACGGACATTCCCATCAACAAGACCTGGAGGCTAAACGAAAGACATTACGGTGGCCTGACTGGACTCAACAAGGCCGAAACTGCAGCTAAATATGGTGAAGCTCAGGTGAATTATTGAGCATTCTTCTTCTTTTCGTTTCAATGGCAAACTATATTTTGGGTGTAAGGGCCTATATTTTTAAAGCCCAAAGAGTTGCAACATCAATTGCCCGAACGGAGGCAGCTATCAAGCCCTTCCGCGTGTAGGTATTGAGACACGCAGGACATGATGTGAAGTGAGACATTATTTGGAGTTCACCGCATAGACATTGCAGATTGGTGATTAGAAGTCGGCAGGTGGATAACTTAACTTAGCGATCGACTCAAATGCCGATCACTGACTAGGCCACGACCTCTGCATCGGTATTTATTACCGTGGCTAATATTCGAACTCACGTCTTGTCACTTAATATCGTCGGATATAATGCAAGACCCTCGATCAGTTTTGACGTCGGATTCTTAAACATGTATGTCGTATATCTTAAAAAAGTATTTCTACCTTCAGTATCATCCAAGACTCTGGTGGAGATGTTTCGCGAGCAAGCACCCAGCTCGGCGGATTCTCCAGCCTTGGTGCAGACAGGATTCGATAGTAGCGAGCGCGTGATCTTACCCGACGATGATGATGACGGGGAGTCGGAACCAGTGGAGCTGCCTAAAAGTAGAACAGTTCGGAGTGCTCAACGCGGTGTCCTCTCACTGGCACCTCAGAGAAGTAGGAGTCCAGCACGACCTCAATTCACCCAGCCGCTAAAACTTCAAGCCGTGCTCACTGTGCCACGCGCTGATTACTCGGAAGCATATACTGCTTGGTTGGTAATCCATTAACGCTTAAATTTTAAAGAATTCTTGAATATGTCTCAGACAAACAGCAATGCTCCTGTTAAATATGTATTACCAATACCTTAACTGTTGCTGACTTTAGAAAAATATGCTCCCTCGAAGTTTTATAAGCTCGAAAACACCGGAACTAGAAACTAATATAGCAAATAGTCTCGAAGTAGCACCACGCTTGTAGCCCAATTGGGCCGGCTCGTCCGGGTACCAGTACTTCTTTCTCACTTGAGATCGGCGTGAAGTGGCGGCAATGCTGTCACGTCTAGTGATGGTGTTGTTGTCGCGTTTCGTTGATGGTATTGTTGTCGCGTTTTCTTCGGTTTGTGAGAGTTCCCGATAGCCTAAAGCTGTTTTTCAAAGGCTGGAAACACCTGCGAGCCTTCTGGTGGTTCAGATGTCCATGGCCATTGGAAGACACTTTGGTGAACCATCTGCCCGTTTACTCCTTGTAATATAAAAAAAATAATAATAATAAGAGAATAAATGTATACCTTCAAATATGGTGCTTAAACCAATAAGTCACCCATAAATAGTTTCTAAACAATTTGAATTGAACAAAGACAAGAAAAATCCAGACCAGGTATTTTTATTATCACAAATTCACAATGTTCAAAAGCAGATTACATTTAACATAGGTACCTACTCGTAGATATCAACGTAAATATTATCTGCGGTGCATTTCCATAATATCCGCCGCGTGCTCGCCGGGAAATGAGCTTCGTTATCTCTTCCACTCTCATATAAACTCTATTTCAGTTAGAGTTTACTACCATTGAACATTTAGGGGAATTCAGCACATTATAACCAGTAGCTGGAGCGTTAATATTGGATAGATTATAGCATTGAACGTAGATATCCAAGTAAATATTATCTGCGGCGCATTTCCATAATATCCGAAGTGTGCTCGCCGGGAAATAAACTTCGTTACTTCCACTATTTTATTCCCCCTCCCCCTTGGTGTGACGTCACAAAATTTTAAATTTTATGCAAGTATTTAAAAAAATTAAAGAAAACAACAATTGAATCTTTTTTTTCAATTTTGTTTTGTTTTTTTTTTTAATTTTGATATGTGACATCACAAAGGCCGTTGAAAAAGAGGTCTCCTCCCCACCTACCGCTTCCTCCCCTCCTATGTTCTTTTTGGCCCACCTTTGCGGGTCCATTCGTGCCACATGCCCAGCCCATTCCCACTTGAGCTTTGCCGACTTCTTTCCCACTTAGAATTTAATCTTTAATATCATATATTAAAGATTAAATTCTAATTTTGTAAAAGGTTACCGTCTTAGAATCAGCAGTGCACAGAAACACCGACTGTGGTTTATGTTGCATTGAGTAAGTTTTATAAGTAAAATTGTCTTTAAATGAATATTATTACAATCTATTTGAATTCTGTTTCTTTTGTTCAATTCGCTATATTTTGAAGAAGGATTAAAATCAACTCAAATGAATGATAAAAAATACAGAAAAATTGTAGATTTAGTCAAATAACTGATAGAATCAGGCGTTAATTTGCGGAAATCCATGATATGCATGAAAAACTAAACTACTTTGCTTTAATAAGCGAATGCTGTAATCATTCGCGGATTAAAGCAAATTAATTTAGTTTCTCATGTAGATTTAGTCGCTACTTGAGAAAACTTCAAAGTTATAACGTTCGTACTGGACTGACGTGTTATGCAAAGTTATTATTTCATAAAACATACAATGTCGCGTTTTGTGCAAGAGATAGGAAGGAGAACGACTGACTGACTAATAGCAGACGATCCAAAATCCGTGTAAGATAGCGTCTGCCGGGTCCGCTAGTAACTATATAAAACCTATAATATAGTCGCAAAAAAAATCTGGCAGAAAATAAAGTTTCATTACAAATGGACGACACTTGTGTATGAAAAAAAAAATGTTTAATACGCCATAGATTCCGCTAAGTCACCCATACTCATAAATCCCATGATAAAGGTCGAAACGTTGCTATGCTAACAAGACGCGGCCCCCCTCTAGGATTTTCAAACTATTATAAATCTTTCAGTGGGCAGTGACCGTGTCTTCCAGTCCGGGGGTCGTGGATTTGATTCCCACCTCGCGTCTGGGTGTATTATGTATATGTATGTATTTATATATTGCTAGACAAATATTTGTGCATAACAGGTATTTAGTTGTATACCTTAGGAACAGACGTCCGTGTGTCATATAACCCTGTATATATTTATTTTATTTATTTACGTTATAATTTCGCATCGACGGCGCTAGAAAAGCACCAATGCCGATTTAACGCAACGCTTTTAAAACTCTCGTGCGAATGGGGACTTAGACAAAAGTTAATTTGTATGAAATATACGATAGGTATCATTTCATAACTGGCGATTGAACACGTCTTTGCCGCTACGGAATGTGCTTAAATAGTATTGATTAATACGCTGTTACATACTTATCTCATATACCCCGACTATAAATGGAGGCAATCGTAATACTGGTTAATTTAACTATTGCGTAGGATATGAACATTTTATTGAAGCAACTCCTATAATATCTCACGTTAGGCGATTGAGCTACTTAAAAAGTGTCCGAACTCCGATTGTCACGAGTAATTTTGCTTCGCTACTCTATTAGAATTTTCGAGTTTACTTCTCACGATTTTCATGTTTAAAAACGTCTTAAGTCACAAAACGCTGAATGGTCCTTTTTACCGGTAAACTCAGCTTTATTGTAACGTAATAAGATTCACTAATCATAGTTGTTAGACACATCTTTACCTATATTCAAGCGATATAATAAGACATTAGTGTGAACTAATTTCGTACAGCGCCATCTATTATGCATATAAAAATGCTTGAATTATACATCCGGGGTATGAAATATATACTTTTTAAGGTTCCGTAGTCTTACAAGGAACCTGTATAGTTTCACTCAGTCCGTCCGTCCGTCTGTCCATCCGCAAGTGGTCACCCCAGTAATATTTCCGAACAATGAGATGTACAAACTTAAAATTATCCATGTTGATAGGACATGCTAGGAACTCTTTAGGAAAACAATATTTTGATCGATTTTTAACAACAACTTTTAAAGTTATGTAACAAATCTTATTATTTATCAATTCATTAACTTTTATCGCCTATCAGGTACTGAACCCTTCAAATAAGTGCGTCTTGACACGTTCTTGGCAACTTTATTTGATTAATTTCTATACTGTTCATAGTGTTCCAGAAACTTACAAAAATGTAGACCACTTTTTTGGAATCCTTAATTGTTTTTTTTTATTTTATTAATGTTTGAGAAACAAGCAAAAAACTTAAATGTACATACATACCTATACAAATAATGATAGTTCTTAAGGCAATTTATTTATAACTTTTGAAATTGTCTATGTGCGCGTTTAAAATTTTTGCACAATTTAAAAAAAAACTATTTAAATTACGTAGCGCGTATAGATGATTTCAGTACAAGTAACAGTATATAAGTAGTTCTAGTGAAATTATTTCCATAGACTAACATAACTCTGTATAAAGCCGAAACACGTGTTAGTGTTTTCAAACAAATCTCGTTTTAACTAAATAAACGTGTTGGAAGTTTTTGTTGGATTTATACGCCGGATTGGAAAAAAGTTTGGTATGTTCTCTTACAATAACTTATTGGTTGAATTAGTAACAGGTGAGAAATCGTTAAATTCCAGGATAGGAAAAATGTAATAAGTGGGCTTCCTAATTCAAAAAAAAAAAAATTAAATCTCAATATATTGTGATTTAGATTAGCGCTTTCATGCAAACTCTGCAAATTCTCGTATTAATGTAAATTTATTCACACCTATTAGTAATTTTTTCCTTATATCTAGAATGCTAAACATATCAATAACCCGTGAATTCCAGGATACAGAAAACGTAATAAATGGACTTTCTTATTCAAAAAAAAATCTAATCTAAATACAGTAGTTTTTCAGATTAGTGCTTTCATACAAACTCTTCAATTTCTTGTATTAATGTAGATTGATTCACACCCGTTAGTAATTTTATCAATGTATTTAACATACTAGTAATCCGTGAATTCCAGGATATAGAAAACGTAATAAATGGGCTTTCTTATTAAAAAAAAAAATCTAATCTAAATACAGTAGTTTTTCAGATTAGCCCTTTCATACAAACTCTTCAATTTCTTATATTCAAGTAGATTGAGTCACACCTGTTAGTAATTTTATCAATATATTTAAAACACTAAACATACTAGTAATCGGTGAATTCCAGGATATAGAAAAGGTAATGAATGGGCTTTCTTATTTTTAAATATACATTTTCAAATAGAAATGGAATTGCTTTGTGGATTAGCACTTTCATACAAACTCTACTACTTCTTATGTTAATGTATGTCATTCACACCTATTATATCTAGAATACTATACATATGAATAACCCGTGAATTCCAGGAAACGGAAAACGTAATAAATGGGATATTTTCAAATCGAAGTAGAGTAGTCTTTGAGATTAGCGCTTTCTTAAAATTCAAACTCCTGCTTCTTATGTTAATGTAGATTGATTCACACCCGTTAGTAATTTTATCTATATATCTAGAACGCTTTATAACTCACTTCGTGGAAGAAACCAGGGGATTAAGGCTTACGAGACGGTGTTAATCCTTATATACGTTTATCAGGTTTTTCAAGGCGTTTAATGTAAACATGCTAGCTTAGGATTCTAGAAATTTGGTAAAATTTATCAGCATGACTAATCATACCGATCCTTATAGAAGATAATAATAAAATATTAGAATGTTTTTTTGAATTTATACCCTAGTATAATAGTTGTTACCCGCGAATTCGTCCGCGTAAAATTAGATATTTTTTATAACGTGATTATATATATACCCTATAGCTTTCCTCGATAAATGGGCTGTTTAATACTGAAAGAATTTTTCAAATCGGACCAGTAGTTCCTGAGATTAGCGCGTTCTAACAAACAAACAAACACTTCAGCTTTATATATTAGAATAGATGATATAAGTAAGATTTCTAGAATTTCAATGGTTTAATATTTTTGTGAACGACTCCCGTTTCAACTTCTTTCATCTCTTACGAAGATTTTTTAAGTGTAAAGAAACACGCGTTTGGCTCGCGTCACTTTTAATTCCAATATCGTAAAATACCTTATTAACCAGTCTCATTCGTGTCTTCTCCGCGGTACGTGACATTGACAAAATAAATTGAGCTCGATAGGCACAGCTGTAAGCCACAGTGCAATAAAAAAAATTATTCCGCATCAATGTCATATGAAAGGAAGGAACTAATATTTCATAATAGCTGTAATACACAGATGAGAGATAAAATAATATTTTTTTTATTTGTTCCGCAGTTTTCTTGTTATAAACACCATTTCTGTTCATCTATATTATTCACTAGCTGTACCTCACGATTTTGTCCGCGTGTGCCACTCTTATCACTTAGAGGTTTAAAAATAGTTTTCGGATAAGGAATAATATTGTGTTTATAAAAAGACCTTCACAAATAATGCATTATTTTAGAACAAACTTGATTAGCATAAAAAAGGTTATACTGAGCCAACCTTTAAAGATAGACATATGCTGTCGCGGACTTTTATTTAGAACTTTTAAAGGTGAACAATTTTGTCGTACATGACTTTTGCGAAACTTTAACCGTTTACGCAGCGCAGGCAGCGGAAGCTCTCAAATGGGAAAAAGAACCCCCGATTTTGGAACATTCTTCATTGGTGCTCCGCTCCTATTAGTCTTTGCGTGATGATATATAGCATTCCTTGATAAATGACCTATCTAACACTGAAAGAGTTTTTCAAATCGGATCTGCATTTCCTGGGATTAGCGCGTTCAAACAAATAAACAAACAAACTTCTCAGCTTTATATATTAGCGTAGATAAGAAGCGGATGCAAAGGAGAAAGTAATGCGTAAAATCGCGGGTGTCTAGTTTGTAAATTTTCACCATACCAGTAGAGATCCAGCTAAATTGGGGCAACAGATACAAATTGAGGCAAAGCTCCACAGAGCAGCGTTACGCGATATTATTAATTTTTATTATGGAACATTTTTCTACATCATTTGCGATTTGAAAATTTTCCACAGCTCATCTATCGATATCGAGCGGAGTGATTAAGTGGATTTGAAATTATCAATTTATAGGAAAGTTCCATAACATTTGCTTCTATAAGGAATGTCTCGCTCTTTGATATCGAATACCAGATTGGAATATTTTAACTTTCTAGTGGTAACGTAGAGTTAATATATCTGATTTGTACTTTTTTGTCTTCCTGTGTATCATGTATAATATTCTGTTCATCCAAAGTGATTTTAGAAATAGCTGTGCTCATTTTCGTCGTGGATTTGTTAAAAGGTAGATGAGTTTTTATGAAAAGACTCTATATCAGTTCCTGGGTGAAAATTTAAGAAGTTAGTAAAATTTATTTTGAATATTTGATTAGATATAATTTAGGATTCCTTATAGAGAATGAAAAAAATGTGTATGCTACCTCCGATGCGCGACTGTAGTTTTTTCTCCTTACATCTTCGCCCACCTTAGCCCACCTTCGCCCGCCTTCGACTGGCCTTTGACTGGCCCGTTGGCGCAGTGGGCAGTGACCCTGCCTTCTGCTCCGGGGGTCGTGGGTTCGATTCCCACCTCCAGAAAAAGTGGTCTTTGTACAGCTCTATAATACCCTCTGTGTTCTACTGAAAGTTGCATCAAAATCTAAAGACATGACCCTAAAAAAAGGTATAAATTATGTTCAAAAATCACAGACACTTCGATTTCATTTATATATAATAGACACTATTATGGCTTACTAAACTTTAATCTGGCACGCAATTTCTACATTACATATAAACCAATATTAACATACGTCCCGCCTGCAATATTACACCTTAAAACTTAAACATAGAGTTCAATTTTACGTACAGTTTAGAGTTGATTTACAAACACTTGTAGTGCAATTTTACACCTTACCAATTTGAATTTAGGGTTCAAAATGGCGTAAAGTTAATTATAATTGTACAAATAACAACCTTGATAATACAAAAAATCACTGTTTGGATGTTAGCTCTCTATAAAATTCAATGTCGTGTTGGAACGTTATAAAAATCGATGCAGCGATAATTGTTGACACATAATGTACATATGGCTGGTTAATTTGGCAGGCCCTTCGGTGAAGTCGGCTGTGATATTCACTTCTGCTTCCAGGTCGTAGGTAGGATTCCTGCTTCAAGTATGATTGTATATAAATATGCGCATTAAAGCGAAAATTCTTTTAACACGGAATCTCAAAAACTGCGGGACGTACAACGATGAATTTTGGCAAGGAGGTAGTCTGTTGTTTGTAGGAATCCGCTAAAGGATTTATCGATAAGGCCAGATTATGGTCTAGCTCGTTATTTATATAAATATGTACTTGTAAAGAAAAAATACTTGTGTCTATAAGGCGACTGTTATATTATAACGCGTCCATTTTGTTTCCTACCTTAGGAACAGACGTCCCACCTGGAATAACAAATGAAATTACAGCAAAAAGAAAACTTGATTCAAATAGACTTTTAAATAAACACTTGTGATAACATTGCCGGCCTTTAATGACAAGTTTAGACCACCGGGAAGTCTCGCAAACCCAACGAAATTCGGCAACAATATCATCACTTGAGGTGACAGCATTGCCACTACTTCACACCGACCTTATGTAAGAAGAAAGAGAAACTGGTACCCGGACGCCTGTATGTAAATATTCCGCAGAGATGTTAGATTCAGCTTCACGTAGCGCAAGTTCTGACGCGATCCTTAAATCTTTTGGAGAAGTTTCATTTCGAAAGAAATAAAAACATTGAGAATACTGACGTAAAACTGTACGTATGTGAGCAATAATATTTTTCGGTTAAAGTGAAGTATCTACTCAATTCGGTTGGTTTTATGTTACAGACTATATAATCTACACAATGGCAATAGTTGGTGTGACAGCAGGCGCACACCGGCTTTGGACCCACAAAGCATACAAGGCCAAGATGCCTCTACAAATTATACTGATGGTGATGAACACTTTCGCCTTTCAGAACACCGCCATCGACTGGGTGAAGAAGCATAGGATGCATCACAGGTGCATCGTTGTCATATCCTATTTAAGACTATAGGCCCCGGCAGACGTTGTCTTGACGTTGAATTGTGAAATTGTTGAATGTGGGGTATACACGGGCGTCTAAAGCTGCACGACTTTTGGCACACGATGCGTTGCGGCAGCGGTACGACACCGGAGCGGTGTCGCTGTGTCATTTTACATACAAATATCTGTGGCATGCACACGATGCGATGCGGCGCCGCACCGGATTCGCAACCACCGTGTTGCACCCACTCCTAATATAAGCTTTTAATTTAAGCTCAGTAGGAGGGGAAAAAGGGAATATTAGACATTTTTTTATATAAAATATATATATATGTTATGTGCATTCTTTATATAAAATATATATATATGTTTTATTGATAAATCAAAACCCAAAAAACATTACAGCCTCCCAATTTGTTTTTGGGACAAAATACATACACACAGATTTCTTAAGAAATTTATGTATGTGTAGTGTACATATGTAATACAATATAAGTAGTATATGGAATGAAAACTCTTATAACAATTATGTAGCCAAATACAACCCATATTATTTTTACTCATTTACGCACACTCAAAAGTAGCTGGCAAAGATCTCTTATAACGGAGCCAGACATAGCTCAAAGTGTTTGTACACTTTTATCCTTGAAGTGTACAAAGTTCTACAAAACTTTACGGAACTACTCAAAGTCCCCGGCCCCATATATGATCATTGAAATGTTCATTCGTATGAAGCTATGTTTGGCTCCTGCATGTATTTAAAACGTGTTTCCTTCACAGGTGTACACAAAGGTTCTGCCATCGGACGTGCTTGCGGGTAGTTTGCCGATTATATTTAAAACCCTGTCCGCAATGTCGGACGACTGCAAGCGACACTCTCGCCTCGAGATCGGCTACTTCCTAACGAGGATGACGAGGAAATTCGGCGCCGAAATTGTGGCCAAACTGATACTGCTGCAAATATTTTCATGGAGTGGTTTGAGATCGAATTTTTGGATAAGAGTCCATTAAAACCGCGTCAATGGCTCCGATATGTGGACGACATATTTGCTATCGTGGATAAGAGTAATATTGCAGATTTAACCAAACTTTTATTATGCAATGTCGTCTAATGATTATTTAAGTATCACACATCTTTGGCTTGATAACGTCTCATAAATCGCTGAACGCCGGCTGCACGCACGAAAACGCATGAGTCATTGTCACGTTTCGTCGAGCGTGCAAGCGAGAGCGCGGAACAAGCGATAGAGAGGCGCGAAAGGCCTAAGCGTTCGGCGTTATCTCGTGAAACTATCGTCCGTAAAAAGACGTTACAGACGATCAATTTTTTTACAATTTTCTCTTGATATTTGCCTTGACTGATGTCCAAATTCGTCCACTCTAGAGATGTTTTCCCAACTGTCTGCTACATTCTATTTTTTCTTAAGAGTAACAAAATAAACAAATATGGCGGTCTAAACGAATTTTCGAATTGAATTTGAATGAATAGTCTTATGAACTGGCTAATGCATCAGCTGTAAAGCAAAAGAAATCAGTCATGGGATACCTACATTCTGCTAGAGATCGTACAAACGACTATGGGACTTTCAGGAGATAGAGAAGCAGCGTTCATCTTCATAGAAACTCTTGTCAACTTAACTTTTAAATCGAAATTTTTTCACCAAATTATTAAATAAGGATTTAAAAATAATAGTCATACATATGACGTTCATAAGTGCTTATAAAAGTCAATACAACTAAAGAATTTTTCAATTTGACTTTAACATAAGTCCCACTGTACAAAAAATACATCTGTTTTCTGTTAAAAAATGTTGATAAATAAAACGGCAACGAAGAATATTGAGTAGTGGACACTTACAACATAAAAATACTATGTTTATTTTAAAAGTCCTTATTAATAGAAATAATTCACACTTGACTATCGAGGTAGCCCAACCCCCACCATCTTTACAACCTTACGACTAATATCACAAAGTGACATTAATCGGGTCCCACCGTTTTACGTGCCTTACCCGGACGCGCCCAGAGCAATTTAACTTAGCAATCGACTCAAATGCCGACCATTGATTAGGCCACGACCTCCTCATTGGATGACAGTTCCTACTCAAAGAAAAATTTGTTAAGGTTTATTGTTAGAAATTAACGTAATGGATAACAAGCAAATATGGGCCTTTTAACTAATTGACGTGCAAACGACATTCGACCTCAGCGTGGCAAAGCAATTTCTTTGTCGACTATACCTACCTTAAAAAAGGAAATGTGTTTCGGTTAACGCTTTGTAGTCATTATGAAGTATATAAAATCTACAGGGGATTTAGTTAATATATGTGGAAGCGATGTGTGGTTATATCCGCCAACAGTAAGCTCCCACATCTACAAGGAAACGACTTATGTGAACACGCTCCTCTCTCAGAGATAGAGCGAGATAATAAAAAGCTCCCGCACGTGACGTACTCGCAACAAAGCACACTCGCGAGCTTTCAATCCCTACAAGAGATATGATACTTTTATATGGCTCTGTTGCCGGGAAAATGCCTCAAGTATACATTTCATTTCACTTGTGTCTTTACTATTTTTTCGTGTTATGAATAAGGAAACTGTGACTGCATATTGTATTGTTTATACATATGTACTAGCGGATCCGGCAGACGTTGTCCTGCCCGAACGTTGCTTTATTTACTATGTACTACATTCTCTTCTTCTTCCTATCATTATCCCGGTTAAGTACCAGGGTCCCCTTAGATTGCAGAGGATGTGGCTGTGGGGCGAGTTAAGATGACCCCCACACCAGACAACATGTACCGTTTGGCAGTTAGACAAGCCGAGATCCTGAACTGCCCGACGAATAATTCTAAAGTCATTATCGACTGCCTTAAAACAAAACACTGGAGGGAAATTGGGGATTCCTTACCAGGATTCTATGTAAGTATATTATGTAACACTAAACACGTACTATTTCTTTCTTTGTACGTTTTTTATTTCTTCTTCTAAATTGACTACAAAAAGTAAGAAAAAGAGTGAACTGTCTTCTATTTTACCATTATTTGAGAACATCCTAACCACGTATCTTCACTTTTTCTACTTAAATCTATAATGCTCTTGCAGACCTAGTCCTAATATTGTCCATAAACGTCTTTGAATGTCTAAGCCCTTTTATTACCTTCCGTTCGGTTAGAGCCAGCTTGTTAGCTGGATCCTGCAGCACCACTGCAATAACACGTTATTGCAATCCCAATCATACCAAGTTCAGAGCCCTTTCTAACAAGCTCGTCCACTTGATCATTCCCATGCTTACCTGAATGACTTGGTACTCATGCAATACTTACGGAATTTTAGCTTCCCAGTTCATTCAGACCCTTAATGCAATCCAGTATCAGAGTAGAGTTGACAGTCGGTCGATCTCTAAGGCATTGATCACTGCTTGGCACTGCAAAAGTGTATTATCTTACCTTTGACTTTTTAACTTCGTAGTTCACTTTATTTGAGTTACACAAAATACTTTTAAAAATTTGTAATGATTGACATGAACTGACAGATTTGATTCTTACACAGGAATTCGGCTTCGATCCAGTTGGTATTTGGATGCCGATTATTGAAAAAGACTTCGGTCAAGAGAGATTTTTACCTATGTCACCCTGACCCCCGGCCGTTTGGACTCCCTGCCGGGGTGAATCCTCCGCCCGGTACATTTATGTATCTATGTAGCTAAGTAAGTTTATTAATACTCTATTTGCCTGTTTATATATGTTTATTATGTATCAGGAGGTGAGAGTTGAATTTATCAAAAAATAATAATTATACACTCGACGATCATAAGTACTTGTAAAGCTATATGAATAAACAATTTTTGACTTTGACTATAATTAAGACTACAAGTCAGTATGGATGAACCTAAAGTCGGCGCTTCGATGTAAACTATCAAAACCCCCACTGGGGCAATTGAAACTCGACCTTACGAGCCCAATGACGCATGCACCCAACCGAATACGAGCTATGTAATGCACATTAACGTTATTTTCGAACAGCACATGGCTCAGATAACTTCAATACGAACGTAACAGATTATATGCGCGCATCAAATGCATTCCGCGCTGTGTTTTGGTAAAAGTTAAAAAAGAAATATTTTTAAATTTACACAGTGCGACTACGTCCGCGTACTGTGTTTGTATTCGCCGACAGGCAGTTGCATCCGTTAAGCGAAAAATGTTGAATAATTTATCGTTCTCTACCGAATTTAACAAAAAATAAAAATTGCCCCGAGCGTGTCAAGACGCGCTTACATAGAAGGGTTCCGTATCTGATACTCTATAAACGCATCTGTTAAATAACTTCAAAAGTTGTTGTCCGATTTCGTTCGAAATAATTTTCCTAGTGAGTTTTTAGCATGTTCTATCAACATGGAAAATTTCAAGTCTCTACGTCTAATAATTTGGAAATGCTAGGGGGGACCACCTTACGAGCAGACGGACGGACGGACATCGAATTAATAAATAAATTCCCGCTGTAACTAAAGTAGAAGAATGTACTAACGCAGAAACATAAGAATGTGATCAGACCGGAACTGGTTGGGCAGAGAATACTGGCACAGAGGTAATACTTCTTCTTCTGTTAATAGTTTATAAATAAATACTGACAGTAAAGGAGAGTGCTCGTAGCCACTTTAAGGAGATTACTTAGAGCTACACCCAGGTAACAAGTCCCAGACCTTGTTTATTTCCTCTGAAATGCGTAATTGATACATGAATGTGCTGTTTGAATTAATCCAGATGAAGAAGATGACAAACGAACCAAAACCACTATTATTTAAGTACGGCCCTTTCCCTTCCGCCTTCATATAAATATGAAAAAGGACAGTAATAATTATGGCGCGGGTAATATAGTACCTCCTTCTAAATCCAATGTCAGTAATGTGGATGGTGTTGTCATGGATACATGTATACCTACATATATACTATATCCTATATACTAAAGACCGGATGTATCTACTGTTGTACACCATGATGACAGTATGAATAAGTTTTGTCAGTTAAGGCAGCGTAACAGATGAGGTTTTGTTAGTCAAGTGAGATGTTACGGTAGTTGTCCTCCGCTTGTTTATGCAACAACAACGAAACAAATATGTCTCGTTAAAATGTCATAAATGAAAACGCCAAACGAATGTGTCCTGTTGTGATCCATACTGTTATAAATTAAACCATGTATTTCTCAGTCCATCTTTTTATTCCGAATGACAACGTCATTCCATTCCTCTTATAATCATAATGCAATGTATGTCACCAGCCAGTACATTACATTTCCCCTTACCAAACTACACTTACAGTGAGACGAATGGTCGTAGACCAGTCGGGCGTCCCAAGTACCGCTGGAAGGACCAGGTCGAAGGGGATCTGTGCCAGCTTCAGACCACGCAACGGCAGGAAAGGGCATAGGACCGCAAGAAGTGACGTCACTTGGCCTCCGATGCCAAGATCCAGCTTGGGTCTATGCGCCATCATAGTAAGTAAGTAGTAAAAAGGTCATCGAACTGAAACTTATTCTTCTTATGCCGGAGCCCGGTATATTTTCATTCGAGCAAAGTTTTGTAGTCTTCAAGGAGCTTTCGTGCCCTCTGGCGTACATGCCGTTCGGTGTCGGTGCTAGACAATGTGTGGGTAAGTAGGTGTTTTACTTCTCTCAAATATAGCGGGAGGTGTGTTTTAATGGATGGTATGTATTAAATCTATATGTCGCCGCCAATTATCTTAATCAGCAGTTCAATTAAATGCCTAGCTTCTTTACAAAACGCCGGCCATCAACTAACTTCCTGAATAATATTGTGCCGGTATTGCAATAAAACTATTTACACAAAAAGAAACCACGTGAAGTACATATTTTATTAATATAATATGGTACCGGTGTGCAACTAGGTGCACTGCTCTCATGAGAGGTTTCGGAATAAACGAAGATGTCATCGATGTACTCGTTCATATAATTATATATAATATGAATGTATATTTTTATAGTTTTTTTTTTTCTCAAAAACAGCTCGACTTTAGAAGTATGGTCTACCAAACAAAAGTAAAACAGGCCAACGATGAAAAAGAAGTGTGCTGATTCAAAATAAAACCAGGCAAGTGCGAGTCAGACTCGCGCACTGAGGGTTCCGTACTGTCACATAATATTTTTACAAGGTAGACAAGCCAAGGTCTTTTAGTAGGTTGTATAGGGATTTTGCTGGTATACCCCTTGCTCCTACCTCTACCGCGTATAGTATATAATCTGGTTTTATAACCGTTTTTATTGAGCTCATTGGTTAGGTCAAAGTACTTGTTCGTTTTTATCAGATGGTGTTTGGAGATGTTGGTTTTTAAACATTAAATTTATACGTATAATATATCGTAGGATACGTTTTTTGCAGACATGCGCCATTTGAAAAAACCACCGAGTTGTTAGACATGCTAATACCAAACATCTACGTTCCTGAACCGTCAGTTATGGAAGAGGTAAGCTGAGAAACATAGTCTATTTAAATTTATTGTCTTTACAGCATAAGTAATTATTGCTTTTATGTGTCACCATGGTGTCTATGAAACCTGATTTGTTATAGAAAAGTCTCGCAAAATTTTTTGTTGCTGATTAAGGTAATATATATTCAATAATATAAAGAGCCTCAATAGCTCAACGGTGTAAGGTATGGACTGAAATCCGCTTGGTACCCGGTTCAAAGCCCACCGCCGTTGGGGTATTGTCGCACCCACTCCTAATGCAAGCTTTTAATTTAAGCTTAGTAGGAGGGGTAAAAGGGAATATTAGACATACCTAAAAAGTAATCCTAATATTCTTTAAAAAAGAAAAAAAGAATAAAGAAAAAGCAATCAACATTCACTTTTAAATTAATCCTAAAGGAGTTTAAGGTAGTCAAAATGTATAAACTAGCTGTGCCCCGCAACTTCGTCCGCGTGGGTCACCCTTATCATTTAGGAGTATGAAAAATAGCTAGTAGCCGATTCTCAGACCTACTGAATAAGCATATAAAATTTCAGTGAGTGCGGAATGGATGTGCATTGTCAAGCATGCATCATATTTGGGAATATTTATTAAATTCTATGCATCTTATATTCTAAAGATTAAGCAGTATAACTACTCTTTCTATTCTCAGTTATTTGTAAGCAGTATATTAGTTGTTTATTTTTCTGTCGATAATTTTTATAACCTTAAAGTACATGTCGTTCACAGTAATATTATGTATCTAATATTACAAACGCTTATGAGTTAAGATATTTAATGTCCAGATTAGTTTATATTAAAATAGTTCATTGTGTTTTAACATAACAACCAGCATTCTATGTAAACATCACATTCATGTCATGTTTATATTCACCCTCTTTCTCCCGATAAATCTTTGGATGATTTAATTTATGGGTTCAAATAAACGTTGTTCTCTAGTTAGAATTCAGACGTTTGCAAATAATGTTTTATTATTTTAGTTTCGTATTCTATAACATTTTAATACATTTTATATTCCCTTCTAATATTTATCCTAGATCTCTTAACAAACATGCAGAAAAATCGTATCATTGATATTACTTATTGTTGAAATTATTAAGTAATCATTGTTTTTAGCACAATGGTGGCTATAACGGAGAAGAAGGCTCCGGCCGATAAGAAGGCCTCGGCTGAAAAAAAAGTAGCTAAGGGTAAAGAGGACAGCAAGAAGCTGCCCGCAGTTCCTGAATCAGTACTGAAGCACCGCAGACGCAGAGAAGCTCTACGGACCCGTCGTATTCAGGTACAGTCATTTTAAATTTTGTTTAAAGCAGGGCTTCCTAAAATTTCATAAAGTGATGATAACAAAACAAAGGCATAGTTCATCTGATAATCATGCTGTTACCAACTGTTACTGAATGACATTTAAATAATATACAAATGAATTCAATATTACCACAAAACTTATAGTGTAAACTATTTACAGGTTACAATCAAAAGGCGTTCAGCCGCCATCAAGAAGAGGAAGGAAATCTTCAAGAGGGCTGAACAATATGTTAAGGAATACCGTATTAAAGAACGAGATGAGATCAGGTTGGCCAGACAGGTAATTATTTAATTTGATATTGAATTGTTTAGACATAATGAAGATGAAGTATTATTTCTATATACCATTTTACACTAATTGTGTTGACGTAGATGAGAGGATGTGGGAAAGCTAATTTTTTTTATAATATGCATTATTAATATACTAATTAATAAAATAAGACCACACTCACACCAATAAGAACAATTCACACCACCTTATACACACATGTATATAATGATGTCAAAGGGTAATTGTGACAGCATGTTGTATTAAATGTAGTTTTACTAAGCAAGTGACACGCAAAGAGGTTTGTGGCCAAATTTCACCCAGCTGACAATCTCTTGTTCAAATTATTTCATGTCACAATTCCTAACTACTGACAAAAATAAGTACCAAATATTCTAAAAACTAAAGAATATCTAAATCCATTTAAAAATACTATAAATGAATGAAAAGTACTTTATGAAATATCTCTATTAATAATATTATAAACTAGCTGTACCCAGCGACTTTGTATGATTTCATCGATTGTGTTGAATTTTGAGCGTTTTTATTTTTTTGTGCATAACCTTGTAATGTCAGCTTACTTATACTCAAAGTCCTGTCCAAATCGGTCCAGCTGTTTAGTGCTGTTGGTCCTAATGTTGAAGTAGTTTTTGTATACTTCAAAATAACTAACTATATTTAAATCATGTTGTCTATTACCAGGCACGAAACCGTGGAAACTACTATGTCCCTGGTGAAGCCAAACTTGCATTTGTCATCAGAATTCGTGGTATCAATCAAGTCTCTCCAAAGGTAAATTTTATTTTATTATACTAAACTTTCTTGGATGGTCTATTTTGCTATAATATAGTGTATATTATGAGGTGGTTCTAGCTTAACCATTGGGCAGCATTTGAGTTGATCGCTAAGTTAAGTAGTTCTGTGACTGGGTTTATAGATAGGCCATTCTAACACTACTTTTCGAATATTTGACCTTGTCCATGTTGCGAAAGGCACATAAAATGGTGGGTCCCAATTAATGTTACTGAGCAATATTGGTTGTGAGATTGGAGGTGTTGTGGGGAATCTGGGGAAAGCATACATCAAACATATAACCTCTTCCTTATTTTGGAGTCTGTTAAAAAGCATCCATAGACAATGTAATTATAGTCTTGTATGCTAAATATAATATATGAGGGATTTTTACTATAACTATGTATAATTTAATCATTTCAGGTACGCAAAGTTCTCAAACTGTTCAGACTGCGACAGATCAACAATGGTGTGTTCATAAAACTTAACAAGGCTACAGTCAACATGTTGCGTATTGCTGAACCCTACATTACGTGGGGCTACCCTAACTTGAAGAGTGTGCGAGAGGTTAGTTCAATGACAATTCTATTTCAACTGAGTTTTTATATTAATAATTTAATATTTATATTTAAATTATAGACTTGTTTATTAGTAAATAACATTTTTTTTAAGGATTATTTGTACAATATAATCTGTCATTGTCTTGGGATATTCAGCAGTAAGATCGGAGTGAAGTGGCGATAATGCTATCATGTCAAGTGATGGTGTTATTGTCGCGTTTTGTTCGGTTTGTGAGATTTCCCGTTGACGTAAACTCGGCATTAAAGGCCGACAACGCATCTGCTAACCTTCTGGTCTTGCAGATTTCATGTGCCCCTTGTAACATAAAAGGAAATACAAATCACTCACCATAGTAATATTTAATAATATTAAGGGGCAAAATGACACAATTGAGACATGAGGCTTGATGCCTGGTAGATGATGAGATCTTAAAGGCACTCTTTCATAAATCGTCTCTGATTAATACTTTTAATTAAGACATACCATATCTTTAATAAATTCTGTAAATATTTAGTGAAGATATGATGAGAAACTACGCCTGTATTGAGTTATGTGAACTAGACTAGTACATAATAATATCACCGTATATATAAAACTAGCTGTGCCCGCGTTCTCGTCTGCGTAAAATTAGGTAAAAAAAATTGATTCAATTTTAGCATGATGATAAAATATATATAGTCTATAACCTTACTCAATAAATGGGCTATCGAACATTGAAATAATTTTTCAAATCGGACCACTAGTTCTTAAGATTAGCACGTTCTAGCGGACAATCTATTCTATAAATAATATATAAAGCAGAAGAGTTTGTTAGTTTCTACTAACAAACTTTTCTGTTTTATATATTATTTATAGATATAGATATCGTATGGAATGTCCCTTCTGGGAATTAATAAAAAAAATGTCGTATCGTATAAACAAGCTCATTTTAGTTTGAAATTGACCGATGCCATCACTAACCGTGTGCGAAGGACGCACGTCTGACGAACTAGAATGGCGTGCAAACCGGATGACGTCAGACGGCTGTCCGTCATCTTAACTCGTTCACAGCCACATCCTCTGCAATTTAAACAGACCCTGTAATTATATTTGATTGAATTTGATATTAATAAGTCAGCATGTAAGCTAAAGTTATTTTTTTGTCTGTGATAATACGCATTTATAGACTTTAATATGATTACCACAGCACTTAATAACTGTTTAAAGCTTTCATAAAAGGAAAGTTTGCTTTCCAGGTATGGTTGCTCTTGCTAGACTCTTTCGTTCTATCCAGCGATATCATATATGGACATATACAAGTGCAATTTTAAATGGTAGCCAAATTTTGACAGGAGGTTCGGAATCAGTAGTATAATCAATATTCGAAGAAAAAAACTTGTTTTTTTTTTTAAATATATAACCATTTTATTCTCTAAAACACACAACGCCTTGACACTCTCGTTCTTCGGTGCATATTAGCTGTTGTGTATAATACAAACTCTTTTAATCTTATTACTTCAAAAATAAAATAGTTGACGTTTGTCAAGATTTGGATATTAAGATATTTTATTTATTTTTAATATTAAAATATTTTCCATGATATTTTTCTCTTTGATTAATAAAAGTAATAGCTACACAACCTCAAATAAGTTATGTGAACCTCGAATATTATGAGATGTTATGTGATGGTGAAAGTTTACGTGGTGCGCAAATAATTTATGAAAAAGACTCTATACCGCGTTTAGAAAGACACGTAATTAACTTATTACAAGTACCTAATAGGAGCAAGATTTTGGCAGCTAATCAAATAACCAAATAGCCTTGTTTCGTGGAACTAAATTAATAGGTGAGTTTGCTTTTTAAATAAACCGTGGAAGGTATATCTTCACAGGCTATAGAGTTAAACGCCAACTATGGTCTATGGTCTGCGGTGGCTGTTTACAATATGCCTGTTTTTCACCTTGATAATATTAAAACAACTAAATATTGAATGCTAAATTTACAAAATCAAGACATTTTTAGGAGAGCACGGGTGCCAACAGTATTGCTGGCGACTTGCGCCAAACCCAATAGGCTGAGCTCTTACGCGAAAGCTGTCACACTTACAGCTGTTGGTATGTATTATTTTATGTCGTAAAGTACACATACAAACAATGTAAATAATAATGCACTAATGTAAACAATAAATTCCTGTGGTTTGTTTTTAATTAATGAATTCTGGATTACCCTATGTAGTAGTATAAAATTTTACGAGCAGCGATTTAAGCGATTAAAGCCTCATAGAAAACAATAGAATATGGGTATGTTCCGATATACACCGCAAGCACTGATCAGTGCTCACGCTGTTGATAAATTCGTTCCGGTACAGACTGCCAGTATACTGCTGCAGTACCCTATGCCAATATATGACGTCATTAATAGTCGCTATTTTCAGACTGTGAGCACTGGCGCTTTCGAGCTACAGTGCTCTCAGTACTTTGATCACGTGATCAGTATAAAACAGAAGAGCTCTTGTTAAAAAAATTAACAGTTAAATTTGACAATTTAACAGTATTATATTATTTGAAAAATCGTGAGTGATGACAAATCGTGGTTAGTAAAATTGAAAAAGTGAAAATGGAAAAATTGAATGGGGATGGCAGTATACTAGAACGCGTTCCGTTTTAAACTGTAACCAGTGTAGTAAACGAAAAAGGAACACTTTTACGGTATACAAAATTGACCGCGCACGCCAGAATAGTTCGCAAATGGCAGAATTTTCTCCTACTTACTAGACATTTATCGTTATATTTTGGACAATTCACACAATATCTTTATAATTTATAACCTATGTGGTATCCTGATATATAAACTATATTGTTGTAATGTTGTATTCAAATCGTTTCAGTAGTTTTCCATGAAAGAGGGTCAAACATACATCCATGTGTACAAACTTTCGCGTTTATAATATTAGTAAGATTTGGTTTAAAAAACGTTGCATAAACCTAATATTTTATACCTACATATGTTTTACTGAGTAATTTTCCTCATAATGACGTGTTAAAGGTATCTGTTATTTTATGATTCAGGGCCTGTTTGAACGCTTCCTAATATAGTAACATTTCAATTTGTCATTCATAAGAAGAAACTAAACGATTAAAAAAGTATTTCTTGTCTGATTGTTAGTTGTTTGTAAATGTTTTTTAAAATGTCATATATCTCACGAATTCAAATTAAGCATTAGTAGAAAAGGAAGCCTCGATATCTCAGTGGTAAAAATTTAACTTAAATCCGTTAGATGCTCCGTTCATACTCCGACCAGCAGTGCTATCGCCATAGCAAAAAAAAAATCGTTAAATGAAAAAATAAAACCACATATTTAAAAGAATAATAAAAATTGTATTCTTTTAATAGATGATCAAATACTTGAAGTGTTAAATCCCTCACGTTTTACATGAACTATAAGTGTACAGGTTCATATATCTGCGAAAAACGTGACATGAATAATACAGTGCACGCTATTAAACGAATAACTACGAAAGCTATCCGCAAATACATCTTATCTTGCATAAATTTATGACATCAATATAGCATGAGGGGACTGTCTTTGTCGATCGCTTCTCGTTTTCGGCGTTTTCCGAACGCGTCGAATCCACGACAATTTACCTAAGACGAAAAAAGATTAATAAGAAAACTTTTCTAATAAAATGCCTATGCCTGTCAAGAACAATAATAAGAAGTATATTTGAAGCCGTTGTACTTAGATCATATAAAATTTTTAATAAAAACCAGTCTTGAGTGTTAATATACATACAGTCTAGTTAACAAGTGCCTGTCTACCTGCCGGTATAACAAAACTTTTCCCAAAACTTTTTCGCCCCCTAAAAATATGGTTACGGCGTCGTTCAATTCGGAATCGTGCGTAGATAGTTTTTGAAAAAATATTAAAGATGTACTCGCAATAGTTATAAACGATTAACTAAAAACAAAGGAAGGGGTTTGATTTTTGCTTATATCTCAAAAACTATTTGCGGTATTTCTAGGGGGATTTTCGATTTTAGGAATTCTGCATTAAATGTCACGTCAACCAAATTTTTAGGAGAAAATGAAAAAGTTGACTAGAGTAACAGTAAAAAGGATCCCTTATTCCTTATCCCATTGCTGAGTCCTCGCACTGCAATGCAATGGAACTCTCACGACGAATTCATGAAAATCTAAGAAATTTAGAAAGATTTAGATATTGAATTATTTCTTATAAAAATTTTCAAAAAGTTATGAAATTCATCATAAGTCCTCATAGTTATTAATAGTCGCGTTCAGCAGTTAGCGAACTTACCTTAATAAAAAAAAGTTTTGCGCATTATATACTTACAATTTAAAGGGAATTGGGTTAGCGCGTCCGGGTACCAGTACCTCTTTCTTATATAAGATCGACGTAAAGTCTTTTATATATACCATGTAACTCTGTCTTTAAATAATGTGTATATCGTTGATGGCCTTATTAAATAAATAAATAAACTCCACCATGCACTAGATCAGTAGCGCCAAATTAATATCTTTGAACAGGTATATATCATCTACGCGATATCAAACAATTTATGTTAAATACCTCAGAAATATTACATTTATCAGTGCATCAACAATAAGGCATACCTTTCAACAAACTCCACGATGCACTAAATCAAAAGCGACAAATGCATGCATGGTTGGAATATGTCTAATACTCACACGATTGTGAACCTTACCTCATCCACATAAGGGCAACGAGTAGCCTCACGTATTTTCTTTATTAACTTCCATTCCATTTAAAACTTTACATCCGTTGTTTTAAGGATTAATATCCTTTGTATGTGCGTGTTACAATCAAGTCATTTCGCGGTTTCCCGGTAAGTAGGTAAGTAGAGAGCTTGAATCGAAGTTGAACACTGACTTTAATTGTATTCCTAATTACACAACCTAGGTTCGTAATTGAGCTGTTTATTTACGTGGAAACAAAATAAGGGTTGGTTCCGGGAAACGTGGAAGATTTTGCGTCTCGAGTCAGTATTGAGACGTAAAAGCAATTTAGAGGAAATCTATTATAATGACGAAGTTGAATAATGATAAAATTTTAATCGTTCACGAGTAATTGCTGCTTAAATAAACTTGTTTACGTAAAGTAAATACGTTTATGAGATTAACTCAGATATCCACAATTATTGTTGGCACTTACCCAAATAATTGATAGAATCAGGCGTTACTTTGCGGAAATCCATGACATGCATGAGAAACTAAACTACTTTGCTTTAAAAAAGATTTTGCGTGTCTTGTATAATAAATAAAATAAATCTTCTAAGAAGAGAGTACGTATTAAAAATACAATAGCGTTAAGTTATCGGTAAGGTAAAGGTGTACTGGTGTATGAAAGGAATTAGTGTTACCGAGTGTATGGTGTCAGTACGTTCCGATTTTTTACGGACAGTCAGTCTAATAATAGTGAAGTTAAAAATACTAACAATAATCATTATTATTATAAATAATACCAATATTGATCTAATTACATAAATGAATATTACAAATTATTTTACATAGTACACAAATAAAAAAAAAACATACCAAAAATCATTAAAACGTTTTTTGTTTGTTTGTTTGGTTGTTTCTTAAAGTGTGTCTCCAAAACAGCTGAGCTGATTGGAGCGGCTGAGCTGTACTAACCGACAGCTGATGTAATTACGGTTTGGCACACAAAAATATAAAAATCACAAATCTTTAATCAGCCCGAGCAAAGTCGCACTTGACAACTAGTAAGTCTCCTGCTACTTCATAAGTCTTCTGAAAAATTTAGTAGATGCAAAAAACTAACAGACCTACAGCCCATCAACAGCAAATGACATTTTAAAATGGCGCCAATATCAAAAGGAAACACAATTAAAATATGCAGCAGTCAAAGCCGATATTCAGACAAAATTAAACCTTATCCTTTATAGATTAAAAATGAATTTTATCCGACGAAGTTATAAAACACCTTTAAACCAGGTATCCGGTGTGGAATTTGTATGAAAAAACCTCAAATAACACGAGGCAAAAACTGCGGTTCTTTTGTGTTCGAAGTTAAGAGGAGATTACGAACAATGGGCAAACTTCACTGTTTGGCTCCGATATCAAATATAAACCAGTGCTAGAATGGGTCACCCATCTATCACCCGGTCGCAGCCAGAGGAACTTAACTTAGCGAACGACTCAAATGCCGACGACTGGATTAGGCCACGACCTTCTCAAGACCTAACTTGTTACCTTCAGGCCCAAAAATCTCCCCCTTATTTGCAGAATTGAATAGATTTGTTACAAACTTGTTGTGACTAATCTAAATTTTGTTTACCCCAAGTTGGATGTTCTGAACGTGATACTTTTGGCGAGAGAGGAATCGCCTTATGACATCATAAATAATTTTGTCTTACAACTTAGCAACTGCTTCTGATTTTTCCAACCAAATAGACAAAAGGTTTACGAATACTTTTATCGATTTCAGGAACCAAATAAATGTGATTGATACCATATCCTTCCTTAATATTATAAATGACCTAGTCTCTAGTCTCTAACTCTATAGAGTAACTCTGTCTGTTACAATTTCACGCCGAAACCGCTAAAGCAATTTTAATGAATTTCAGAATAGTTCTAAATTCTTTTTGACGCCAAAATGAAATTTGAAATTGGAAAACTTGAAACAGGGGTTAACACGTATTGGATCTAGTTAAGGTTCCGTAGTTCTAGGAGGAACCGTTATAGTTCCCCTGTTACCGTCCGTCTATCAGCCCTCAAGTTCTTCCCCCCCCTCCTAAGATTTCAAAACTATTAGATATAGAGACTTGAAACTTTCCATGTTGGTAGGACATGCTAAAAACTTAGTAGAAAAGTTATTTTAAGCAAACTAGGTTGCGTCTGAAAACCAGCGCTGCAGCATTCCTTGTGAATTCTGCAGCATCTACGCTGAGACGGCGACCTTTTCATTACTATACAGACCACGCAGACGACGCAGTTAGTCGCTTCGTGAAGAAAGCGATTGCCGCGAGGAGAAGAAATCATGTGCTTATAACGTATCACGCGGGAGTCGCGTGTGTCGTCTGCACGATTTCAATGTCTTGCGATTTGCAAGGAATTTTTGCCTCGCACAATAAATCAATCAAACCTTGCAACCTAAGAGCCACAGGCAGCTTAAATGCAGGCAAATTAACTTCCTTAGTCAGTAAAAAAACGTCACAGACTCAAGATCGGGGGGAAGGGAATATCACCAAAATATAGCTGTCTGACAACGGGCAGGGGACGCTCAAAAGCTGTATGATACGTGTCAAATTTAAATTTTTTCATCTTTTATTAACTTAATACGTAAAATAATTAAAAGAATGTGCTTTTTTTAGAGTGTGGAAAGTCACACTTGGAGGAGGGAATTTTTAAATTATGACAAGGATGAGGGCAGGAGTTAAAAAATCGTAAAATTCGTATGACGCGATTTATGGATGACCCCTTATCACAATGGTATGTCCTTCCTTTTCCTGCCAATCCAAAATTGGAATGTTAATACAATAAGATTGTTAAGACTTTCATTTCCAGTTATGCAATTATTTTAAAAAGAGAAAAAAGTCGTTTTTAGCATCGACTTTAAATCGATTATCCGAATAATGTTAACTAAAATTAAATCTGTATTAATTCCGGTATCTCTCTTTAGCCTAAGTAAATACCGTTTTTTTGTGAAGTAATCTAATTGCAGTTACATAATTTCGAACAGAGAAAGAAGTAATTAAATTTAATATCGATTTCAAATCAATCATTCGAATAATTAAATGAATACTAATATCGGCTCTATAAAGTATTTTCCCATTACTTTACAATGCTCTTGTAGGTTATCCTCTTCAATTACCTGCCAAATATTGTAACTGGGTCACTGCCCACTGCGCCAACGGGCTAGCCAATTGTAAAAATTACAATGAAATAATTATAGTTTTTAATAAGTATTGCGTATTAGTTTCACTGACATTAGAATTAAATAGACAATAATACAGTACAGCAAAAACTTTTACATAAAACTTATACCATCTATACATATATAAATAAAATCGAAGCCTCTGTTCGTAATACAAAAATTGTTTTTTTCTTTACCAATCTTTAAACCACTACACATACACGATATCTATAACAAAAACAGAAATTAATTTTTTTTGTCTGTCTTTTTGTTCCGGGTAATCTCAGAAACGGCTGGACCGATTTCGACTAGACCTTCACTGCAGATAGCTGATGTTACAAGTAGTAATCTTAGAAAATAATTACGGATACACACAAAAAAAGGAAAACCCTCAAAATTTAACAAAATCTCTGAAATCGCGCGGATGATGTTGCGGGTTACATACAGTGTTATAAAAAGATACCATCGAAATTGCAAAAAAATGGACATTTTCAAGCCCGAAGATACACTTTTTTTCGTATCGCTTAACTAAGGCACGTTCTTTGTAAAGGCTTCTTTATTTCCAGATTCATAGTGTTAAATAAACTTACATCCAAAACGGCTCTAGCTGCTGTTGCAGCTAAAGCGTTTCCTCCAAATGTATTAAAATACGCGGCTTTTGTGTGTGTCTGGGCTATTTCCGGCGTCGTGACCACTGCAGCTAGGGGAAATCCGTTTCCCATACCCTTACCCAAAGTTACTATATTAGTGTGGCCGGGGACTTTGTGTAGCTGCGCAAAGTTTTGCAGTACTTTGTAGTCTTCAAGGACAAAAATGTACAAATACTTTGAGCTATGTCTGGCTCCGGCATAAGTGTTATAAATGAAACAAGTATTCGGTTGCCCGTTGTCTTTAATAGTGTCAAGAACCTAATGGAATAATCACAGATACACTCTAAACACCACTTTTTATACGCACCCACAATGGTACTATCATGGCCGCCATACCAACCACCAATAGAAATTCATCATACTGTTATCAATGATGGTAGCACTGCAAACACGATATGTCAGTAATGCCACCATAGCGACCGGTCCGAACATTCGTCTTACGTCATGATTGTCATGGTGGCAATAATGATAGACATTTCGAACAGATTATATAGAGTCCATTACTGAATATAAGTCAGTACAGTAACTTTTATAGTTTCAAATTATAATTATAACTGACAGTACTGATAGACAAATTGGTTATCCTTGATAGTGTGAACGAGTGTCCGACGCAGCATGCCGCACACCGCTGCGTTGTGCAGCATGCGGCATCGGACTTATAATAGTATGGAAAACCTCAAGAATTGTCTCTTATTCTGACGCAGAATGCCTCAGCGGTGACTAACACACGCGGGGAAATAGGGAGCAGGACTTTTTCAAGGATAAATTAGTTGAATTAGTCCGCAAATACCTTGATATAACCACTTGACCGTTCCGGTGCGTATCGCCTAATTATTAAAAATACAGAAATTGGCCATTACATCATTAGTTAAATTTTTAAAGAAAATAGCTGGACAGAGATAGTGGAGAAGTTAAATACTCCTCAAAACATGTTCCTCGGACTGCTTCTTCGTCTTTTCTGAAGTAGTAGAAACTGGTCTTCTCCTTCGTCCTTGAGCAAAGCACAAATTCTCAAAATACTATCCATGTTCATACGACAACTTTGATAGCTGCGCCAAAATCAACAGACCAGAAGCGGTCTGTTGATTTTGGCAAATTGCGCAAAGACGGTAGACGCTGCGTCGGAATCTCACAAAGTAGCGGTTTGCGACAGCTTTAAAAGACCAAGGCTTTACGAAGACACGCAAAGGCAGTAAAGTACCTGTAAGCATTTGGTATAATAACCTAAGTCACGTTGACCCTGGTTATTTATAAAAAAAAAATATGCCCGATAGCATATTACACTGATTTAAAAGTGTTAATACTAAGTAACAATGTTAGTACAATTTATGCGATATGGTCTAGCGATAAGCGTTTATACTCTCAATATTTTTAAGCGTGAAATATTTCCTTGCAATCTTTAACTTTTAGTTTATCGAAGTACTCAGAGTTTTACGAGCTCAGAGAGTGTTGAATGTATTAATAATCTGTTGATAAATTAAACCAGTCTTTGGAAATCATACTTAACAGAGAGTATTATTACGTCACGCAGTTACGGTTTATTTATCTTCAATTCCGATACAATTAAATATAATACGATCAATTATTTCTGCACGTGATTGTATTCGTTGTCACGCTCGATGGATATTTTACCGATATCTGTATATAAAATGGGACGTATTTAATTAAATGTCGTCACATTAATAAATCATAGAGAACTACGTAAAAAACATTATGAAATGCGTCATGCTCTGTATAAGGGAAAAACGTAATGAGGTCATCGATTATACGTAGCCAACTTTGATTTTCGTAAAATACGATTCGATAGTGTAAAATTTATCTTCTCCATCGTCCTCGAATCATTTCGGTTTTATAGGGTCCGCTGATAATATGAAAGAAGCGGCTGTGTGGCGAGTTAAGATGACTGACTGTCATCTGCCGCCCCGAAATCACCACAATCACTACAGATTTAGGGGATGAATACTCTGTAGAATCTCATCTCTCTGTAGTGACATTTAATCGGGACCCATTGTTTTAGGCGTCTTCCCAAACGCGGTGTTCGGATATATAAAAACCAATGTTAGAATTGGTTATCCATCTATCACCGGGCCGCGGTAAGAGCTACTTAACCCAGTGATCGACTCAAATACCGGTCACTGATTAAGCTACGACCTTCTCATATTAGTTTTCTCTTATAAAAAAATATCACACGTAGACTGAAATGACGCAAATATATGAATCAAAAATTTGGAAAATGATGGAAATTCATTTATTCCCTTCATTTATCGGTGTTTTAGGAAAGTGATTTTAAAAATTAACCAGCAAACAATTTTTTTCTCGAAAAGGAGATAAAAATTAATGAAGGTCACAAAAAACCCCAAAGAGTGGAAGGTCGCATTAAAACATCTCATTTAAAAGCTCAGAACAAAAGCCTCGCGAGCTTTCCCTAGAGAGTAGATATTATAAGATTTATCAAAGTCAGCCTGACCCTCCATTATACTGTCACATCATTACACCCCCTGGGGACAAAGTCTTCGACGAGGAGACAAAAATTGTTATATTTTCGTCTAACAGAATAAAAATTTTAAAAACTATGTGTTGATATACTTCGATGGATTCGATTCTATTTGATTCGATCGTCCGAATTTTCTTTAAGCAATTTCTAATATTCTATATTCGTGAGCATACATTTTGAATTGGTTAATAAATGATGGATGATATGGATTCCTGTATAAAGACCAGTTATGAATCCGGATTCTGTTTTCATCTACGCATTTATTTACGTATAAAACGGTTCTAACACATAAGAGGGTTTATTGGTTCTAACATTTTTTAGATTCGAATTTGAGTTAAAAGTTTTGTGATTGTGCGTGTAAGAAAAAGGACGTCTGTTCCTAAGGTAGATAACGTAATGCCTGTGTTATATTTAGCAGACGCCTGTGATACAATTTTTTTTATAAATATATACACGTAGATAATACACTCAGATTCCAGGCAGGAATCGAACGTCCAACCCTAGGGGTGGAACACACGCTCATTGGCAACCGAGCCAACATGCCAGTCATATTAAATTCTATGCTATTATATTATAAAAGCGAAAGTTTGTACACATGAATGTATGGATGTATGTTTGACGCTCTTTCACGGAAAACTTATCAATGGATTTAAAAAAAATTACGATAATATAGTTTATATATCAGAAAAATACATAGGGTATAAATTATAAAGATATTGTGTGAATTGTCCAAACTATAACAATAAATGTCAAATAAGCAGGAGAAAATAGTGACAGCAGCGAGCTATTCTGGCGTGGACTGCAAAAAAACGTTAGAGTTACACGTATATAGCATATGAAGGAAATGTTTCTCTTCAATAGTTCTAAAAAAGCCCGCGAGAGTATATATCTATTTTTGATGTTTTAACCATTAACGCTGAAATAGTCAAATCACTATGGAACGGGAATGGGAAAGAGAAAGGAAACGGGGACAATATTATAGGATAATATTGTAAATAGTAAACAACCTAACCATGAAAGGGTCGTGGCCTAATCAGTGGTCGTGGTATTTTGAGTCGATCGCTAAATTAAGTTTCTCTGGCTGCGACCGGGTGATAGACGGGTAACCCATTCTAGCATTGGTTTATATTTGATATCCAATCTCCTCCATGCTTCGGAAGGCACGTAAAACAGTGGGACTCGATTAATATTACTTTGTGATATTAATCGTAAGGTTGTAGAGATCGTGGGGGCACCGAGGATAACGTCAGATGGCAATGGGTCATCTTAATTCGCCCCACAGCCAAATCCTCTGCAATCTAAGCGCACCCTGGTACTTAACCGGGATAACGCTAGGAAGTAGAGTAAGTAACCCAACGTTCGGGCAGGATAGCGTCTGCCGGGTCCGCTACTTATACAACAAAAGTATTATATTAATTAAATATTACACCAATTCATATAGATAAGATATGTATCTAATTTATTTACTTCCCTCTGCATGAGACACTAACTGGTCCCATATTGCACCAAGTACTGCACGAATTCTAATCCAACCTCCAACCGTTGCGACACGAGGACTATAAACTATTCATTTAATTAAACGCCAAGAAAGAAGAGGCCAAGATGTTTCTCAAGGAAGTCTTGAAAGGGGCCTCGTTAAGGAAAAAATGGCCTTAATACCATTAAAAGGTGAAAAGAACTGAAACTTTAGAATTGAATTACGTGCGCAAACTGAAAATGAGAGTTAAAGAATACAAATGGTTATTTTAAGCGGACCCTTCGTTAGTTATGAGGATCATTCGCTTAAATGAAGTCATGTAACTGAGGGCATTAATTTAATGCAAGCCATCAAGTGATTGCGAGCGTAATTGCTTACCAGATTGTAGGATATTGTGGTTTCAGCTTTAGCGTTTGATCAGCTATATCTTTATATTTTACGCGTGTTGCCGGTCCTTAGGGAGAGGAATCCCTAAGGAATCCTCCAGCCGAGGGTTCCTACTCAGAGTGTGAAGAGAGTTTTGCTTGGCTGAGGGGTAATCACGCAGTTCCAGGCAGTTCATCCCGCTCGCAAAAATTCCCAAGTTATCCAATTCATTTGCGAGCGGGATAGTGCGATGCAAAAAGACAAGTATTTTATATTATACTAGCTATGCCCGCGACTTCGTCTGCGAAAAATTAGGTAAACAAAATTGATTCTTATTTAGCGTAAAAATAGCATATATCCTTCCTCGGTAAATAGACTGTCTAACACACACATAAAAAAATACGGCCTTCCGAAACACGGAGGAGGTCAGATATCAAATATAAACCAGTACTAGAATGGGTCACCCATCTATCACCCGGTCACAGCCAGAGCAACTTAACTTAGCGATCGACTCAAATGCC
Organism: Charaxes varanes; assembly: GCA_024363005.1. Classification (NCBI taxonomy): domain Eukaryota; kingdom Metazoa; phylum Arthropoda; class Insecta; order Lepidoptera; family Nymphalidae; genus Charaxes; species Charaxes varanes. The sequence continues at coordinate 779,297 of JANCMC010007888.1, read as the reverse complement.
GACCACTGATTAGGCCACGACCTCCTCTAACTGTGCACTGTGCTTGTAACCTTCATTCATATAAGGCGTTATCACATCAAAATCTTTATACAGAATGGATAAACAAACCTCTGTAGTTTCTTCTTTACACCTTGCTGTTGAAGCAAAACGATTCGGTTTATCATTGCCCTCGCTAGGAGGGCACTGATTTATATCTATTCTGTCATAGTCCATCTCCATTACCACAGCGGCTGTATAGCTGTAAACCACAAAGGAAGTTAGATTTTTGGAAAACCAGTGCTTCAATTGGTCACCCGTCTATCAACCGGCCGCGGCAAGAGTTGCATAACCTAGCGATCGACTCAAATACCTGCCACTGATTAAAATACAGCCTCTGCATTATGATTAAAGATGTGTCATACATATAAGATCATAACAGTTACAGGAGTTATTGCTCCTGTAACTATGTATATTATTTATGTAATGTTAGTTTCATACTTACGTTGGGTACTCTATATGCCTGTACTGTGTATGTCTAGGATAGATGTCAGCGACTGGAGACACAGCAGCCACAAGCCATTTGTTCAGTCTGCCACAGTCAAAATAAGGTTTGGTCCAATTGACAGGTCCGGGAGTCTAAAATAAAAGTCAATTAAACAATTATATTTCTGAAGTAAAACTTCATTGTGCTACTTTGGGAGTAAGCAATGTTTGATGAGAGTTTTACAAGTGTGATCGGTTCATTTTGTTCTTGAACAATTTTATAAATTAATATTTTATTCATACATTAAATATTCTATGTTTAAAGTGAATAAAGTTGTAAATTCACTTTAGAGTTCAATTATACATATATATTAGTTATACATTATACATGTAACTGGATCTAAAGATGTTTTACTTCAGTCTTGAGGTCTAAAAACACTCGTTTTTTTTATTTATTGACTTACACACTTATACAAAATTTTTGTAATATAATTTCATAAACAAAAATTATTTCATAAATATAATACACTAGCAAACCAGGCAAATACTGCCTTGCCCGAATTTTGACTCATCAGCTTTTAGACACTTCACCAATTCCTTAATGTCTTTTCCATAAAAGGAGACACTTTCCTCATTTTTTATGAGATAATAATTTTAAATAGCACATCAGTCAAAAGTTTATTTGATATATTCAACAATTTGTAGTTTTTAGTATTGTTAAATAATCTTTTGCCTTTTCCTTTCTTTCTTTTTTTAACTTTTCCTGAAATAAGAGTAATGAAACAAAACAAACAGAATTTACATTGGTAAAGCCATTTTCTAGTTATAGCAAGACTAACAAACAACAATTTAATTATGATACATAAAAATATAATGTTACCATAATGCAAATATAAATAAGTCATGCATTATAGTTAACTTTGTTTGCATCCTCAGTTAAATAGTTTACTATTTAACAGAGCAACCAAAGTTTTAAAAATTATTGAAAATGACTATAAAGAAAAGTTCAAGAGGGGAGAGGCCTTTACCGAGCAGTGAGACACTATAGGCTGATCAAAAAATATATATAACCTCACTCTTCAAAGACAGATATACAAACCTCATCATTGCCAGGCGGTCCATGAAATGTGAATGTTTCATTAGTATTATTTGCATATCTAATCTCAACTTGATATGTTGTTTTGGTGTCATGTCTCTTATCCACCTTGTCTGGTAACCACAATGAATACCACTCATTTGTTCTATAGAAATCTGATGTATAGTCCTTTGATAAACTTTCTGGCCCAAAAGCACCTAAATCCTCCACATAGAATGTATTTAAAGTTGATATCTTTTGTAAATGCACAGGATCATTGAAATCGTCAGCCCTTAAAGCTCTTGGCGCGAATCTCGGCATTGTTTTATTAAAGAAGCCTCGATACGAGGATGTATAAGACATGTTAGGCGAAAAGTATATCGAACTAGCGTTAATATAGGGGTTGGCAGAAACGTCAGCTACCGACGATAAGAAGTAGTACATCATTCCTGGATCGTATGTGTCGTTTATAGCAGGTCGTATAAACCTGGACTGTAAGATGTAGCTCCAGAAAAATGCTCTTGTCATAGCCATATTATGTAAATGTAACATAGCCGTCCTGTTTGGAAACACAGGGTTAATATTTATTTCTTTTACATCCGGATGGTGGGATACGGCGTCCTCGGGTAGGAACAGATCATCGAAATGTGTAATAAAACAATTGTCAGCATGTACTTTATCCATTTTACCGCGAATTTCGTCAAAAGAGTCACGTATTTGCCATTCGTATTGTCCGGCCACACCCCATAATAATACACACAATGAAATAATTAATAATACAAAATTTACTTTCTCCATTTTTGCTTAAAAACTATTAGCATCCCTAGAAAGTAATGCACTGTTTCAAACGAGTTGCTAATTCATTTACTATATAAAAAACACGATTTTTTAATTTTAGTTATACACATTTTAACACATAACGGCAACGTTTGTTCAATGTTCAGTTTGTTTTGATTACAGAATATAGACTAGTTAGACCGTTGACAGGTTATAGTAACATTGACCATTCAACGGAACGGAAACCATTGTTTTTTTTGTTAATGGAGACTATAATAAGAAGTAACATTACATTAGTCGGAGCCAGACATAGCTCAAAGTGTTTGTACATTTTTGTCCTTGAAAACTAATAAGTTCTACAAAACTTTGCGCAGTTACATAAAGTCCCCTGCCACGCTACATGATCATTGATCAATGATCATACAAAGGAAGCTATGTCTCCGGCATTAGAAAGTGGTAAAAGTATCCAATAAGTGTCGTAAATAACCTTCAAAAAGCTTTCAGAATGGCGCTGGTGCAGACAAACGGTATGGCACGAATGTAGCAATTAGTAGATGAATTAACCAATAGACAGTTTTTTGCTGGAGCCCGACATAGTCCCATAGATTTTGTACGTTTTTGCCTTTGAAGATTACAATGTTCTACAAAACTTTGCGCAGCTACACAAAGTCCCAAGCCACACTACATGATCATTCAAATGAAGCTATGTCTGGTTCCGGCATTATTTAAAGATGCTAAAGTGGCGCTACCCTTATTTATTCATTTCGACGGACATTTTTAATATACAAAGTTGTTACTCCTTATTGTAGCCTCTATTGTTTCGATTTGATACATTTCAGAAGATAGAAATAGAAGTTTTTGGCAATGATTTGCGAATTGAGATTTTCCATCAACGTTTAAGATTAAATTGATTTAGCTGAATACTTTTGTAATTATTTATAAATATTACACATTGACATTCATTATGCCCATATTATTTAAATATCTAATAATCGTTCTTTCCTTTTAAACTCAGTATTTAACGGTTGAATGCATATATTTTTTTAACAAATAAAATGTTTATGAAGTATGAACGGAACGTATACTTCTACAAAGTTGTCAAATGTCAATCGTTGACAGTTGATATCATAACCTAAATTTCGGAGATTCGAAGATTAAAATAATAATATTGAAGTATATATTTAATTAGTATGGCTGGAACGTTATTTCGTAAGTTTATATAGTAATAATGATCACAAAGCATACTGAAATGTAATTAAAATATGTACTTTCTATTTCAGGCTCCTTGTTCAATACCACTTTGACTATCCACAAACAAAATATTACAAATATTGTAAGTCTGTTTCCTTTTTTCTTGGTTATCGTACAATCGTTATGTATCTAAAATTTTTTAAATATTATTTTCACTTTAACAATCTATTTCCAATTGTCTTTTTAGCTAAATAATAATTTTTTATTAAATTTATTAGGTATTTTAAATATAGTTTAAATAGAGCAAAAACAAAAAATTTTAAACTTATGTATGGGTAAGAAGTTATTAAAATAATCTGATAGTGAACGAGCAGCAAATTTGCTGATATGTACACATCACTGTAATGATTAAAGTTATTTGACCAATCGATGTTCCGAATGGTGATATGAAATTCACCTCTGATTAAATTTTAAAGTATTTTACTAGAGTCATCATCAGCCTATGTTCCTTCACTGCTGGACATAGGCCTCTCCTTAAGTGCACCATTTTTTCTTGTTTTCGGCTAGATTCGTCTAGTTTCATTACCAGATAACTTTTGCAAAGACAGCAAACAAAGCAACAAAGAGTCAATCGTCCAAATTGAGCCAATTTTCCAAATGACTTGAAACTGTTAATTATAATATTAAATTATATATTTCTGTTTTAGAGATCTATTAACACTGGAGCTGTGTATTATGCAGCTCGTAAAGGAACCAGAGCTAAGGCAAGAGCTAAAAAGGTGAAAGTTGAAATCACAAAAGTTGGTTTTATACCACACAACCAAAGAGGAAAAGATAAGTATGTTATTAAAATTTTGACATTCAGTAACTCTACAATCTGTAGAAATAGAAATGAATTTCCACAATGTAAGTAATTATAGATATTCTGAACAACTTTACAAAATTGGTTATTTCTTTTTTTCTTGTGAACATTATTGTTCCGTCAAGATTTCTATACTTAAAAATGTCTGTCTGTTTGTTTGGTATGGGTTATTTTCGAAAATATTGGGAACCGGAACAAATAAAATGAAACCACAAACTATAACAATGCACCATGATAACTTCAAAACTGAGATGAGCATATGACATTAAATATATTATTAGTATGTTCCACTAAGTGGCTATTACAAATAAAATCCTCATTCAGACAATCAGCATTTGACAACCACGATTATTGTGGTTGTGGCGAAAACATCAATGTGATACTTGAGAACATTGCACAGCTATTTTTCAAAATTTATTATCATGGCAAATGGGGGTCATTCACAAATATGTCACATGAATTTTAAGATCTTTTACTCCACCCTTGTGCTAGTCGCAGGTTTTCATGTTTTAGAAACCTCCTCACCTTAGCGTGACATCACATATTCTTTAATTTAATGCATGTATTAAAAATAATTAATACATGCATTAAAAGAGACATACAGCAAATTTCAATTTTTTTTAATTTGTTTTGTATGTTTTTAATGCTGATGCAATGTCACAAAACTTTTGACCTCCTCTTGCTCTTTGTCACACTGTCACATTTTGGAGATACCCTGCCCTTCATATTGTATGTAAAAAGCTTTTAGACATCATAAATTTCATTTTTCATCATTCCGTAAGAACATTTGGTTCACCGTTCTAACATCTTATATCTATCTTGTTAGTGGCTAATATTCTTGTTTTGGAAACGCGAACCATGATCTAACTCACTTATTTCAGAGTGGCAAAAGTATTAACCAATAGGCATCTTGATGACTCATTCAAGCAAGTACCCACCGATGATGTATTCCCAATGCGATATTACCGCTGGGTGATTTATAGAGCAGAAGACGCAATCGATGCCCACAAAGAAACACACCATCCTACAATGTATAACATGCCCGATGCTCTTGTGTATGCATACGTTGAAATGAACATGGAAGCTGTGAAAAAGGTATAAATACTCTTTTTTAACTTTAACACACCCTTCTCTATATAAACTACTAGTTGTTATCAGCCACTTCGTCCGCATTAAATTAGTTAAAATATTTTAGCGTGATAGCCTAGAGCTTTCCTGAATAAATAGGCTATATAACACTGAAACAATTTTTCAAATCAGACCAGTAGTACTGGAGACTTGTGTGTTCAAGCAAACAAACAAACTTTTCAGCTTTATGTATTAGTATAGTAATTGTGCCAAATTTCGCACTCTCCGTCCGGCCGCGTCATTTTCCTAAGATGGTACCAAAGATTTTGGCTTCACCTATCAATATATATAAATATCTTAAATATCTATTCCAGAATCGGTACATAGACAACTTCCAGCGTCTAACTCTGTTGCCACATGGTTTCCCGCGTGACGAAGAACGAACAATCCTTGCGTTCTGTAAGGGTCCTGAGTTGATCAAACAGGTCGCCGAAGCGGGAGCCACCACCGCCGGAAGCACAGAGTTGATTAAAAAGATACAGGTAAACAAATTTTACTTCAACAATATAGTCAATTTTTATTCTGTCTTGTCCATTGTGCTGTTATAAATCATTCTAGCATTATCCCGGTTTATTACTAGCGTCCCCTTTGATTGTTCTACAATCTAAGCAGACCCTGTATATGTATAGATATAATATATATATTAAGTAAATCACTGTGGATACCTCTCGGGTTCCAGAAAGTACAGTAGTTTACATAAGACTTAGACATGTACAAAGATGTCAATACAAGCATTAGCTTATCAAGTCCAAGTAAAGCGTTTGAAGTTAAAGGGTGCGTTCATCAGGGTTCAGCTCTCAGCCCTCTGCTATTTAACTTAGTTATAGACCTAACTAGAGACATACAGACACAAACACCTCCAGTAGTAGCCACAAAAAAGATAAATTAAAAAAATCTTAGGTGTTTAATTTTGGAGTCTTTTTGAAACTGGGGTTATAGAGAATAGGATAGATAGAAAATTAGCACCATGTTGTTATTAATACTTATTTTAGAAACGCTGATAATACATAATTTTTCACATTACCACTTTAACATCCTCATTAAAACTTAGAGGTCATTAGAACAGATGAACTAACCGAGGACTTCTAATTATTTTAACATAAAGTTCTTAAAAAACTTCTTTCTTTTACCAGGAAGGCGAAGTAAAACTTGGCGATTACGATTACGTAATAGCTCATCCTAATATCTTGACTGAACTCGTACCAATTCGTGGTCTGATGAAACGACGGTTCCCTAACGTTCGTTTGGGCACTTTAGACCCTAATATATGCGATTTAGTGAAGAAGTTTTCTGCCGGCATCCAGTATCGCGTAGTGAAAGATGAGCATCAACAGAACTTTGGATCAGTGGAAGTTCCCATTGGACGAGTAAGTTTTAACTAAATTCAGGTATTGTGTAGAGTGGACATATGAAATTAAGTCACTGGTGGGTTAAAGCATGAAAATCAAATATTCGGTGGGCCACAAAACCTTATTTTAAACAAGACAAACTACTGAAAGAAAATAAATGGTATTATAGAAAAAGTAAATTGTAATTTGTAGTAGAAATTCTTTTGCCAGATATTTGTGGGCCGAACTATGTGGTTTTTAAAATTGATTGTGGATGCATGCTCAGTCATGTCAAAAATATGTCCCGCGGGCCGCGCATTTGACATGCCTGCTTTAGACCCAGTAAACCAGAGTCGAATTTTCAATCCATTCGTTCGAATGTTTGTTGTAAACAATTTTGGTCACGAATATGTACTAATTCCTTTTTCGTTATTGCAGTTAAATATGGATTCGAAGCAAGTTGCAGAAAATATTGATACGCTACTAAAAGATTTACAATCCGCACGCCCGAAACGAGATGGACTCTTCATAACAAAGTAATTATTTCTTAGTCTTTTTAAATAAAAAAAATATTACACAGCTTCAAGTCATATTGGGAGAGTTTATGAAAAGTTAGACGTTCTTTATATACAGTTCTTAAAACTAATATTAATTAGAAGAAATCTTAACAAAAATTAATATCTACAAAGCAGAGACAAATTGCAACATTCTGAGACAGTGTTTAAAAATACTGTTATTACTGCTTTTAGAGTTATTGTATAAAATGTTTTAAGGTGCATAATAATAGAAAGAGATTTTTGACATGATAAGAGCTTAAAAATCGATGAACGCCGGCTGCACGCACGAAAAAACATGACTCATTTTCACGTTCCGCTTGAGCCGAGGGTGCAAGTGACAACTCGGAACAAGCGTTAGAGAGGCTAAAATTCTTGTCCGCAAACGGACTGATATGTCCATTGGCATTAGAAGTCACCTAGGTGAACCTTTTGCTCCTTGGTATCTTATCATATGGCTCCATTTTCGCATTACTAAAAATATTTTTAACTCCAAAAACGTAACCATATGGAAAATAGTTTCCATCCAAGTCGTGAAACAGATGGGAAATTTCCATATAAATTGTGTGAGGTCTGGCGTGAGCAAAGTTTTGTTAAAGTGGGCTAAAAAAAGTTCTACATTTCATAGAAGCTTCTGTTGATAGAAAGCGGAAGAAAGGCTATATTCAGCTGGTAACATTTTGTAAAATGTATAATAATCTATCTATATACATAATAAAATAGGTAAAAGAGCCTTTAAAGTGAAACGATTTTACTGTAAAAGTACTAAAATATAAAATATAATTAGGTAGGTCCTTGCCATTAAAATAAAATGCATGGGGCGTAGTGTAAGTTACGACTATAATACGACTCGAAAGAAATTTCTTGCGCCCCTTGTAATATAAAAGTGTATGCCCCGATCAGATCAGAGATTCGAGTCGTATTGCTTGTATCCGACAATGCATAACCATGCACTCCTAACTCTGTACTACGCGTGTGTGTGCGCGCGCGTGTGCATCTGCGTGCCTAAGGGCGCATTTGCGTGTGCGTGTGTTTGTGTGTATTACTTTTTTATTTATAACACAAGCATTAAGATATTAGCCATCTTAGGAACAGAAGAGCGTGTGTTAATTGTCCTATTAATTTATTAATTTCACGATTTAAAACCTTAACATAGTACAGCTAATCTAATAAATTTCATTTCAACTTTCATTTAAAACGTATAAAGTTTCATTATACATATATGTCCTTCACTCGAAAGCATTACGTTACACTAATAGTAGAGCGAGAGTATTAAAACCTCATATCTATTTTTGCACGGTCTGGTACACTTTTAATTAAAGTTGCACCTATTGTGAAGTGCACTGTACTGAACGATTTTGAAACCTATCCTATTCTGTCAAATAATAGCTGGACTTATCCAGCAATTCTTACGAAGACCAATCCTGCACCTTTGTAGCACTACACCACACAACTCAAAATATACTAATAACTAATTTGTTTTGTTATAAAAAAAAAAATTAAAATGATGGCCTTAACTTGGTTGGGACAAGTATTCTCAAAATATCGTGGAAGTAATTATTAAATTTTCTTTTCATTAGTGTAGAATATAACGAAGCACTTTAGGAATCTGGGACACACAGATAGCTTGATTAATGACACTCGATATTTTATTCCAGTGCCGATTTAAAAACATACATATTTTTGTTCATCCTGCCATGAGAGCACCTCTTATAACTTATCAAGAATCATTCATTCGGAAAGGTTGAGGTTTTTTTTATTTATAACAAGGGGAAACCTGCAGGCGCGCCATCTCGCTCATCAACGCTCATGCACAACTGTACTGCCAGAAGGCTCCCAGTACTGTTGTAAGTATCTTTTAAGTGTGTTGTATAGTATTTCACTTCGAAGCTTACTATAAGCGTCGATGCGAATTAGGTTCCTTGTCATCTTGTCATCAAGCGAGTTCATGTTCTTCTTCTTCTTTCTAGCGTTATCCCGGTCTAGTAGTACCTGGGTTCGCTTAGATTGGAGAGGATTTGAATGTGGGGCGAGTTAAGATGACCAATTGCCATCTGACGTCATCCTCGGAACCCCCACATTCTCTACAACCTTACGACTAATATCACAAAGTGATATTAATCGGGTCCCACTATTTTAAGTGCCTTCCGAAATATATGGTTTAATTTTGTTACGAATTTGAATTAGATTTTTAATAATTATAGCAAGAGCAAATTTATTTAAACGTATATGTAGTATAATTATAGTAATACAGAGATATAAATAAAAATTTCTATTTGCATACCTATTAGCGTACCTTTAAGTAAATTAAAAGTTTGTTTACTATATTTTAAATAATCGATTGATTGAAATGAAAGTGTTGCATTGAAATAAATAAAGTACAGAATATGGTTCTTTTAAAATTTGGGAACATATTGAAATGAAATGAAATTTATTTATTTAAAGAAACTATAAAACGGCAACGATGATACTGTAAAACTTTAAGTTTTTTACTGTAAACTGTGTAACAGAATATCATCGCCCTCCGCCGAAACATAGATAAACTTTAAATCACTTAAAATTAAAGTTAACAGAATTTTACATGCACATAAAATAATTAAAATTAAATTATGTTCTGTATACAGTACGTTTAGAACGAGAAATAAAAATGTTTATGTGCAGATGAGTAAATGTGAAGTGTGTGTACGAATGAGTTTCTTTAGATGAGCATTTTATTATTGGCACAAAGACGAAAATTGTATGATATTATCAATTATTGAAGAGTAAATGGAATTTGAGATGAGATGCTACATGATGATGAGTTTTATTTTCTCATTATTCTACACTTATGTACACATTAAGGATAAATATTTAATTATTGTCGGCATACTGTTTACTGTTACCTTTTGTCTCAAGATGAATTGAACAGAGTATAGTTAGACTTTGTTTAGGAAGAAATAGGATTAGGTAAAGATAATATGTTCGTTTTATGACTCACGCGCAGGAAATGAAACCCTAGGAATCAAGTATCGTATATTGAACACCGAGTATTGTGGTTATGAGGTTGCATGTACGGAAATCTAGAAATACACTATATATCACGATGTTCAAGAATGCAATTGATACAGATTTTAAGGGAAGGCTATAAATAATTTAATAGAATATATATACTACAAAGGTGAAATTTATGATAAAGCTTTTGAAGTAACGAGGTAGAGCGCGTACAGTCTAAAAATGCACGCCCTTCTAAAGTATTCACCTCCACATTCAAATAGAATGTAGAGGCAAAATCACAAGCTCGTCAATATCATTGACTTACAGTGTGTGAATTTGAGTCTATAATAAAAACGCTGCACACACAAGCAAACGTTGCAATTAACTAATAGAGTGCACTTTTAGACTGAAATATTTATAATAACATTCTTAATTCTCTTCTATAGTAACGTAGCAAATAAACGTTGATACAGATACTTTTTTTTCAACAATTTCTACAATGCCAGCTCTTCCAGTTTAATAAATATACTAATTTGATGGGTGTTTTATCAGAAATTATTGGACTCTACATAGAGCGCTTTAGGTGAACTAACAATAATGCAACAGCGGCAATAAGAATGTGTCAGGTTTATAAACCCACGCGGATGAAATCGTGGGCATCAACTGGTCTTTACAACTAGTTTTATCGTTACCAAATAAACTTGTGTGGTTTCGGTGGTGGTGGTGTGGTTAATATTCTCATTTACTTAAAAATATTTATAATTTTTATTCATAATCAAACTAATAGAGGATTTACTGCCTTAAGCCTGCCTTTTGATATGAGGATTTACTGCCTTAAGCTTTGGTCTATTAAGTCTCGTCCTGATAACTCATAACGCTATGTTGTGAGCCAGAAATAGCTTCATTTGAATAATTATTTCAATGATCATGTAGTGTGGCCGGGGACTTTGGTGGAATACAACAACAGAGCGGCCATTTTCCACCGCGACGCCCATCTCATTGCGTAAATGAATGTCCCAAAGACAAACCCAAATTTTGTATAGGGAACTAGAAGAACAATAAGAATGAAGAGTGAACGAAAAGAATGAATACAACACACTACTTTAAAATGGCACGGGCATTTAGCCTGTGGTAGAAATTGACTAACTAGAAAAAACATACCACTTACAATGCCTACCTCCACTAATAGATGACTAAAGACCTATATCCAAATAATTATTTTATAAGGGTGGCCCATCTACATCTAATTTCTTAACAATATGGCCCGCCTGCACCGAATTTGTTAAAGATATGGCCCTTGCCTGCCAAAGTTTGACGACCCCTGCTTTAGACGATACTAGGCGATAAAAGTAAACACGATTTCAGGCAAATAATACATTTCGACGTAACAAGCCAAATCTGGTGCCACCTGCTTCCTTTATTTGCGATAATTCCCACAGATTCACAATAAATTGTTTATAACAATAGAAATATGACTCTAGGAAGCTAACGGTCTTTATCTATATACATAGAAGTCAATTGCTATTCGTTAGTCTCGCTTAAACTCAAAAACGGATGAACCATTTTTAATTCTGTTTGTTTTATTTTATTCCCCTTATTTAAAGGAAGGTTTACTTCAAAATACTTAAAATAGATGACGATCATAGAAACCTTTCGAGTGACGAGCTATAATTATTCTTTCTTAAATCAGACGCCTAATGTCGCGTTTTATGGAAATGGCATAAAGGAGTTTCGTTAATTTTCTGATCTCAAACCAAAATTCAGGCAAGATAACGTCTGCCAAGTCCGCTAACATTGTTGTCCATGGGCGCCGGTAGGCACTTCGGTGCCTGCTGCCTGCTCGTCTGCCCCCTTGTAACATATTAAAAAAAAAAATACTAACTTGACATTTATCTTCATATTTTGGACAATTCACACAATATTTTTATAATTTATAGCCTATTTGTTATTCTGATGTATAAACTATATTATTGTAAAGTTTTATTAAAATTTATTAAGTAGTTTTTTTCATAAAAGCACTTCATACATACATCCATACATTCAAGTGTACAAATTCACGTTTATAATATTAGTAGAAACAGGATGTATACAGGCGTAAATTAACCTCCGTTTATGTAATATAGGTGCTTAAATTCGCCTAAATGATTGAACGGACTGTGTTGATTTTTTTCTGTTTTTCAGTGTTTCACACGATTTATATAAGAAAAAAATTCGAGTATCCAATATATCGATCATGCAAATCATATACAATATACACTGTATAGTATAAAGGGTTTTAAATAACTATTATAGTACGTGCAAAAGTTTAGGGATGGGGCGTACACACTAGTCATTTGACAGGGAGACAAAAAATGAGCCGAAATTCCCGTCGCCTTGAACCTTTGAAGCGCCTAATTCAACAGATTCCGATGCAGTGACAAATGTTACGTTTTTTCGTGCTCCGAAATGGATGAGCTGAGGAGTTGAGCCACGGAAACGGCGAATGTGAAAATTTGAAGACTTTCGTATTTACGTTAAAAGAATCCTTTTTTCGAAATAGATCTATGCATGAGAAACTAAACTACATTGGTTTAATCCGCGAATGAATACGAGGGAAAACCGGTGTAATGCTGCAACCCGAAAGCTACACCACCGAATCCGCCACCAGTATAATAATCACTTGGTATTTTATATGTATGTATATTGCTAAGATATGAGGCATAATTGTAGCTTATATAGAGGAGGGCGTGCGTATGCTAATACTTTTGCAAAATACGCATTAGAAAATATAAATACATTAAATTATTAAAACTACACGCACACCAATTCCAAACGATTTACACACACATGTATATGACGGTGTAAAGGCGTAGTTATGACAATCATAACAAAATAACAAATTAAATTTTTAAATATGACATGTGATTAGATTGTCAAACGTCGTCATATAAAAAATAAATAAAATGTATATAGCTTTAGATTAGCATATGATATGTAAACGGAACAATTTGTGACCGAATTTTGACCAGTCAGAGATGTCTAGTAATACTTAAGGGAGCTGAAATCGTATTTAAAAAATGAACCTATATGATTAGCAAAAAATAAGCAACCTACTCTTGCATCTCTTTCTCTTGCACTCAGGGATAATAAACCTCACAAAACTTACCTCTTTATAATATTAGTATAGATTAAATTATACCCTTATATATAAAAGGAAAAAATCACCTAACTTGAAATCTCGAAAACTACGGGACGTACAAAGATAAAATTTGGCAAGGTATTAATCTAAACTTAGTATACGTCCGCTAATTACGGATTTATCGATAGAGCCAGATTAGGAAGGTCTAAGGGCTTTTGCAATTTTACGCGGACGAATTCGCGGGAAACAGCTAGTGACAAAATACATAGCATTTATTAAAGTTAAAATTAAGAAATAACGTTAAGTTTATTTATAAACTTTGAGGAGGTGTTGGCGCGCGGGCGGTCGCGACATTGTCCCGCTAATTATCCATAGACTCAAAATTCAACAAACAAAATGAAATCATGCTGACGAAGTTGCGGGTTGCGGCTAGTATAAAATAAAATCGCATTAAAATCTGTAATGCATACAGTCCCTTAGCATGTTATAAATATGAAAACTTGCATACTGTCCACCTCCATTAAAAATGTCTAATAAAGAAACCGCTGCGGGGCGTGCCTGGCTACTGGCCAGCGGGTGCCGACCCCTAGCGCCAAGTTTGTGTTGATATAAAATTTACATGCTCTATGTCGACGCGATCGCTTCCACATTCCCTTTGTGGCCGTTTGATGCTATTCTTAGAAAAATCTTTATGGAATATTTATTTATTTGCTTCATAAAGAATATTTTTATTGGATCTTAAAAATCCGTAACATTTATGTGTTATAGACTCATTTATTATTTTCATTGGAAATAATTTTTGACTGAATCTTCAAATCATGTATTGAACTTCCTTTTTTTAAACCATGATAATATCAAAAGCAAAGTTTTCCGCCTTCCCGGCCAACCACCACACTAGCCCGTTGGCACAGTGGGTCCCTGTCTTCCACTCCGAGGCTCGTGGGTTCCATTCCCACCTCGAGTGTCGGTGTACTATATATATGTATGTATTGATATATTTCTACAAAAAAAAAAGTGTATACAGGCGTCTGTTACCTATAAGACAGGCATAAATTTGTCTACCTTAAGAACAGACGTCCGTGTGTCATATAGTCCTGTATATTTATTTATTCCTGCTATTTGAAAGATTTTTAGGAACTCTTATAGCTATGGCTGAAAATAACCTATATTACCTATAGTCAAAATTCCGGCTTTCTTGTCATTATTATCGTAGCTAGAAGTCAGCTGTACGCCCTCCGCTCGGGAGCTACACAAAATCAGCTGAGGTCATCTTTTGGAATTGTTACGTGACTACCTAGTGATAATATGTATTATTTATCTATTTTTTAAGGTTTTATTATATTTGTATAAGCTCTTGTTAAAATATTTAATTTCTGTAGTTGTGTAACTTTTTTGAATGAAGATTTCATTCATTCATTCATTCTTCATGTATATTTTATTATAAGATGGTGTCAAAGCGTTGTTATATCAAATTTAACAATATCGTTGTATAATAATTAAAATTTTATAAGTGTGATGTAATAAAATGATTATATACGTACCATATGGTACGTAAATCTAAAGATTTATAGCCGAATTTGGACCAGTAGGCGATTTCTAGTAATAAAAAATTATTAAATCTTTTTCGTGTCTGTCCCGTTGGAGAGGAAGGAATCTCGACAGAGATTGGGGCTTGCGACTAAGGTATAGATTTAAGGGATTCTGTGAAAATTTATAATGCATTAACGCTCGCCTTCACTGTCCGCGACCCGTCCCTGCTAGAGCATTCACACGTCCTTAATCTAGTTCTATCGAAAAATTCGTTCTTGGTCGATGTCTACTATGGGCTACCCCTTTGCCATATTTCATAGTCATACGTCTCGCGTTTTTCGAGATTTAGCAAAAAGTGACGTTTTGCTTTTATATATAGGTATATATAGATAGATTACAAAATTATTTTAATAATATAGTGACTGGCCCGTTGGCGCAGTGTGCAGTGACCCTGCCTTCCGCTCCGGAGGTTGTGGGTTTGATTCTCGCCTCGAGTCTGGGTGTATTATCTATATGTAAGTATTTATATATTTCTACAAAAAGATGACGTCAGATGGCAATCGGTCATCTTAACTCACCCCATAGCCACATCTCCTGCAATTTAAGCGGACCCTGGTAACTTAACCGGGATAAGGAAGGAACCGCTAGGAAGAAGAATAATGCGGGATTTTTTATTGGGTTTTTAAATTTTAATTGACAATAACTATCCAATTATCAAATCTGAAGTCTCAGGAGTTTAGTTTCTGCTTTGATGAATCTGTTAGGACGTATAGATTACTGTAGTACATATGGTTTGTTCGCCTGAAGCGATTATGATGTAATATTTTTTACTAGAAGTATTTGAAGGTGATCTCATATCAAAAAGTGTTGCAATAGATCAGGTACACTATTAACGTCACTTGCCTTGCGACTAATTAATATAAATTTATCGAATGTAATGCATAATTTCAAGTCCTTATGCCGACTTGTTGGAGATTTATGTATTTTCTTAATTAAGCTGAATTAATTAAGCCTTTGCCCAATGCTAAAAGATGTTATATAAAAAAAGACATTTGTTAATGTCTTCCTTCTATATTCATCTTCTCTTTTTAATACTGTAATAATAATAATAAAATGTTATAATTTAGACATTTACGATTTACGGTTTTCTTTTTATCTCGTACTTAGTCTCAGAGGAATCAGTTAGAGAAAAGGTTACACTCATTCCTCAAAGGTCGCCACCGTATCTGGCAGCCCTTTTTTTTCTCGCTGGGAAATGCTTTTGCGCATTACCCCGTTCGCAAATAATCCCATGATCTAGGAACATTTGCGAACGGGAGTGTGGGACTCGCTAGCTATACTAGAATACCCGCTAAAACCCAGCGGGGCCCTCATCATCCATGAAATAGGGCGACGCTGATGCAGAAGTCGAAGCGTGGCCGGCCTTTCATGACGAGCCTAGACCTTATTTCCAAAAAAAAAAATTTGCGTATAACAGGCGGCTGTTACCTATAATACAGGCATGAACTTGTCTACCTTAAGA
Organism: Charaxes varanes; assembly: GCA_024363005.1. Lineage (NCBI taxonomy): Eukaryota > Metazoa > Arthropoda > Insecta > Lepidoptera > Nymphalidae > Charaxes > Charaxes varanes. The sequence continues at coordinate 762,777 of JANCMC010007888.1, read as the reverse complement.
ACAGATGTCCGTATGTCCGTGTGTCATATAGTCCTATGTATTTATATTTGTTTAACAATTATTATATACATATATATATACAAGTACATGAAGTGTATTCCATATTTTTTCGTAGGAGCTCCACGGAAGTTATTTGTTTGACTAAACACTGAAAGCTAAAAAGGTATTGTAACCCCGCTTTATTTATCTATAAGAAAGAAGTAACAGCAGGATTACTAGCTGTATTTAAACACGTCCTAAGTCGGAGGAAGGATTATGTCTAAACAACTCGGCCCCTCTGGTGGGCAAGGCAAAATGAACTGTTCTACTGTACAGTAAGGATTAAATTGCTACTTCATCTATCTCCAAGTTTTAATTGGAACATCGCTCAAGTTGGATTAGATTAGATTCCAACCTCTTGTTACTGCAACGTCCTATAATTACCATTGTGATCCATCTCTTATTATATCCGCTGATATTTAAATTATATTGTTCGTGTTATAGTAGAAAATCTAACCTGATTTATATCACTGAGTGATATTACTCGTGAGATTGTAATGAATGATCCGGCAGTTTTTTAAAGTCAAGAAACGCATCGGCACCTCTTATCTTGCAGATTTCCATGGGCGACAGTGACCACTTATTATCAGGTGGACCTTCTGCTCGTTTGCCACCTTTGCATCATCATCATCGGCCCATTGCAGTCCACTGCTGGACATAGGCCTCCCCCAAATCGAGGGGTGGCGCTACCACTAACTACATAGATAGGAGTAAAGGAAGGGATGGTGTAAAAAGATATAAAGGTAGGGGGAAAGGAGAAAAGGGATTCGGATACTACTGTCTCGGACAGACGGTATAGAGGTAGTGACAATAGCACCAAGGTAAACCGGGGTCACGTACCCGTAGTGGATCTAACTAGTTATCGGACAGAAAAAAGGAAGAACCTGGAGGCATGTTGCAGTTAAGTTATTCGTCATGCCTCCTTTAGGAGGAAAATTTTAAATTTAATTATACATTGACATCATTTAATTCATTACCTATCTCAGCGATGTTGATTCAATTCTGAGAAGTGTCTTGTAGGATTATTCCTTTAATGCTTCATCACGTAAGTGGATTATTTCCTTAATCGTCATGTCTACGAAGCGGGTCAGTGATTGCAGCGCAATGATCCTAAGAAAAGCCAATTCGATGTCTCCTACGTAAAGTATCGTAAGGTAAATTCTTCCCATTCTCACTTATTACGTTTTCTGAATGAACTTGATGAGTTCTATTAACTGTATTTATTATAAAGTAAAGTATTTTTAAGTTTTTACTTTAAAATTAGTTCAGTTATTAGAAATCTACAAGTTCATTTAGAAAATGTTAAAAAGTGAGAACGGCGAGAATATGGCTTAGTACAGTTTACGTAAGATCCATTGAATTGTTTACATTTACTTATCGCCTTTTAGGATATTTACCGATAGAAAAGAGAAAGCAGATGCCATTCGTTATAAGATTATTATTTTTCAATTAACCTTAAAAAAAGGATTTACGTTCACTAGAAGTTCCCTATTCATCTTTTGTGACACTAATGCCGGAGCCAGACTCTCATCTGGTGTGTCCTAAGCCTAATAGCATTCTAGGCAAGTGTGATTGGTGGCTGGCATTCGGCCGACCTCAAGGACGGCGCGATTCTGGTCACCGCTTCTAGGCCGGCTTTTTGTGGCAGGCGGAGATGAATGGCATCTCATTTGTGCACATCGATAACAAATACAACTGTATTTATACAAGAACGTCCGTATGTCAATGCGCTTGGCTGTTTTTTTTTTAATTGAACAATGCGCTTAGGTTGAATTTATACATTTATATAGATGTAAACTGAAATATCTGTCATTTAGAAATAATTTCTAAGTCCAGTTCTTATTCGGAACCAGTACTCCAACTACACTTTTCTTGCATATAAAAAGAGTGATATCTCTTTATTATTTCACAAAAATCACCAAATGCTAAAATACGATTTTAAAAATAATAATATTATTAATACTCATGACGGTCATAAATACTGTAAAGTCTATATGAATAAACATTTCTGACTTTGAATTTGAATATAGCAACTAATACAAATACCCATTAACATTTATTTATTAATCGTCATTAAACAAGTTGTAAAAAAAATCCGAAAAACCTCTGTTCCGACACAATATCTAGTTCCTTGCACTATAACTAGATTTGTAGACAAAATAACGGTATTGTGTTATAAAAATCGGAAATATGCATACTGAGATACGCATTAGAAATCCGGATTCCTAAACATTCTAAAGATTTATCACGAACGTTTTGAGGAACGAATTGAGGACTACACTGAACAAGGTTTTCTTAGGACGTGACGAAATGTCTTCCTATTTCTAAATTAAATAAGCACAACTTTAATTTTATATTATTAAATGCCATGTTTACGAAAGTTACTTGTATAACATATACCGTAATATATAGCCTGTAGCCTTCCTTTATAAATGGGCTATCTAACACTGAAAGAATTATTCAAATTGGACCAGTACTTCCTGAGATTTGCGCGTTCAAGCAAACAAACAAACTCTTCAGCTTTATATATCAGTAGTGATAGTAAAAAAAACTAAGCTCCAAAACATTAATCTCGGATATGACCCAAACAGCTGCCAAGCTAAAGTACGATTGGGCTGGACATGTCTGCCGGATGTCGGATGATCTTTGGGCCAAAATCTCCACTTTATGGACCCCAGATCGGAAACGACCTCACGGCAGCCCAAGAGTAAAATGGAGGAATGACTTGAATCGTTATAACAGAGACTGACAACGCATAGTCATAGACAGAACCATATGGAAAGAGGGTAGGGGGGCCTTTGCCCTGCAGTGAGGAAAAATAGCCTCGTAAATAATAGTATGTATAAAACGAAATAATAATTAGTATATGTCGCTTCCCATTCTTGTAAGCTTAGATCTTTTAAACTACGCAACGGATTTTAATGCGGATTTCACCAATAAACAGTGTGATTCACGAGAAAGCTAAGTATGTATAACGCAGGCACACGTGTGAATCCGGGGCGAATTGGCAGTAGGTTATAAAACGAGCAATGAAGAAACTGCATCGATTAAATACGGCAGGCATTTTGCCTAAATGGTTGATCTTTTTGTCTGGTATTTGGTAGCTAATTAACTCGGTATGTTTAAGCATTTGCTATGCTTCGCAGCATTATCTGTACTTACCGCTACATTACCCTTTGTCACGGTCAATGAAGCGTCTTACGAGGCCATTATATGGTATACCTACGAAACTACTAACAAAACGTCCATTCTTTAACGTTTTATATTCACTTTTAACATTTAGATGACTCCTACGTAAAGAAACGTAAGCAATATTCTTGTCATTCTTTTTTTCACGTTTTCCAAATGAACTTGATGAGTTCTAAATATTTTTAAGTATTTTACTTTAAAATTAATACAGTTAATAGACCTCATCAAGTTCCTTTAGCAAAACCTAAATAAGTGGGAATGGCAAGAATGTGGCTATACTATACTTTTCGTAGGAGCCGTCGATTTGATACTCTCTTACAGGGCAATACGGGCCCGAGGTAAATTTTAAGATGGAGCGAGATCCAATAGCACCTTCATTACTTGCCCTAATTATATATTTTGATATAAAATGTATTTACAATAATCGCATATTAAGAGTCATCCTAGGTGAGGCGCCCCCTAGGAATCAGCGCATGGATCGTTCCGTTCGCTCTATGGTAGGCTCAGCCGTGCTAATACACGTCTTCGCTTAAGGAAATGAAAGCAAAACTCCACTTTCGCTCATGGAAAATAATCTATAAAATAAATCATCTAAATTTCTATCTCTAAGATTGAAAGTGTAGTCACTAAAACCACAGTGTACTACAAACAACTATAGGGACGTTTTAATCATGCTTTATAATAATAATAATAAATTCCTTTATCAAGGCATCTTTGGCCCAGTTGTTAGTATTTACATAACTTAGGTGTAAGGTTAGTAACGAAATAACAATAAAAACACAAAACAAAAACAATACGCATTCTTAATTTTATATAATTAATAAAAACATTTCGTCAAAACAATGATAAATTTATCTAATCAATGTTCCAACAAAATGCTTATACAATTTCGATACGCATACTCGTAAAAGAGGGCTTTTGTTTTTAACCGAGTTTTACTTCGTTCGAGTAATCGAGTGTTGACGTAATTTGCTTATAATAGGGTAGTTGCCACTAAAATAAATCATAATAAATTTTCGGTATGGGTAGTTGGTTGATATTTAAATATTACATAAATTAAGTTGAATTTTAAAATAAATAAATATTTTATTTATTCAGCCATTTTGTTTAGAATTATAGAATATACGACTGGAGCCCCTTTTGAGTTTTAATTACTTGTGTTAGAGATTCCGCTCTTCGATAAATATGTTACATATCATTAGGCCTTACTAAAATGCATTAAAATTTTACATTACTAAAATGTATCCGATTGTTTAATATTTTGAAGATATAAATCATTTAAATTAAAGACATAAATCACTGTGAAACTGAAAAGCAATCAGAGCGAATGACGTCGCATCCTGCTAAACAAGTTGTCGTCGCTAACGTACACTCCAATCACGATCAAGTACAGCTGTTTGTTTGGCAATACGTTACGTCAATGGACGTCATTATAGTTCAAAGAATTTTAGCGCTAAAATTGAAATGGATTTTAAAGAGACAAAGTTAAACAGTTAAAAGTTTCGTTTTCGACAATACCCGAGCGGCGTTGTGGATTGAACTGGGTACCTTGATTACAATCCATCCCTTCAACCATTGAGCTATTGACGCTTTAAATTGCTATTAATTATTGACTGGCCTGTTGGCGCAGAGTACAGTGACCCTACCGTCCGCTCCTGGGGACGTGGGTTCGATTCTGGGTGTATTACCTACATGTATGTATTTATATATTTCTACAAAAAAAAGTTGTGCTTAACAGACGTCTGTTACCCATAACACACACCTTAGGAACGGATGTCCGTGTGTCATATAGTTTTGTATATATTTGTTCATTTATTAAAAAGAAATACTCACACTAATTAAAGCCAATAATAAACAGACGAACGTCGACCGCGATATGTGTGACGCGACATTCGTCGTCATTTTGGACCTGAAACAAAAACACTGTTATTTACGGGAAACCATGCCTAAACATATAATTTATTCATAAATTTGCTAACACATAATGGTATATGAAGCCCAGTCGGGAAAACGATAATACTACTGGCATATTGGATGACAATCATTGACGGGCCCGTTGGCGCAGTTGGCAGTGATCCTGCGTTTCGCTCCGGGGCTTGTGGGTTCGATTCCCGCCTCGAGTGTGAGAGTATTTTCTATATGTATAAATTTATGCATTTCTAAAAAGTGTACAACACGTGTCTGTTGAAGGCATGAAGTTGCGGCACTTAAAACAGACAAGTTGCCTTCCTTAAGAATTGACGTCCCCTTGTCATATAGTCCTATGTAACCGTAAAGTTATGAGGTGTTCTTTAAAGTCATTAGCAGCAGAATAACCCTGATTTTGAAAGGAATTTAGAAATAAATTTTGATAAATCAAAAGAATTCGGGTCACCCACGTAACCGGAAACATAGCTCACAGGAATGTGCGGGTCCACGATATTTACATAAGTGAAAATATCACCATAGATAATCTAGTTTGTGTGGTGTTGCTTTCTCAGCGAAATCAACACAACGGTCACCGTCTGCGACGTCATCAGACGACTTACATCTACAGCATTACTCGGTCGAATTTTGACTTACTTTCAAGCATTAGTTATCTAAAAAATGCTGTTCATAACCACTACCAATTTCTAAAATTTTGAACTCTCTCGAAACTCGAATGTAAAAGAACGGAATTCGGAAGACTTTTGGTTGAAATTCCGATCCTGCTGGCCTATTGTCATGTCCACTGGAAGCACAATCTTTAGAACTGGATTACCTTAAGTGTTCCTAATACTTTATTATATTCCAAAATGTATACACATGGCGGGACATCGTTAAAACGCGGATGATTGGAAGGAGTTACGATCCTCGGTAATGAGAAATACGACACAGAGAGAGAGCGAAAAACGCTCCTAATATCCATAATAAAATTCGTTTAAACATAAATATACACCTATGTACACCAAAAAATGCAATCGAACATAAATTGAGACGTAAATCTTCAAAAAAAATACGTTTGGCACATCACTATGTATCCTTCGCACAGGTGGCACTGGTGCGTCACTATTTGACATAATAAAAAAAAAATACTTTATCGATAACAATTACAGACAACTTTCATGACTCAAATCGTATCAAAGACTGGATTAGCATAGATTGCTTATCACTATTCAGTGGCGATAACTTATCGATTTAAGATTTATCCATTATCAAAACATCGATTTGACGTGTACGCAAACAGATTTTCTATGATGTACCTCACACATACCTCAAACAGTAAAATCATATCAAAGATTATTTCGTTATTTTTTCGCATTTTGATAGATAATAAATAGATACCTAAATAAATAATGCGGTTGGGCAGGGATAGGATTTGATCGGTCTTATAATTATTATGGTTTACCAAGTGGTTTACCATTATGGATGACAGTACCTAGTTAAAGAAAATTTTGCTAAAGGTTATTGTTATAAATTAACATAACTCATAACAAGCAAAAATAAGCCTTATAACCAATTGACGTGCAAACGACATTCGACCTTAGTGTGGCCAACCAATTCCTTGGTTGACTTTAAAAGAAATGGAGATAAATTTTGCATTATCTTCTTAAAAGTTGTTGATAGGCTGTCAGACAGTTTATCAACAAGAGATAAGACAGCTGGTCCTATTAATTATATACATTTGTAACCAACATGTTTTTCAACGCAAGGTGCAATTCTCAAACGGTTTAATTGTCCATTGTCCGACAGTCCATGTCTTGACAGATGTCAAAGCAAGTGCACATACCTATCTTAACTAAGCTGCGTAGTTAAAATAAACTGTCAATTACAGATCAATTGAATAGTTGAACGTAAGGCCAAATACACATCTCTGGATAGAGGAGAGTGGTTTAAAAGAGGGAAAGGCCTTTGCCAAGTAGTGGAACATTTATAATAAAAAAAAGAGCGAAATGGACTGACGATTCCCCTAATTTCAAGTAACAGCCGACGCCCATGGACAACTGCATCACTAATTTACAGATGTGCTTTTGTGAAATTAGTGTGATCTTTTAATTATTATGGTTTTTCTTTGGATCCTATATAAACACACACTTTGTATTAACACTTAGTGTATTTCTTTATATCCATAAGTTTTAGATCCAAAAAGTAGAGGAAAAATTATTAATACAACAGTTTCTGTTTTTATATAAAAGCGAAAGGTCACCTAGCACGAAATCTCAAAAACAGCGGCACGTTTACAGATGAAATTTGGCTGGGAAGTACCTTATAGTTATTAGGGCTAAATTAAGGAGGTCAACTCAAAGTATAATTTCAGAATAGATTTTGGGGTTTTATTCAGTTTATAGTTAGTTTAAATAAGTAAGAATTTTAGCGCAAAAATGTTTATATTTTCAGGTATACCTACAATAATCAATTGCAAGACACTAAAAGTGTTGGAAAAAATTACATATACATGACTATATCTAAATAGTGATTAGATAATGTAATATCTCCTCTGTCTTGTCCTCAAGCAACGTGACATTGGCGAAATAAATTGTGCCCCGTTGGCTAAAAGCGATAAAACAATAATTGAATTGAATTGATAATATCGACACCTCCCACGTAAATTGTTGTAATCCCTAATTCCCAACTTCACAGTAGAGCATTACAAACATGTAAATTAAGATAAAAACCTCACTTTAGAACACATTTGCGTATACAAATATATATTCAATAAGGGCGACGGTAGGCACTTCGGTGCCTACTGCCTGCTCGTCTGCCCCCTTGTAACATAAAAAAAAAAAAAAAAATATGAAGCTGAAGAGTTTGCTTGTTTGATAGCGATGATCTCAGGAACTACTGGCCCGATTTGAAAAATTCTTTCAGTGTTAGATAGTCCATTTATCGAGGAAGGCTATATATCATCTTCATCACGTTAAAAATTTTCTCCTTTATTACGCGGTTGAAGTCGCGGGTAACAAGTAATTAAATATATTCTTTAATGAAAATTATAACTATGGAACATTCTTCGCCAGATTCAATAAGAATTCAATACCAGATTCAAAATATTTATATTTCTATGAAATTATTATATCAAATAAATTCTGTACATAACAAACATTCGTGAAAAATAAAAATGCAGATGTTGATCCGGAAAATTGAAAAAAAAAAATGCAATCCCGATTGCTGTGTTACTTAACGTATCTGAAATTTAAAAAAATCCAGCTACGTAGAAGTTATACATACATACATACACAATGATATACTATGTATCGATGTAAATCGTTGATTAAGTATGAATACATACTTATAAGTCGACATAAATCGATACCATAGACACACTTCATATTCTTAATACAGGATTATTGAACACAGATGACGGTTGAACAATGAGCTGAGAGAAAGTTGACCTCAACTGTGTCTAGGAGACAACGTCATGCCCATTGTATATTTAAGCTTAAAAAGTATGGGCTTACTAAATTAAATGATGTCGAATTATTATTTATTACTCTTGAAGATTTCATTAAATTGACATTGAAACGGTGAATCTCTGCATATATTTTTGTACGTCACAAGCAAGTTAATCATTATAATTAAAACAATAATTATCATATAATAGTTTTTGTTTGCTATAAAAACGTTAATTTCTGCAGAAATATTAAATTGTTTGGCTATAGTAAACTTGAGAACACTATAAACCAATTAAAGATTTTAAACTTTAGTCTTTGTTGTCTAATAGCATTATGATCTATTTATAACAAGTATGTACAACAATAAATAATTTTGATTTGTAGTTGTATTTGAAAAATCAACAAAACTCTAAAACTAACTTTCCTGGTACATACTGGTTATAAGTAGATCATGTTATAATTGGTGGGGCCCGCATGGCGGATGCACCTCGACCCTGTTGGATCTTTTGTGCCCAGAAATAATAAGTAGATCATGATGCCATGATCATGATATGAGCCAATTTTTAAATATTTGTTATGCCTATTGTTATGAGTAATTTTAAACGTTACTATTATGTGTTTTTACAGGTTCATATGCTAGACATTGAAACATTCACATATCTCCATCGAGCCTTGGAGTCGGCGATTGCTCCTATTGTTATCTTCGCGACCAATAGAGGGCGTTGTCAAATAAGGTAAGCGGTCAAATTCAATTTATCATAGTTATGCTGTCAATTCAAGACAACTCTATAATAGTGTTATACTGACGTTACTTCTTTACAAGGTTACTTCTATTTCTAATGCTACATTTTTATATACTTCCAATTAAAATGAAGTAGTTTAAGTGGTGGTGTAGATGTGTAAGCGTATCAAATATATTCGCAATATATTCAAATTCAAATGATATTTTTATTCAAGTAGACTTTTACAAGCTCTTTTGAATCGTCAAATATTTTAAAAGCTACCACTGATTCGGAAGAGTCGTTTTTGTTAGCCCTCGGCCGGCGACACCGAGACGTTTCCAATTTTCATCTAGGCCAGTTTTTTGCTCGCATCAATTACGCCATGAATGGACCGCGCCTCAAAAAACCTCGACTACCGTCGGTCGGTTAAAAAGGGGGGGTCCCAGGCACTGCTTTGGTTCCTTCCTCTGCTATATAATAGACTAGATACACGCACAGTCAATACATGGAGCATTGCTTAGAAACTTCATATGCTATATGAGTTAACCCATATATGGAATATGACAAACCAACCAAACCTCTATTATTGAAGCACGCCCACCCACTGATGTGCCCTTTTTATGTAATACATTTATTATTTATTACCCTTATATATATATCAACAAATACTTAGGTCGATATTAATTAAATTATAATGAAATATGTCGAATGAAACGATTCCGATAATCGAATATTCGTAATAATATCATCGAAGTAAGTGGATTAAAAACTTGATACATTTCCATAACGTAATTGTATTGTTTAATCCCATTTTAATGGGCAAATGATACAATGCGACCCGAATTACAATCCTTTAGGTATTGGATGCCAAACTGGCGGCAACGGTCAATTTAGGATCCAATTACGTCCAGCTTAGTGGGAAAAAATCCGGGGTAAGCCAGGTTTTAAACGTGGTGCAAATTATAAGCTGACTAGAATTGTCGAACAGTCGTTGCATTACGAGTTACACTTAAATTTGATTTTATAAGGTAATTATGCGGTTGGTTACTTTTCCCAAAAATGCATATTTTTAATTCTTTTTTTTTTGAAAGTTGTTGTTTGCGCTCTACTGAGTGATATTCCGTCGGAGGTGGCTGTCATTTTTTTTCGGCATTGTAAATAAAAACATCATGCGATCGATAAAACCACGCTCCAGGCATTATTGTCAACATGACCTTACCTTTTCCCTTTTTTCGTTTCTGCATCTGATGTGCTGAATCCAATAGATCCCCACAACGCTTTAGTGACCAAAATATTAACATCGCTGCCTCCCCTACCTGTATCTAATAACCAGTTATCGGACGTAGTAGGAGATCTAACCAGGTTAGATTCGCTACGAGTAAGCGATCCCGGACTACCCTAGCTGATATTATCGCTTTCCCTGAACCGCCCTTAACTGTAGTATCTGCATCATTTTTTCCTCCCCATCTATCTTTATATCCTTTTACTCTATTTCTTATTCCTTTGCTCTGCAGCCGGATTGCTTTGTCGCGTCCGAATACCAGTGACTCTTTTTGACACAATATCGGCGTGAAGTGACAGCAATGTAGGCACGTCAAGTGATGGTATTATTGTCACGTTTCTTTTTGTTCGTGAGAGTACCCGGTGACCTAAACTCTTATTTAAAGGTCGTCAACGCATCTGCGCCCTTCTGTTGGTGCAGATGTCCATGGGCGTCGGTAATCACTTATCGTCTGCTCCTTTGCCCCCTCTAACATAGTAAAAAGGTATGTCCAATAGTCAAGTTCCGCTCCAATTATCACTAATTTATAGGTTCCGTGACATAGAAACGCACAAAAAAGATTCGAAAAATGAATAAATAAAAAAATTACAGTTATAGGAAACAAGGTGTTCTAATTAAATATATGTAGGTATAGTCGGCCAAGAAATTGGTTTGCCACGCTAAGGTCGAATGTCGTTTGCACGTCAATTAGTTAAAAGGCTCATTTTTGCTTGTTAAGGGCCGGCAGCGCATCTGCTGGCCTTCTGGTCGTGCAAATGTCCATGGGCGTCGGTAGGCACTTCGGTGCCTGCTGCCTGCTCGTCTGCTCCCTTGTAACATAAAAAAAAACTACTGGCGCGATTTGAAAAATTCTTTCAGTGTTAGGTAGCCCATTTATCGACGAAGACTTATAGGCTTAATATTATCGCGCTAAAATTGAGTTCCTCGCACAATTCCTCTACGGAATCAGTTACCAGCTTCGGTATTTCCGAACCGATACGATTTAGGTGCCTTCAAGAAAAGAGCATACTCATTGCTCAAAGGCCAGCAACGTATCTGCGAGCCCGCTGGTGTTGCATTTGTCCATAGGCGTCGGTAGTCACTTATGTGAATGCTACCTGTTCGTTTGTCCCTTGTTATGTGGAAAAAAAATTAATCTAATTTTACTCGGGCGAAGACACGAGTCCAGCTAGTATAATATAAAGATGGATTAACTAAACAGCACAGTTACCGCCTTTACAAGCCTTTGTCACTCTACCCCTCCTAAAACGCTGGACCGATTGGTATAAAATTTTGTGTGTATAATTCAAGGGGTTGGTGGCGCTGCTGTCGTCGGCGCATAACCCAATTTGGGTATGTTTCTCGCTATAACTCAAAAACGACTGGACCTATCTGACAACACTATTCTCTGTTTTATGCGCGTTATTTAAGGAAGGTAGATTTGAGAGAGAAGAAGACATTAGAACTCCGGAGAATATTTAAAAATTACTGTAAAATGCAAATTACTGGAAGGGAGTGGATTGGTTTAGCTCTAGATAGAGGAGAGTGGTCAAAGAGTGGGGAGGCCTTTGCCCAGCAGTGGGATTGTAAACATTTGCAATTATGCGATCTACGTACCTCTTTCTTGCATAAGGGGGCAATGCTGTCACGTCAGGTGCTGGTATTGTTGTCGCGTTTCGTTCGGTTTGTGAGAGTTCCCGGTGGTCTAATTCCTTTTTAAAGATCGCAAAGTGTCTGCGAGCCTTTTGGCAGTGCATATTTCCATGTACGTTGGTCACTTAGGTGATGAACCTTGTAATATAAAAAAAAGAAGATTGTTACCTTCAAATACAACAACAAATTGAGAACAAAATCCATTGAGAGAGTTAATTTTTGAAGATACCATTTGTAACCACTAGGTATCTTATTGAAAAGGAATAATGATGCAGTGTTTTTTGACGTGCCCTAACTGTTCAATGGTGAACCACCCCGCCCGTAACATTATTGTCATCGTTCTGTAAATCTCTTTGGAATGCCACTGCGCCATAAATTGTACAGTATCTAAATGGCTGAACAACGGTCCGGAGCTACGGAAAACAAACGCGCTTACCAAACACGCAAGCGACTTTTATTTATGGATGGAAAACCTTTGAGTTCAATTGCTTTGAGCACTTTCAAGGCCCGACACCGCGGCGCATAAATAGTGACGTTATCGCGATTAACGTAAATAACTTTATTTAGCAATCACTGTTACGGTGACTGTAACGTTAGAAATAACTAGTCAAGTAACTGTAACGATGGAAATATTTTTTTTCTAATTGCATCTGATTGTATATCATCACCATCACCACCACCACCACCACCACCGCCACTACCACCATCATCATCATTGTCAACTTGATCGCCCACTGCGAGCCATAGCCATCTTTTATGGTGAACTTCGCTCCCGCAGGGGTATAGTTTTGAAGTCGGTTTATGTTTTATTCTAATAATTTTATCATACAAATGATATCAATACAACGCTCAACAACGTGCCTGCATCTTAACTCTAAGTTTAAGCTGTATCGATTTTGGTAATCTACTTTAAGTGACATAGTTTTGAAACGTAAATTATACGAGATTGCTTTTATACATCGCCATTACCTTATTATTCATTCCAGTTACTGACAAATTAGTACTTATTAATGCCCAAAAGCGTGTCAAGACACGCTTGTATTGGAGGGTTCCATATCTGATACGCTATAAACGTATTTGTTAACTTCAAAAGTTGTTTTCCGATTTCGTTCAGAATAATTTTCCTAATGAGTTTTTAGCATGTTCTATCAACTTGGAAATTTTCAAGGCTTTACGTCTAATAGTCTGGAAATGCTAGGCGGGGGACACCTTACGGGCAGACGGACGGACAGAGCGGAATTATAAGGGTTCCTTGTAGTGCTACAGAACCAAAAAGGTACTTAAAATTGATACTACCGTCATAGTAGCGACTATAATAGCATCAGACGTTAGGAGATAATATATAACATCCCAAATAATAGTCGATTGTCTAAGTTTCTATATGATAAGAATCCGCTCAGGTAATAGAATCGAATGCACTCATTTGAATGCAAAGCGTCTGCAGTTGGTATCTTTATGCGCCAATTGAAACATGATTTACTATTATAATGTTAATGTGTAAGAAATGGGTAAAATTTTCACCCAAATTGATTAAAATAATTTCTTTATACTATTTCACTACACTTAAACAGTAAAGAAAAGAAAAGTATCAGCACATTCACTATTTTGCTGTAATCGCTTTGTGTGCATGTAGGGCTTCAAACCAATTGTTTTCAAAACTTTTTTGTGTTTTAGAAAATAATATTAGTATACCTTTATTTCTAAAATATGACTAGAGATCGTCTGGTAGTCAAAAATTTGGACAAAAATCGTTAGATTTGCGTTCTATAGTATGCTTATTTAAAGTTATATAAAGTAAAATAAAACACTTTTAATATACAGAGACTTTACTTCTTCTGTTTTAATCTCCTTAATTAGAAATTAGAATCACATGCGAAAGTAGCTAATTGAGATTGGGAATCAACGATCTTACGAATTTTAACCCGCCTTTGAACCCATGGATCTATCGAGGTTCAAACTTCATATTATTTATTGTTGAAAAGTTATTTAAGTTTATTTATTCCGAACACAAGTTTTTCTTAAAACGCCAAACTGGAGTGGTACCTAATAAGACTATTACGCATATCTGAAAGTATGCATATAATAGGGTTATTTTGCTATTAATCAATTCATTCGAAGAAAATATAAAAAGTTGAAATTTTGGATTCTTTCGCGCTTAGTTCATAGTAAAACTTCATAAACATATACTCAGATTATAGAGACACATATTCTGAGAACATAAAGACACCATCTGCTCATATAAGTAAGTTTTAAGAAGAATAATAAACTTATTATAAATTGATTTTTCTCATAACTATCCGATATAAGATAACCAATCGGATTCTGTTTAATATAATAATTATATCGTATTAAATGGTAGCAACCTAAATATAGTCGTATTGAAAATCTGACACATTACATAAATTATTTTATTTTATGAAATACAAATGCAAAAATTAAACGAAGCCCGTGGCTATATGACGCCTCTACATCCATCAAACAAACAAAATCTTCAGCTTTATATATTAGTATAGATTCAGTAATTCAGTATACGGGAAGCTAAAATATTTACACTGTTTAATAGTTTTTAGTATGCGAAATATCGAAGCCAATATTTTAAAAATTGTCCTTCTATTTGAAATGTGATTAATCAATTTAATAATTTAAGCATGTTTGAAGATGCAACCCTGCAAGATAAGGATGTAATTTATAAACTAAGACCTTCATGTGTATGGCGTAAGGATATTTGAATTGCTTCCAGCGAATACACAATATATTTCAATAATGTCATATTGTTTACTGAAGATGAGACCAACACTGCATCTTTTAATATCTTTATTTAAACCTATCAATAAATAATGCGAATAAAACAGAACAGATACCTAAATTAGGTGACATGCCGAGGGCAACGCCACTTACAGGGTCCAATCGTCGTTTAAAACCATTTATATACCTTGGAATATACACAAAATTTAATCCACATCGGTCCAGCGGTTTAGGTGGAGTGGAGTGACAAAGAGTTTTACAATCAATTTTTAAATATAAAAGATGATCTTAGAAAGGACTCAACTTGAACAATGACCTCTTATTATAATATACCAGCGGACCCGACACTGTCCGGACCGAACATTTGGTTACTTACTATTACTACATTCGATTATACTATAATATTGTTACCGTTAATGTTTCCCTTTCCGTTCCCGTTCCCTTTCCGTTCCCGTTCCCTTTCCGTTCCCGTTCCCTTTCCGTTCCCTTTCCGTTCCCGTTCCCGTTCCCGTTCCTGTCCCCGTCCCCGTTCTCAACCCCACCTTCCCACTTCTTTTTTTCGTTCAAAAGAACCTACTCCTGATAATAATAAAGACAACAAGAAAAAGAATTAACTAATTTGGTCCAGCCCCAGCCATTCACGTGTGATGCAGGAACCAAGGGGAATTTTGAATCATTTTTATATATATATAGATAAAGATAATAAAAATACATTTTTGAAAATCGTTACCACTCATAACTTATACCAAACAACACGTTATAGAAATTATATTGGACTTGTACGGTGATCAATAATCGTTGCACCCTCAGGATATTACTATATAATATGAAATGATTAATGAAGTGCACATAATGCGGGAGCCACTATAATTATAGATAGAGGTGAAGATAGAATATAAGTTCTTTATTTATACCAGAAACCGCCGGTTGGCCGAAATTCCGAAAGAAACCTTTAGATTTTCGTACCTTAATTATGCTTATTTGATGCTATGTACAAAATTTTTAATGAATGCAGTGAATCCTAAAGAGTTATGCATTCACTTTTGAGGCGTATCAAGCTTATAATTTGAAGAGGAACTTTTCCTCATAACGTTCCTGTGATACGTACGAGAATCAGTGGACGATCTCTAAGTGGTCACTACGACATTGTCATTTCCATGACTGTTTCTCTAACAACAATCATCCAACATGAATAACGTAATTTTCACTTCGACGAAAGCAGAGAGGTCTAGAAAAAATATAAAAGACGAAGACCAAACTCTTCCAAAATTATCAAGAAAGGAACAAATTATACAAGTTGCAGCACTTGAAGAACTACAAGATGTTGGTTTATGATATAATCAGTCACACTTTGAACAGCAGTGCAAATACGTAGCGCATTATTAGCTTTCACATCGATTGTATAATATTGTACACAAACAAAAATCTGAGGCGATAAATTAACACAGTCTAGTTTCATTACTCGCAAAGAACGGTAGTATCGACATACATTATGCAGGTGAAAAACCTGCTAGACTAAACTACTACGTCACTAAATACAGAACAAACTCCAAAAAAAAAATGGATGATCCAATTCGATAACAAACTGTACAAAGAGCTGGAAAAATGGAAATGACAATGCTGAACGTTTATTCCACAAATGTATATTACGAAAATGCGGTGGAGAAATAAACATCACAGACTGATCTAAGCAAATCACCACAAAGACCAAAGAAAAATACAATATTGAAGCAGCAGTTATAGCGATAATGTATTTAAAATAATTTATATAAAAAACTTTAAGCGATACGCTATGCGTTTAGCCTGGCATTTGAATAATAAATATGTATTTCAAAAACAAAATTGCACGAGAGGAAAAAATATTATGTCGAGAGATTATTTTTTGTGGTGATTAACAGCCATTAATCTGCAACAGACTTAGGTTTCGCGCGGAATGTCAGCCTCTCCAGACGGAATATCATTGGAGTCCAAACAACAAATTCGCAAAGAAAAAAAAAATGCTTTCTTGGGAAAAATAACCTAACTACATAATTATCCTTTTTGTTTAGGGAAAATATTTATATGTTTCAATTTGACCTGTGCGAAGCCGAAGCGGTTGGCTAGTTTTTAATAAATAAAGTAGATTTATAAGAGAAAAGGCGTTATTCTATTACATGACAAGCCTTAACATTTGAACCTGAAATTAAATAATGGACTGTACAGTTTCGCGAACAAAGATTCCATGAAAAAAAATATTTCTGAATTTCCGTCAACTACGTAGTTTTTTGGGTGAAAAATTACTTATGATAAGCTTTTGGACAAAAACGCATTTGAAATAGTGATTGGCACTATAGATGATCAGCAAATGCGCATGGAATTATTAAATGCACGAGCGAAATCTATTCCCGAATTAATATTAGGTGCTTACATATGAGATTGGCGTTTTGTCGTACTGGCCACTTTCCTCTTTAGTTAGGAAATCCAATTTCAAATTTGTGCAGCTATTTACTCATGAATTTGTATTTCTCACAACCCTATCAAAAGCTTTTTCCATGTCAAGGAATGCGACACACAGTGGCTGGTTTTTTGCGTGATACTGTTCTGCAATGGTGATAAGTGCGAATATCGGATCGATGGTCGATGAGCCAGGTATGAAACTGTAGTGTCTGTGTTTATCTGTGGTACTTGTGATTATCTAAGCTAGGTATACTGATGTAGTCAGTATACATCAGTATACCTCCTACGACTCAGTAGTCGCTTGTTTACTGGTGTATTAGCGTGCTGACGATAGAAGCTATGCGTGGTTCAGGGACTACGCTATAGCGTATTCCCTGAATTTCTATAGAAACCAAAGTGATTTTTTGACAAGGAGCACTCAGATCTCAGTAGGCTGTCGATCACTCTCTCGTAAAGCTTCATGGTATGGTTTGATTCCGCGGTAAGTGTCACAACTGTACTTGGTTCCTTTTCCCTTGTAAATTGGAACTATGGTACTCAATTTCCATTCCTCTGGCATTTTAGAAGAGAACAAATGCAAAAGAAGTAATGCAAGAGATAAATATTAGAACAACACAAAGACGATAAATTATTTTAAAACGTTGCAATCGCCTATTGGAACGCACTGACACTATACGTGACATCATACGCTCTGCTGTGTGTTTTAGCTGTCATGGCGGATCGTTGTATTTTGTAGTTTCCTTTTTTGTTAATCACTCACTTATCTCATCTCACTTGTAATCTTTATATATAAAAATCAATCGTTGTTCATTAGTCTCGCTAAAACTCGAAAACCGCAGGACAGATTCTATTTGTTTTATTCCAATCCCTTTATTTTCGGGACGGTTTAAAAGAAATAAATAAAGGAAAATTCTAAACATTATTTAAAAATGCAGGTTTGGGCTCTACTTTGGAATTTTTAAAATAGATGATCTTTGCACTACACCTTTCGACTGACGTGTCATGCACTATTTCATTAAATATTCGGCTAGTTTAAAAATAAATACGTTTGTAAAGCTTTACGTATCCTATTTTATCAGATAAGGTGTAGTGGTGTATCACCTTCAGTTTCTGCCAGTCGACCTCCAATTGAAGGTGCAAAAATATTAGTTAAATTCTTCGTATGCCATAAAGTCTCACCAGTGGCTCCAAGAAGCTGTTGTACACGCAGTCACCACACCCTGAAAAACCACATCGACCTAGGTCACAAATAGCGTCGGCCATAGTATCGGTCGGATAAAGAATCAAAGTTTTGTATACAGCTTAAGGTACGCAAATGTAAAGATTTGTGGTAGAATTTATGAGGCTTTCTATTCTATAAATTATTTGGTATACGCATTTCGCATAAGTATAGAATCCCACAAAAAACAAAACCAAAAAAAAAACTTCATGTCTCACATTCGCATTCAAAAAACTCATTTCATAGATTTCAAAGTTTATAAAACTAAACTACCAGGCAAGTCAACGTCCAAGTAATAAAATGTCTGCCGAGTCTGCTAGTCATATAAAAAGATGGTGGCAATTTTGGAAACATTAAATATGTATACACTTTTGAATATTCCCTCAGAAAGAAAATAATTCAATGGTGCCATCAGGCGAAAGCATTGCTACTTTTCCCTGAATAAAATATCTTTATGTTGCAACTACATTTGCTAAACTGCGAATCACCTCAAATATACTGCGGGAAGTACAAAGGTTTTACATTCGAGCGATATTGGGTAATAGGTGTGGGGAATAAAGGTTCAATTCCCGCGACCGGCTGACGTCTCATTCAGGACCTGCAGAAAGCAATATGCGGTTAAACGCAGTCGTTGCGTTTCAATACCAGATGCAACAAGTATAACTGTTTATTCTTGAATTTTATTATTATGTCTACCGACTTATATGGGATAAAGGAAAACTGTATCGGCTCTGACTGTACACGATTTTATAACAAACTCCCATATGATATTCGGGAGAGGTCTTTAAATTAATTTAAAATATTTAAAAAACGAAACTCAATCAAAAATTATTTGATATTCTAAAGAATTGTTTGGATGATGATAATGATTGGGAATAAGTTAATATAACCAATTTTTAATTACCTATTGTAAAATGGTGATACAAAAAAAATTACCGAATGAGTTTTTGACTCTTCCCAGTACAGAGCGCGAGAAACCCTCTTGAACTTAGCTCCAAGTCGACTATATTATGACCAAAATATTATACATTATTTAAACCTACAATCTCCATATTATAACAACAATCTCCATTCTTCTTTTTTTTATGTGTTACTCATAATTTCTATGACAATTTCTAAATCTCATTCCATAAATTTTATAATTTATATCTGTCTTAAATGTAATTATGCTTCTTATACCTGAAACTGAGTTGGTTAATGTTTGTTCTATATATGTTAACCATGATTGATTGATTGATGTTTACTATGACCTTCAATAGAGTTTGTAAAAAAACCTAAATAAAATATAAATATATGACACACGGACCACTGCGCCAACGGGCCAGTCTTTATGAAGTATATATATTTGGTGGGGGCCCGCATGGCGAATGCACCTCAACCCTATTGGATCTTTTGTGCTCTATATGAAGTATAAATGAATAAATACATTTCGATTTGATACGAAGCAATTGGTTAATTTAAAAAAATATCTTCATTTATTTATATATTAGTTTAGGAGGTCGTGGCCTAATCAGTGGTCGGCATTTGAGTCGATCGCTAAGTTAAGTTGCTCTGGCTGCGACCGGGTGATACTACTAATTAATACACGATAATTATTAGCTTTATATATATTCGTGCTTGCATTCAATGACTCAGAGAATTACATTGGTCCTAAAATTTAATGTGGTCTCCGTTCTAGGCCTTTTTTAGGATTCCGTCGAGGACAACGGAATAAGGGTTCTCTCCGTCCGTCGGTCTGTCCGTTTGCAAGGTGAGACTTGAAATTTCCCATGTTGATAGAACATACTTTTTTAAAGTTATTTAACAAATATGTTTATAGCGTCTATGTCTATGTCTTCATGACTTAAAATTATCCATGTTCATAGGGCATACAAAAAAAATCATTAGGAAAATTATTTTGAGTGAATTCGGTAAACAACTTCCTGAATTTAGTAAATACAAGAGTATCGTAACCTTGAAGAGGTTGTCCATTCTCGCATTCGGTCAAGAAGACCCCGCTAAAGAGATTAGCGAGATTCGACTTGGCGTGATTACACGTAGGAATTCTCACGTGGTCCGAAACTGGAGGGTTTCGGCACAGCGGCGCATAATCCGGTCTTTATGACAACTTTCTAGTGATTCCCGCAGCGTGGATCCTTAAAAGTGCTAATGGATTTTATTGGGCGGCGACATAAAGTTGTTTATTAAACAAATACAGATACTGGCTGTGACCCGCGACTCTGATCGCGATTTCTTCAAATATTGGTATAGTCGTGATCATTCCTATTATATGCAATTGGTTATACCTTCTTCAGAACCCCATCGTGACTGAACATAAATGCTTTCTTTTTTAATTATTTCGTGACTTATTTTCCTTATAATATTACCTATCTGCCGGTGAAAGTCTCATCAAAACCGGCCCAGCCGCTTTCAGAGATTAGTCTGTATTAAAAGGGTTGTACTTACGGAGTCTTCGACGAGTTTTCTAGGCATAAAAAAAAAAAACCAAATAACAATTCAAGTTGAAACAAGAATTACCTAAGTTAACATGTTTTCACATAACTTTGTAACGTGAAAATTTAATAGTTGTTTCAGGTTTAATTATTATTTAAAAATAAAACTAACTAATTTATAATCCCCCATTTTTATGTTCCGCTAATTCTACCGGCGTGTATATAAAACAGGAGATCGATTTACATTTTAATAGAATATATGGTGAGAGTTAGGAACTTCCCATTGATTTCACACATTCGTGTTGATGCTGGCTGGTCATAGTTGCCTTTTAAGAAATGGATTTGACGTAGAAAAAGCTGCAATGCTTTTGTGTATTAAATATAACTTGAAGTCAATCCGTTTCATTTAGTTTACCAGACTCTACAAGCTATAACGTCATCATATGTATGGTTATTTTTCTGTTCCGATTCCGATAAACCAAAATACAATAATTTCGGTTCATAACAATTTCGAATTCCGTTCTGATATAACCTCATACGTAACACATCCCTATCTACGCAGATTGTGATATGATTTTAAAGATTTTTTTTTTTGAGTTATTGGATTTTACCTTCAGAGTGGTCTCTTAAAAAATATACTAATACACCCTTATAGGTCACGTTTATCAATATTTTAGAAATGAACATTTATAAACGTTTAAAATACCTATTAATAGTTAATATACACTCTAATCAGCGACGTAACAAGCCAACTACGGCAACGATTTACCAGAACTTCTATAACATGACCTTTTTGCTTATATTTGAATCGCTTCATATTCTATTCAAAGAACGGAAAAGTGACATAAACGCCCATATCTTTTGATTGAGTTCACTTGGAGGGTTGATTTTTTCACAACTTCAAGGGACCTCAGATTTCAGTATATGGTATTAATTTCAAATTTGTATATCTTCCCATTCCCGAGAAAAAGGGTTTTGACTGACAGACAGACAGACGGACAAAGAAGTGATCCTATAAGGGTTCCTTTTGAGGTACGGAACCCTAAACATAGAAAATTATGAAGTTTCATAATTTTGAAGAGTTATTACATAAAAACAATTAAAAGATGTAGATACTACATATGGCACTGCTAATTTTTAGCCAAACCGATTTTCAGTTCATTGCAAAAACTGAGTTATTGTTTTGCTTACTAACCGACTGAAAACATAAGCATTCCACCCCATCCGATGTAAAACAAGTGTTTACTATATACAATAACAGAACCCCCCGCGAACGAGGTCAAAGCTTACGAACGTTTAAAATGTGTATTAGTGGAGTGCTGTTACACATAACAATGGCAAAAGCTCGGAGTCAAGGACCTATTAATGAATTTGTTTGAAAACTTGAAATGCGTTTTTAAAAATGGGTAAAAATCTTAAAATATTGACAATACACCAAATTTTTTTTTTAAATTTTTAAATTAATATTTTTTAATTTTTAAAATAAAATTAGTGGAATTGTTTTTCATTTTTCTTCTATTGTAACAAATACGTTTCGAAAGTTTATATATAGATTCATTGACTGGCATTGGATTCCTGGGTAAAAGTCTAATGGCACTCCACTTTGTGCACTCGATTTTAACTAAAAACCATATTGTTAAAAAAACAATTTGAATTTTGTCACTGAAATGTTGATACTTTTTTGATAATTATTTTGTTAAAATAATATATTATTTAGTTTTGCTTTGCCTGCGTACCCTTCAACTGACCCTATCGAAAAATCTGTTCATAGCAGCTGATTAATAACTATAAACTACCTCCCTGCCAAATTTTATTATACATACTCCTTGAAAAATTCTGTGGTTTTATGGGACTTTTCATGATAAGTTACCTTTCACTTTATATGGACATATAATTTGTAACTTTCAACTAAAAACAGTATCAAAATATGTGTTTCTTTACCTATTTTCAGCTACTTGTAGGAGTTCAGCTACTGAGGAGATTAGCTCCTCTCCTCTAATTTTCAATGGTTTTATTATCTTCATGGTTTTTGGTCTCTCGCCAGCCAATGTAGCTTTAATTCTCAATGTAGCACAACCAGTTACTTTAAATTCTTCATTTGCTTTGGACCTCTCAACTGAGTGGATTTGCAATTCATATAAACCTTGGAGTACAACATCTTCATTTAAGTTGAGCGATGAAGCATACTTTATTGCTAGGTCCTGAAATCAATATCTATATATTAATAAGTGAAACTATTAAGTTGAGCAGGACGCATATTTCAAAGAGATGACAGACACTGGGGTCGAGCAATACTGGAGTGACAACTGTGCACAGGACAGAGAAACATCAGCAGACCACCAGCTCGATGGTGCGAAAATATTGTAAGGGCAGCGGGCAGGAAATGGATGCAGATGGCTCCTACCAGAAGCATATGGTGTGTGTGTGGGAAAGTAAATAAAGCACCACGTTACTTCCTACCACATATTTATATACAATATATACACTATATATACAGTTAATTATAAGAGATCACATTGTTAATTTTTTCTAGAAGTGCGCGCACAGACACAGGTACCAATGACTGGCATGTTGGCGCAGTTGGCAATGACTCTGCCTTCCGCTCTGAGGGTCGTGGGTTCGATTCCCGCCTCGAGTCTATTATCTATATGTATTTATTTATACTGGTTGACTGTTGAGACACGATACTCGGGGCATTACTATATTATATGATCATATATGACGAAAAAAATTTACATCTAAATATCAATAACTACTAAGTGACATTAAGAGGAAATTAAAATATATATATATGTAAAATGTTAATTTAAATTTTAAAATGTTAAGGTAACTCTTTTATGGATTATCTGAATTTATTTTACTTTGACATTTGTTACTTTACTTAATTACAAAACGTTTGTATGGGTAAAAGAAAAGGGCTGTTTTTAGAGTTTTCCGGGAACTATTCGAATTTTTCTCGCCGTAAAAACCATCCTTGGACTTCAACGAACATTTAAAAAAACAATTGGTAAAATTGGTTCAGGCGTTGTTGAGTTACGCGCTTATCAACATATTTTGCGATTCGTTTTTATATGGAGATAATTTGACGTGGCGCGTCAGTCAAAAAGTCTAGTAAACATCATATTTTTTAAGTAATCTGACGTATGTACTCTCAAATAATATAATCTTCTGAATTTTTCATTCTTTTATTTTAAAAATTTCCCGGAAATTAATTAAAAAAATAACACAGTAACACATAACACATTTAAGATAATATATCTTATAAACAAAGTCATAAGAGATACTTAATTGGACGCGTTTTCTATGAGATACGGGCATTTTTCATACATTTCCCTCCATTTATGTGAACATGATTATATACTTAAACGATAAGGGAGAATAGTACAGTGAAAAAAATTATATTCAGCCAATTTCCTGAATTAAAAATAACTATTCCTTTGGTATGACACATATTGATAAATACATACAGATTAGGATGAAAATTGTATTTACTTCAGAAAGATATTTGTTTTATGTATTTAAGAAAATACTGATAAAAAATAGTTTGACACAATCACAATCGGAGAAGTCAATATATCACATTATTATTATTGGCATCTAAATTACAGTACCTTATATCGTGGGTGTGTAATTTGGTATTCTTTATTTATAATTAATGAAAAACTTAATTTCATTGCTTTTCTATACATACCCTTTAGCGAAATATTACCCTACTACATATTTACTGATAGTAGTATTGAGCTCTTTCTAAGTGAGATCTTTACTCCAATGACAGCCTGCACAGTTGGGTTAAACCTATGATTTGCATTGCAGTGTGCATGCGTAGGATGCAGAGGCTTATTTACCATCTTTTTACTTTATATTTCTTTAATAAATAATATTTTTTTTTCCACTTCCATCCATTCCATTTCGAAGCCCTCAGTTACAACCCTGCTGCTTAGTTCATAATATTTAGAAAACATATGAGGCGAGCATTTTTTTTTATAATGTAAAGTGTATATGTAAAAATTTTGTATATGTACAATGAAGAATTATAAATGAATTTTCAACCATTTGAGAAAATATAAGCTGAAGAACAGAACAACATAAATTAATCATTCATAATGTTTTTATTTGTAGAAAAATAATTGTTGTTTATTTCTCTATATTTTTCAGGTTAAAATGACTCAATATGATGAAAAACAGAAAGTGGCACTAATCAAAGAAGTTAAAAGTCTTTTAGAGGAAAAAGCCTAAAAAGTATTTCTAATATTCTTTTAAAAAATATATATATATTTATTTATTAACAGTTATTTTTATGGGTGATTACGTCAATGTATGAGAATACTTTTTGTGTGTGTGTGCATGTGTGTGTGTGTGTGTGTGTGTGCATGTGTGTGTGTGTGTGTGTAATTACTAAGTTTTGTTACTTTGGAACGTACTTTGTTCTTTACTATGCGGTGCTTGGCTGGTTAGTTGCCGCCATTTATTACCTTACGTAACGATTAAGCAGAAGAACTAGAGATTAATATTTTTGTTAATTATGCAATTTACTGGTTACTTTTCCCAATAGCGCATTTTTTCTAGAAGTTGATGTTTGCACTCTACTGAGTGATATTGAGTATTTTTTTTGTAAAATTTTCGAGTTATGAATGCTACAATAGGACATAATCCTAGGCACTATACACACCTGCACATACCTACATAAATACACACACAAACACACACAAAACATAATGTGAATATAGTAATGAAAATAGTATTAATAGTATTTAATTTGCTACTTTAATAATGACTTTGTTAGTCTTTCCTTAGTTAGTTACTCTTTTCAAATACTTTGTTATTTTTGTTTATTTTGTCTAGTGTAATCCCCATTTGGCCTTATTTTTTTTTACTTTGTAAAACTTGTTGTAATGTACTTGTAACGCTGTAGGATTGCTAATAAAACAATAAGCAAATATACAAAGATTTCTATACTGAAACAATAGAATACTCGCGAAGCGGAACAGAGTTACGTTTCGCGCAGAATGTCAAACTCCCCCGACAGAATATCACTCATTCCGCGCGAAATCCTTTCACATGAGTGTGTATAATTATAATACATCTCATCGACTCGAGGTGGGAATCGAACCCACGACCCCGGAGCAGAAGGCAGGATCACTGCCACTGCGCCAACGGGCTAGTCGAACACATTTCACATATATATATTTTATTTAAATAATCATCAATGTAATAAAATGTGTGTGTTATTAGACAATCCTGTAATTTCCTTTTTAGTTCATTAGCATTTTTAAATTCTTTTAAGTTCAAATATTTTTGTTTGTCTATGTGTTCCGGTTAATCTCCGAAACAGCTACACCGATTTCGACGACACTTTCACAGGGAGGTAGCTTAGATTTTACAAGGAACAACAGACTACTTTGCTTTTTGTAACGCACAAGAAAAAATTAAGCCTTCTAAATTGAAAAAAAAAACACTGAATTCACGCGGGCGAATTCGCAGGTTCCAACTAGTACATAAAATTGAAGTGTCCGTTTGTAAGTTTATAAAACTCTTTTATTAAATGCATACGATCTCATATACGGTTTAATTTAAAACAAAACCAACAAACAACTTATTACATGCCCATCGGTTAGTCTGTCTCTTTGTTACCGGTCTTCTCTGAAATGGCTGAACGAGTTATATCTTACTAATAATATCCACACTTTTTACAGAATTATAATTTAATAGCATTTCGTTAATTTTTCGGACACGTCTCTGTAATATGAGTATTTATGGGTGACTGTACTCTTTACTCTATGTATATACGCTCTAGATTATATACTCCTTTGTCTTTGAGGAAAATTCTACTTTCAAGATGTTGACCATTTAAATTATAGCATTTAGGAAAGCGTTTAGCATCCGCGTTACTCAACTTTCCTCAATTACTTTCATTGCACCTTATACGCTATAAACGTATTTGTTAAATAACTTCAAAAGTTGTTGTCCGAATTCGTTCAAAATAATTTTCCTAATGAGTTTTTAGCATGTTTTTAACATGGAAAATTTCAAGTGTCTACGTCCATTAGTTTGGAAATGCTAGAGGGGGGAGGACCACATTACAGACAGACAGATGAACGGACGGACAGAGCGAAATTGTAAGCGTTCCTTGCAGTACTACGGAACGCTAAAAATAACTCGAAGACGTATGTGTAGGTGTCTGCCCTTAACGCATATAATAGAAATGAATGTCGCAAAAATGTTAGGAGTGCTGATCCTAATTGACATGGGACCAAAGAAAGGGATATGATGACGACGAAAGGAGACTTTGGTATACCGATTTAGAAACTGCGGAGGTGGCAACTGGATCCAAACATGTTCTTCAGGACACGCGAAAATTTGTATGCTGGTGTACTTGAATTTGGATCTTCGAAAACAAATTCGCAAACTATTGTACAGTATTAATAGAGTTTTAGTTATATTGTCAAATATTTTCACGTATGTTCCGGTAAAGACAGTGATTGTTAGCGTTTCTTGAAATAATCCGGCGACCTTCGATGACGGAACGGAAAAAAAGCAATGTAACCATGTATGGCATAAACAAAGCAAACCAAGACTGGCAGGCCACCTTTCTAACAAATCTGACCCACATAACGAAAACCGAAGCAATAAAGCATGCTGTTACTTTTAATGTTTAGATATAAATAAAATTGAATTATATGACTGTCTGTGGGTTTTTATTTATTTACAATTTATGTACCAACATACAAGTATAAAACTACGTAACAGAAAATTTTATGAACAAAGGATGCTCTCCTATTATGTTATTGTCACCATGACAACACTATATCACTTTAACACATTGAAGGATTTGAGAATGGAACTTTTTATATTCACAGAGTTGTTTATGTTATACCACATTTTATAGTTCCAAGTTAAATAGAAACATCCTGCGCCGAAATACATTTATAAAAAAATCGCTAATCACTTGTAACACGCCTATAAATGCGTTAAATCACACAGCACGTGCAGTATTGGATCGCAGGTATCGGATCCATTGCGTTGCAGAGGAAGGAACCAAGGCAGTGCCTGGGGCTGGTGATCCAGGTGTAGGTTTAGGAGATCTCATTAAGGTGGCCACCGACACTTACTTTTATTTCCCCTGTTACCTTCCCTGCCCAACCAGTTCCTGTTTGATTCTTCTTTTAGCCTTCATCACTGTGATGATCTATCTTATTTTACCAAT
Source organism: Charaxes varanes (assembly GCA_024363005.1). Lineage (NCBI taxonomy): Eukaryota > Metazoa > Arthropoda > Insecta > Lepidoptera > Nymphalidae > Charaxes > Charaxes varanes. Next base: position 734,526 of record JANCMC010007888.1, on the reverse strand, counting down.
TATTCTAGGTCTTAAAAAGGTGGACGTAGAGTAACAGAAAGAGGAGAATAAGTGTTTAGATATCAGTAGAGATTATGAAGGTACCGTCAGTTGCTACAAGCTAATAATAGTAAAACCACTGAAACTAGAATTGTTCAAATCATAATTCAACTGGAATTGATAACAGGCTAGCAATCTTCACTGTAGCCTCTAAATATGAATAAAATGAAGAACTTACTCAGGAAGAACTTGGCTCCGAGCCTGTGCACACAAAGCGGCAGCCACAATGAGGTGGGTATGCAGGCCAGACCGACGATGAGGGTGTGCATGTAGACGCTCTGGTCGATGATCTTCTCGCAGTCGTAGGGGTCTGTGTTATCCTCGACCACGATACCGGACACGTCGCAAACTGATGCACTCGTGTTGGGGAACCGATGCTCGAACTCCTCGTAACGGTTGAACAATTCGGGAAACCAGATCATCAGAGTGTAGTAGCTGAAATATGCATTCAATTTAATATTTCTGCTAGATATATTCATACCAGTATAAAAGAGGATTGGGTGGTGGGTGAGCCATTTAAACTGTTTCAAATATTGGATCGTGTTTGGGAAGGCACGTAAAACAGTGGGACCCGATTGATGTCACTGAGTGATATTGGTCGTGAGACTGTGGGAGTTTCGGGCATGACGTCAGACGGCAGTCGGACAGCATAACTGGACCTACAGCCACATGCTTTGCAACTTAAGCGGTCCCTGGTACTTTTTTTTAAGAATATTAGGAAATACTTTTTTAGGTATGTCTAATATTCCCTTTTCCCCTCCTACTAAGCTTGTATTAGGAGTGGATGCGAAAATACCCCAACGGCGGTGGGGTTTTAACCGGGTACCTTGCGGATTTCAGTCCATACCTTATACCGTTGAGCTATTGAGGCTCTCAAAACTTGACCGGGCTAACGCTAGGAAGAAGAAGTTAATAATTGACTTCATTTTCTGCTAATGCTGTATGTTTTCGTGATCCTCAGCAATAAGAAAACGAGATAAAAAAGCTTTGACTAACGAGATCTAAGTAACTAGGCTAATGCAGTTTTAGCGGTCGCAAAAGGCAGTCGGTAATTTATTTACCAGTGATGCAGGATTCAAAAGTAGCTTCTAAGCAGAAAAGGCATCGCTTGTGATCGGTTATGTAGTGATTAATGATAACATTACTGCAAAGTTGGAAGGAAATATTATTATTTACCTGGTAGTTAAACCAAACTGAATGAGGCAGGTGAGAATCGTGTATTTGAGGTAGGGAGCCCTGCATAAAGCTTTGGTCTGGACCCAGATCTCGCTGAATAGCCGCTTCAAGTCCTTACGCTTTCGCATGCTCAAACTTCGGACAGATTTCTGCGAGTTCTGTGATGCCACTGAGATGGTTCGCACTTTCTCTTTGAGACTCTTGATCTAAACAATTAAGAAAATGGAATTAATTTTAAGTACTTTAAGTTACAGTGGAAAATTACAATAACAAACAAGCTGTATTCGTGCCCGGCAGGCTTTATGTCCGGCATCCACGTTAAGGTGTACCGGAGAGGCCAATCTGTATAGTTCTGTATACAGGTAGACCGGAGCGTGTGTGTGACCACACACATGTTACATAGTACACAGGTAGAACCTGTGCAGGCGATCGGCACAAAATCGAAACTAAATTTTCAATATCTTTTCTACGGTACATCGGAATGTCTCCATACGGGTTACCGACGGGCCGTTGGACTGCGTAGGCAATTTAGCACAAAAATCCATCCGGTACACCGTAACGTGGATGCGAGGCATTATTGTACTTTTTTTTTTGAAAAAAGAATTACGCCAACTATAAATTATTTTTAAATAAAAAGAAAACCGCATCAAAATTTAACAAAACCACTGAATTCACGGGGTCGATGTCGCGGATTACAGCTAATTGACATATGAAAATACTTCCAAGTTATCTTCTATCTAACACAAAATAAGGTGCCAATGCCTTCTCTCTAATACAAGATTAGGTAACATTGCCTTATCTCTACCACGAAATAAGGTACCAATGCCAAAAAAAACTTACTGGATAATTATCAGGATCGTCTCCGGTGTTCTGTTTGTAGATTCCCTTAAGGCACGCGAGGGCGTCGTCGTAGTCGCCGCACTCCATCATGAATTTCGGGCTCTCGGGGAACGTGAAGAGCCAGAAGCCCAGCATCAGGGAAGGAATACCGCACGCCGCAACAAACCAGTTCCACGAGTCGTACGAGAACTCCCCACGTTCAAGTCGAATGCCTTGGATTGGGATGATGGCCCATGCAATCACTGGAAAAGATTACAGTTTAAAGGTAACAGTTTCGGCACCTTTAGAAAGTACTCACCCAATATGAGCTCTTAATACGAATGGGAACATTATCTCCATCATAGTTTTCTATTTTCAATTTAGTTTGATATTAAAATGATCATATTTCATCACCAATAGCTTATTAAGCCCGTACCATCGTCAATATTTGTAGGAAATTAAATGCTCTACAAAAATGGTCCCTTATACTTTTTCGATTACTCGAACCATTTCGAAGATATTCTAATTCCAATTGCAATAGGCACTCATATTAATATTTTCAATTTACACGTTTGATTTATCAATTTTGACATATCAATAATAATATGAGTTTATTTTGATAGTATGACAGTTTTCGAGTTATATTTTACCCATATTTGGAAAGATACTTTGAGATATTATACACGCGGCATAATATTTTTGTCAAATATGCATTATAAATATATTAAATTTACCATTTTCGAAATTTGTTCTATACTTGTACTTATAAGATATAGCTTCGTGCCAAATTGCATGAGTCTAGGTGAACGCGAAGTACTACGTAGGTTTTGATTTCCTAGCTGATAATCGGTAGCCTTCCTCGATAAATTAGCTATCTAACATTAAAATAATTTTTCCAGTATTTAATCAGATTAGCGCGTTTAAACAAACAAACTCTTCAGCTTTATATATTAGTATAGATTAATGTTCATATATTGTTTAAGCAATTGTTCATTAAAATGAAATGAAAGTTGTGTAAGAACTTACGTGGAAGTAAAATTACCCCCAGGGTCCAGAACATTTCCATCCAACAGAGGATTTTCTCTCTGTACTTGGTTTGCTGGAATTCACCCAGATACGGGAAGCAGATTCCCATAGCACCTGCGACACTAAAATTAAAAGTTTTCTCTTAAGTCGGTTTACGGACGATAACTTTACGTCATAACGCCGAACGCTTAGGCCGATCGTGCCCCTCTATCGCTTGTTTCGCGTTCCTAACGCTTACACGCTCGGCTCAGGTGGAACGTGACAATGAGCCATGCTTTTTCGAGCGTGCAGCCGATGTCCATCAACTTATAAGAAGTTATCACGTCAAAAGTATATCATGCACTGGCTATTATATAGGTTTAAAAGTAGATGGATATAATGTTATGTATTTATATAAATCTATAAGACAGCATATATTTATCATAGTATGAGTTTGGTTGCTAACTAGTGTTTGAAAGTAGCTCTTATTCCAAAATGACTTATTTATATAGTCTACTAGTGGATCCGGCAGACGGATGTCCTGCCTGAACATTGGGTTACTCACTTTTTAGGTTTAAATATATTCATTCTTAATAAGACAATACAGTCACTTACTTAAGAATATGGTTAATTTACAATTATTCCATCTCGTTCGTTCATAATTCACTCAATACATTCATAGTTTTGTGGTTAAATGTTTTGCTAAGAAAATTTACTTCATCGTATAATATTATTTCCGCTCCCGTTTCTAATGCTTGGACTGATAACATTTAAGTTTCTCTTTTTTTTATCTTCTGGTCCTAAGCTATCTTCTCGCCCATTTTCAGCCAAATCGGTTCAGTTATAAATAGTGTAACTAACACAACTTTATTTTATATATATAAATAACTCTGTATCATTTTAAGTCATCTTTGAATTACAATTGTCTTTCTTGAGGTTAGGCTAAATTTTTCACGTCTATCGAATTTTAAATATATAAAAACTTTGCAGATTACAAAAAATTATAGACATCATTATTTACGATGTCTTTTATAATATATATTGCATAAATATCCATCTATATTTTTTAAAAGTTAGGTTAAAATATATTTTCCGATGTATAGTCGACGAAGAAATTGGTTTGCCACGCTAAGGTCGAATGTCGTTTGCACGTCAATTAGTTAAAAGGCTCACTGGATGAGATTAGCAAGGGATAGGGGAGAGTGGCAGAAACAAAGGGAAACCAATGAAAAAATTTAAAGACTTAATAACTCAACGGTATATGGTATGGACTGAAATCCGCAAAGTATCCGGAAAAGCCCACCACCGTTGGGATATTTTCGCACCCACTAATACAAGCTTTTAATTCAAGCTTAACAGGAGGGGAAAAGGGAATATTAGACATACCTAAAAAGTATTCCTTAGGTTAATTAAATAAACTAATAATGCCCAACAGTGGGTTGTTAAGGTCTGAAAATGGAGACGATGACGTTTCGCGGTTTTCGAGATATCCTGAATCTGAAGGTGATCTTTCGCTTCTATACATAAAGGTTAACAGTATTGGTGAAATGTATTTCAGGAATAAATAAGAAAACTCACCCAAAGATATGAGGCCGCTGTTCAACATCGTCAGCTTTATACTGTTTGGGATCGACACCAAACTCGTTGTGCCCTTGGTTTTCAAGTCTTTTGTCTTTGGCTTCTTCTCCGAATCATAGCGGGGTGTCGACCTGGACCGATGTTTCCTCTGGCTGGTAGCTACCGAGGTCCCGCGCTGACCCGTCCTCGAAGACATGTTCACAAGCTATCAAACACACTATAACTTATAATTTGACTACAGAAGCGTCTCAGTTGCTCATTTGCACATTTTTCACTTTCTAATATCTTCCGTAATCTAATTCTTATATTTATTTCTCATAAAAAAATCTATACACTACTAGTAACTGTACACTTTTATCTAAACTCAGCAAAAATCTCTTATATCATAACACGGTCATCTTTTCTTCATAAGTAGAAACCGTGACCTGAAACAATAGAAATACTATAAAGAGTTGTTTTTACTTGTTCACTACAGCGATAGAATCTCCGTGCAATCATGTTGCATCTTACTGCAAGTGCTCCTTTCACGCTCTATATCTTCGTCATCACTGAGTTTTTCAGTTAATATATGATCAAGATACCTAACTGACACTACTCTTTGTAACTCTATACCTTACCTCTACCGTTAAATCTCCGGAACTGCAAAATGATAAAAACAAAAACCGTATTTCAAAAGTTTCTTTAACATGTAAAAAGGTCTGTCTTCTTTTGCTACTTATAAAGTCTTCATACATATTGATAGACAGAAATAGGGTTGCCAACTTTTTTTGGCCAAAAAAGCGTATAAAGTGGTTTGAGTGGAAAAACTAAGGTATCTACATATTTAGAGATAAAAGTATTTTTCAAGTGTTATATTTTTATTGCCTGTTGCATTGCATTGTTTTTAGCACATTCTAACAACTTTTTGTGTTCTTGTATGTTTCGAACTTGTTTGACAATCTAAATTTAAATTAAAATAAATACACGTTTAATTGAATTTATTGATGCTCTATTTCTCTCTTGTATTTTTTTTTCAAATTCAAGTAAGTCAGTAGTAAGAGTTGTAGTGAAGGTTGGTAAATAAAGTATTTTTATATACTTTATTTGTATGCAAAAGTACATTTATCTAAAATAAAGTTGGATAGGTTATTGTAAAATACATATGTTTGGCAACCCTAGACATAAACCTATTTACATTTTTAACATCAGATTTTTGCCCCGTCATTTACCTTCAATATTCAATTTAACGTCATATTTTTCACATTTCCCGTCGCAGAACAAAGTTTGGCCACGAAATATTGATAAGTGCTTGCTTTTAATAAAATTGATTGTCTGTAAAGTCAGTTTACGGAGGTTAAATTTACGTGATAATGCCGAACGCTTACGCCTTTTTACTAACTGTAGTTGGAAAAAGCCAAATTCTCTATTGAGAACGGACAAAGAATAACATAACGCGTTAGTTGCACATTTGCCTGACTGATTGTTGATGATGATAATGGTGGTGGTGGTGATGATTGATGACTTGATTTGTAAGTAAGAGCTTGCGATAGGTGTGGGTGTGATATATAAACTAGAATCAATAAGGAAGGGCATTTCGAGCTTGAATTTCATATTATTTACCGTGTGATCGATCTAAACGTTAGGTAGATAAATGCAGCGGAGGCTTTTAGGCGGGTTCCGGTGGGGAGTGCATCCCGGACGTCACTTCCGGCCCCGGGAGCTACCCTGATAGTTTCATTATTGCCCGTTTTGATAATAATTTGTTGGATAGAGAAATATATTTTTGTAAGGTTATAGAAATTTTGATTTGGTAACCTATGTTACACTAACTGTAAGGCACGACTTTGTTCTGGTTTAACTTTAATAATCCCTTTTAAAATATATAATTTCGTACTACATTATTTTGATCTGTCTCGGAAGGTTTAGCCAGCGCATGCAATTAAAGCGCGAACAAGTATGTTTTTTACGACCGACATCACGTTACAAATCATTGAAATTCTTGGTTTTTATCTACTGTAATATATATGTATTATACATATAAACCTTCCTCATGAATCATTCTATCTATTGGTGAAAACAGCGTGGTGATCCGTTCAGTAGTTTTGTGTTTATCGCAAACAGACGTACAGACGCGGCGGAGGAGTTTTATTTAATATATAAGAGGCCGCCGCGCCCCGCGATTCCGCCAATAGCTCCCGATCTAATATATTTCCTTTATTAACTAACTGCCGGAACACGCGATCTTTGATCCATTTCCATGGGCCTATTTGTTTACCAGCTGTAGCTGGGATTCAATTTTGGTTGAACGCATTTTATAGCGCTTCGGAAACTTCCACTCAAAATATTGGCTTATTGATTATAAGTGCTTAAGAATATTCGCACATGATGGTATCCAATCGCTGTGTAAAACATATTTCTATAAATTAAGATGATCAATGTATTAATTTAGTACATAAATGTTAATTCATGTTTGTTTATTCCCAGGTTGCCTGCTCGAAGGGTCCCGGCCGCCGCCCGATGTACCTCCTCGTAATCCTACCATGTCCCGCTTAAACGGCCGCATCACTGGCAATCCAGCAGATTTATCTGACTTTGAACCATCGTGTCTCGTACGCACTCCTTCTGGAAACTTCTACGTGCCTTCAGGTAAGAGAATTCTACAAACAACCCTTTATTATTCGTAAAATATGAAATACATCTAATTTGAGAAATGGGAAGCAACCCAATCTAATTGGTTTAACACGAGATCTTCCTTGAACGTAAAATTGCTGGGAAGCCCGCTAGTAAACAAATAAATACCAAGTGTCTAATTGCAATCGCATAATGTTTTTCAGGGGACATACAAAAGAATCCGTCTATGGACTACAAATCAAATTCTTCGTGCAGTAGTCCCGGAAAACAAGAGAAAGGAACTTTAGAGAGAATGGACTGATTACCTATCTACATCTAGACATTCCTAATCTTCTTCTAGTACCAGAGTCCGGTTAAATTGCAAAGGAAGTGGCATGCTCTTCCGATCTCATCCATAACGCCACACAATTTTTCGTCCCCCGCCCCCCCTCCTTAATACAGGTTGTCACATTTTCCAAACTTCCTCTCGCCTGGTATGACATTATTTGTTTAGGAAACATACAATTATTATTTTTCCTCGGTGAAATCAGTTACCAGCTCCGGTATTTCAGAACCGAATACGACTTAGGAACCTCCTAGAAAAGAGCAAACTCATTTCTTAAAAGCCGGCAACGCATGTGGGAACCCTCTGGTATTGCAGTTGTCCATGGACGTCGGTAGTCACTTAAGGGAATGCAGCCTGCTCGTTTGCTCCTTGTTACATAAAAAAAATCTATATATAACTCCCTTAGAAGTATCTAAAGGGGTTATGTATAGATTTGTTGACACAAAACAAATAACAAAACGACAAATCTTATAAAATAATAAGGGAGGAACTTTTAGTGTAAACTTAATTAAGTTTCCACTAAAAGTTTCTACTACTTAAATGGTACAAAAGGCAGCGAATTAATGGCTTGGCTTCTAAGAATATATCAAAATATACTTGTTACTAAACTACAAATATCTATTCATAGTTTAGTTTAAAGCATTACAATCTTGTACAATCTTGCTTTAAAATTGACAGTCAATTTATTTTAATACATATATGTTATGTACATGTAAGATTAGTTTTCTACACATGGAGAAAAATCTAGTATATAACTAGAATACAAATCTAGCATTATTTATATATTTCATTTTTATGTTTAAGCATTATCGTTGTTTGTTTTTTTTTTTTCATAATATGTAATTTACAAAATATCCATGTCTTGCAAAATGAACAATTCAGTAAACATCGTCTAAATGGTATTTACACCGGTTCGGTTCGTTTTTAATAACAGTTTACGTAAAGTTTTAATTAATTAATTAATTAAAATAAAGACTTACACAGAGACCAATTAAAAATCGCATCGCTAGCTAAAACTTTACGAATTATAAAATGTGAGTCTTCTAACTCAATTCATTAGAGAGTCTCTTAGTTTAAAGTTAGTTTACGTAAGCGAGTGATCGTAAGGAAAATATTGGATTCCTTGATATGCCCTTTTTGATTTACTCTCCGGTACTTCTCGGTAGAAATAATCACTTCACTTAATATCTTTAGCATTTGCCTTTCCCTTTCTCTCTGTGCATCTTTTTATTTTTTATCGTTGTACGTTTATATTATGCATATGTGTATTGGAAATTATGTCTAGTAGAAATCTATTAAGCCACACGACAGTTGAAGTCGCGATTATCAGTTAGTTAATCATATAAATATTAACGGTCCACTATAGTTGATACAGTCGGGTGGCTGCAATCTACTCCCCAATTCGTTTCAGTCCACAACTGTGTCACTCCCAATTCCCGGAGCAATATCTCTCGGCAACTCCGCTACTGTTGACATATAAACTACCTGCACGAATCGTTCGCACCAGAATATACACTACAAGTAGGGAAAGGCTATTTATTTCTATGAACGACAATAAGAATTTATTCACTTTTAACTGCATTTTGAAGTTTTAATTTACTCTTCTTTTATCTAGCGTTACCCAGGGATAGTACGAGGGCCCGCTTAAATTACAGATGTGGTTGAGAGGCCAGTCATCTAATGATGAATAATTATTAATTCAATTAATAAAATTGTTAATTGATACACTTTCAATTATAATAGGTATGAGGCTTTTGGTTCTGTAGAAGTCCAAAGATGTCTGTAGTCACGCGGAGTTTACGTCTAATAATTTGGTAATACTAGGACCACCTTACTGGCAGACGGACGTACGGACGGACAGAGCGAAAATATAAGGGTTCCTTGTAGTACTACGGAACCCTAATAAAGGGCTCCTTTTCCAAGTAGAAGAAGAAACTAAATAACCGAAAGTAGTAAAGAACAAAGTAAATAAGCGGAAAAGCGGACATTAATTAATTACTTATCGCGAAACCAATTAATTAGCAAGGTCAACACGTGTTTGGTTTCAACCCAATTGAAGTCCGACCTCCAAAATATTCAAAAGTGTTCATAATGTTTAAAACGCGCAAACAATGTACGCGGCTGTTTTCCCAGTTACATTAACTGGTGGGGTCATCAGGCGACCCAAAACTAACAAAACACTCATTTGAATTGCGGACTATGAAAATTATGAATATTTGCACCGACCGCTATTAATACAACGCCATTCATGATAGTAACTTGTTAGTTGTTCGTTATAACTAATATTTTAACCTTTGAGCTTCCCAGAATTTCCTGACCGAGAATAATGCATTCATTTTTAAGTAAACTTTTACATCATATTACTACAATATAAGACAGCAACTGTGTCTTATAGTCCGGTCAAATTAGCCTAAAAACAGGAGCAAATTTATATTAATTTGCATACAGTACAAAATGCGGAGGATTGTTGTTCAAATTAAAAATTAAATCTAGAAGTCCTCATCGATTCCAAACCTGGAAAAGAAGGGTCATAGATTTTTTTTATTTTTTATGTTACAAGGGGGCAGACGAGCAGGCAGCAGGCACCGAAGTGCCAAAAGTCGAAATATAATTGAAAATATTTAAAAAAAAGTGTACGATATTTTAGAATACTTCAAACAGATGACGTTCGTACTACGTACGTTACGATCTTTAGACTGACGTGTCATGTAAATGCTGTGTCATAAATCATTCTGGCAGCGTCACCTTTTTTTGGTATAAAGGAAATTGATTAATTGACTAATAAGAGACGAGCCTAAAAACAACGCCTGCCGGGTCCGCTAGTAAAAAATAATTGGTAAAAAGAATATATGATAACCACAGCGGGAAGTGTATTGGGGTATTGTAATAAAAGCAACTTACAATACATACCGTAATAGACCACAATAACTGTTACCATACAACATAACCCCACGGTTAACCAACATTTCCGCGTCCGTATCTCGTGGTTACAAATCGGCTCCCACTTATAGATACCCACAAAATGTCAAGGAACTCGAGCGCATCGGTAACTGAGATGAGCTTTGAATAGGGACGCCCCTGATATATATCGATAGTTTAAGTCATAAATCGTAAAGAAAGGTAGGTATACATTCACCCTAGATGGTCAAACATATGCTATGGGATATGTACGCAAGAGAAAATACAAACTTAGTGACTAATGAATCAAATAAAAATTCATTTATTCACTTCGCTTTTTACAACTCTGGCAGGACAGTATTATCATATGAGAAAAGAGAGAATATTACATGATAATGACTTTAAAAATAGCACGGATATCTAACCTGTGGTGAAAATTGAATAAGAAAAAAATGCTGTCATATGAGTCACAAGTGCTGGATTAATTAGCACGCCACAATAATATAATGTATGCATGAAAAACTAAACTACTTTACTTTAATCCAAAAATATGTTGACAAAATTCCATCCACGTTATACAAAACAGAAATAATAAAAGAATAAATGCCTATGGTGTTCTTTTTGAGGGTTCCGTACTTTCAAAGGAAAAAAAGAAACTCTTATAGGATCAATTTGTTGTCTGTGTCTCACGACCCTTTTTTTTTTAAACGAGTCGAAGTATAGAGTTGAAATTAATACCAAATACTTTGACAAATGAGAAAATAAACTGTGCAAGTTTGATTCTAACTTGCACAGTTTATTTTCTCATTTGTCTATTGTTGTAAAAAATGTCTGAGAAAATTATTTATACACATATCAACCAGACAAAATACCTTTCAGCAGTGCTACCACAGCTGTGCACCCACTGTCATTTCCAGGTTCTTCAGCCATGATAACATCCTCTTCTCCATCTTCATCACTCGAGTCTGCTTCATATTCCTCTTCATCATCCCCTTCTTCAGCTTCACCTAAAAATTAACATTCAATTAAAACCTTGTAGTCAGCAATATTCTTGGATCTATCCTAGCCTCAAGGTAGAATTGCCCACATCAAGAAATGATAGCACTATATAATGTGGGCAATTGAATTTGACCAGATTGTCAAATTGTTAACGTTTCACGATTTTGTCATCAACTTTTGGCCATATCGTGAAAATAGGGTGTCCATAAAATATTTAATAATAATCTAGAAAATGTTTGGAACTTGTTCTTAAGTAAAAAATAAAGAATAAAAAAGAAAACTGCCACGAGGGCCAAGCCCCCTCTAACCTATCCACGGACATAGTCACGGATAGGTTAGAGGGGGCTATAGAGGCCGTATTTCCATAGCCAATGATCCTTATAGTTCATAAACTGGATTAAAGCAAAGTAGTTTAGTTTCTCAAGCATGTCATGGGTTTCCGCAAAGTAACACCTGATTCTATCAATTAAATGTAATATATAAAATTCTCGTGTCAAAATTGTCATTCAAACTCATTTTCACGAAATTTTGCGTGCATATTGGCTAGGGTTGAGAATCGGTCAACAGCTATTTTTCATACTCCTAAGAGACAAGGGTGGCTCACGCGGAGGTGCAGCGGGGTCGCGGGATGCAGCTAGTATAGAGATATATTTTTGTTTACATAAATTAATTACTTAAAAAAACTTTTTTTCTAATCACTTAAATATATTTTCATATTATAAACGTTGTAAGGCACCGTCCTAAAAGAACGCGAATGTGCGATGCGAGCGAACAAAGTTCATACGAACGTGCGATCAAACATAATGATGTCTAAAGGAAGGTTTAGACTTAACGTACATAGAGCTAGAACAAAGGCATTCTTTCTCGATCTTTTAGTGTAAACGAAAGTTCGTTCTTAGCCTTTACACCAAAATATCAACAAGCAAACAACTACAATAAAAATTGGAATGTTTGTGAACGCGGATATAATAAAGAAATAATGCTATACATTTTTTTTTAATTACAACAATTTGATAGAGTATGTGTAGAATAAACATTGGCTCATCTGATGTAAATCAACCATTAGAAGTGTCATCATTAAAGTTCTGGCAAATGCAATCTGCAATTAAGACAATTCTTAAGGCTGATTTACATCCTATGAGCGAATGCTCATCCTATCTCTACCCTTCTAAATTATTTTAGTTTAAACGAACCTAGAGCATTCTTTCGTTATCTGTCTAGTTTTTTCCTCGTTGATATTTTAGTCCCACACTCCCGTTCGCAAATACTCCTAGAACATGGGATTATTTGCGAACGGGGTAGTGCGCAAAAGCATTTCCCAGCGAAAAAAAAAGGTATAGTCTATAGTCAAGCAAGAAATTTGTTTGCCACGCTAAGGTCGAATGTCGTTTGCACGTCAATTAGCTAAATGGCTTATTTTTGCTTGTTATGCCTTCAGTTCATTTCTAACAATAACCCTTATCAAATTTTTCTTTAACTAGGAACTGTCATACAAAATGGTAAAGCACTTTCGGTCGACTGTACGTTAAAATAATATTTATTAACAATTTAATCTCACACCTATATCCTTTAAGGCGTTCGAGGAAAAAGATTCACAATTGAATATACCTACTCACAATCGTATATAATAAAGGTCATATGATCGAGTATTTTTATTGTTAGACCGGTTAAGAATTATTATAAATTATTCTATAAGCTATAGCGATCGAAGCAAAAAAATTTACCCAACTTACTGCACCGAAGAAGTTAAGAAAATATGTGCTTAACTTGAAATTATACTAAGAATATTGTTTTATAGGAGGAAACGAGTAGGCGGACATCGCCTTAATGACTACCAAGGACATCTCAGTACCACGCTCGCAGTTACGTTGCCGGCCTTTAAAGAGGTGTTTAAACCACTGGGAAATCTCACAAACCGTACGAAACGCGACAACAATACCATCACTTGACGTGACAGAATTGCCGCCATTTCACGCCAATCTTATGACCGTAATCAATGTAAAGTATGTAATAAATTATAAATTACAATGTGCAGTACATATGAGTGTCTATAATGCCTGCCTGAGATAACATATGTGTAGAAGAAACTGCGTACTCTGTTATACCCAATATACAAAAACTAACGAATTGCCTGGGCTCCAAAAAAAAGCATACACGTTTTCAAGGGCTGGCAAGCAACGTTTATAATATATTATCTGACACAACATAGAGGCAAAAACTTTTTCTAATTTCATTCCGTTTTCCTTATTAAATTGCAATTTTACCCCCTCTTAAAAAGCTTAACCAACTTAAATCGATATTTTGTAAAAAAAGTTGTTAAATCTATTTATACTATTAAAAAAATATATATATGAGTAAATAAAAAAAATACTAAATTATTTCCATTTTCTCAAATAGCAACACTATACGTTACATAGCAACGGCGCCTAATACAAACAATGCACTTTATTGATTTCGAAGTTTTATAAATAATGCGTCATTCAAGAATAAAAGAAAGAAAGTATTGAAAGAGGAAATTTTTATAACTAACATATATTAATAATGGAAACAGACTGGAAAGAGATACTGCGTTTCTCGCAAATGGAATTAAAGAAAGGAGAAAAGGATAAACTTTGTGAAAGTTTAGCATGGGTGGAAGCAGATGATATTGAACTCAATTTTACTGATCTCAAAAGTCTATTTAGACTCGCTCAAGATATGTTAAAGTACAAAACTGAACAGGTTAGTATTTTAAAGAAAAAATATGAGCTGAGAAAAAAATAAATATACGAAAAATATTAAATGAAACTGGTCCGTAGGCGCACTGGGCAATGATCCTGCCCAATCCGTCGGTCGTGGGTTCGATTTCGCCTCGAGTATGGGTGTATTATCTATATATATGTATTTATATATTTCTACAAAAAATATATGTAGAAATATATAAATGTATTATGTATATCAGGCCTCTGTTTCCTATAACACAGGCATTAAGTTGTTTACCTTATGAACAGACGCCCGTGTGTCATATAGTCCTGTATATATTTATATATATTTTAAATATAACTATCACGTTTATATTTATTACATTACATAGAATTAATGATAATCATTTTAGGTAAATAGTCTAATGGGTCAAACGGACAAATCAAAACGAAAAGTTAAAATGAAAGACAAAAGTGCATACACGGGTAAGTTGGCATTATATTCTATGCTATATTATATGCTATTTGTGATATAACAATTGCAAAGGGTGGTCCAATTAATTTTAATCGAACAAAAAAAAGTACAACATTGAATTACACGTTATTTTACAAGCTTTTATATACTTACCGATGGTTGTCGTTAATAAAAACGCAAGTTAAATTAGACTCACTTATCCCATTGAGCTGAAATTTTTCACACATGTGTATCTTTGTTTTATTAGCCTATAACGTCTCATTGCTGGGCATAGGCTTCTCCCCTCTCCAACCACACCGTCCTATCCTGGGCTACTTGAATCCACTTTTTTCCCACAAAGGCGTCCAAGTTATCTCGCCACCTCTTCCTCAGCTTACCTGGTCGTTGGCGGCCATTGGTGGGACTCCATACTGTCCGAATATCGGCCTACCTTTGCGGGTCCAACCTTCCTACATTTCCACCCCATTCCCACTACAGCTTTGTTGACTTCTTCCCCACATTCATCACATCAGTAACGGAACCCAGAGTGGTGTTGCCAACTCGGTCAGTTCTGTTAACATCTAAAATGCTGCGTTCTATGGTTCTTTGTTTTTATTAATAAAATATTTTAAAAAAATCTTCAAACTTATAGATTAATAATAGTTTTTTTGCGTATTTTTTTAGATTCACCTGCTATCAGTTCTGATACAATCTTAGGAACGATAGAACATCAAGAAGAAATTATCAAAGCTAACAAAGACATATTAGAACAGCTGTATGCAGATATTGCAGAGCTAGAAGGACGTAAGAAGAAGCATAGAGAAGGAAATGTTATAGAGCAAGAAAGTGAATCAAGTCGAGGAACGTTATCAGAATTAAATACAGTTGCACAATTACAAGATGAAATTACAAAAAGAAATAAACACATTAGAAAGTTACTCGGCGACATCAAAGTAAGTTTGAAAGTAATATGTACGCACCTACTCAGTACGGACATAATTTAATTCGTTTGTGTATTTTTATTGTTTATAGATGATAGAGGAAGAAAACGCTACATTTAAAGGGAAGTTAATGATTTTTAAAGAAAAATTAAAGGAAGCCACAATGCTGATTGAAAATTTAACAGAACAGCTATTTACAATTAGTCGCGAAAATACAAGTCTGAAAGGTATAATAGATATCTTTTAAGTTTATACCGCCCACATTTAAAATACTCTGTCCTTAAAAAGCAACAATGACAACCATGCGTTGCAATTAATTAATGGAGGGTCGATCACTTTTAGACTGAAAAATCTATACACTCTTATTGCCTCTGTATATTATTTTCTACGAAGTTTTTCATAATGAATCAATTACTTTTGTCTACTAAGGTACGAAAGGTAGGTAAGGTAGATACGTTATGATAATATTACGTGACAGTATCAGATAAATATATTACATAATAAGTTACTCTATCATCGTATTGACATTTAGAGGTTCTTGGAGGAGTAGAAGAAGAAAAAACAAATCTACTTTTGGAAACTGCACACTTAAAAAAAGAAATAGATGAAAAAGTTTTGGTAAATAAAAAATCAGAAGAAAGCTTGCAATCTAAGATGCAACATCTTAAAGTGAGTTCATTAAAACATTCTATTTATAATAAACGTTAATAATATTTTTTAATATTGTTAATTTATGCACATATTCTGCGATTTTATAGACTTTATTGAAATCCCAAAAGAGTGAAATTCAAAACTTGACGGCTGAAAATAATCAGCTCAAGAAAGAAATACAACAAAAACCAAATCTACAGGAACCTCCGAAAGTAAGTATAGATAAAATTTAAATCCAATTTATTTGTTAGTATGTTTTAATGTTTCAACTAACAAACGAGCGTGCGGCATCGACAAAACCGACGCTCATGGCCATCTGTACTACCAGAAGGTTCGCAAAAGCGTTTTTGACTATGAAATAGAGATTGAGGCCACCGTGAACCCTCACAAACCGTACAAAACGCGACAACAATACCATCACTTGACGTTGCCGCCACTGCACGCCGATCTTATGTGCGAAAGAGGTTATGGTAGCCGGATGCGCCAGCACTATTCGGCTGCAGACCAAAAGGACTGCAAGCTTGGTGCTACATCAATTTAACAGCATCCATTAGGTACTAATTTATTTGCCACATTTAATAGAACAATACTAAAGAGGAAAGTAAAATGAAAGAGTTGCAAAACAAGCTACTTGAAGCTTCAAAAGAAATAATGCAATCTGCTACTATAATCCAAATGCTAAAAAATGAGAACAAACGTTTAAAGCTGATTATTGAAGACTTTCCCGAAAATTCAGTATCTGAACATAAGAACGAAAGTGATGACGGTAAAGAAAAGCATATCATAAATAAACTTAGAAGAAAGGTAAAACATTTAAGCATCGCTCTCCATGGGGCTGAGGAGATGATTGGTGTTAGGGAAAAAGAGGTAAGTTATATTTCTCACTTTTTGTATTACATTTATCACTTTGAAATATACAGAATATGTCAAAATCCAGGTAGGACGTATAAGGGTCAATGCAACAATATTATGCGCTGCATAAGCTGCATAGGAGATAGAAACAAAAGGATCTTTTTAACGATTGGATTATATTTAGATGTACGTTAAAAGAACTCTCCTACATAATAAAATATTATGATATGCAAAATAAATAAATATATAGGACTATATGACACACGGACGTCTGTTCCTAAGGTAGACAACTTAATGCCTGTGTTATAGGGCAGGATCCCTTCCCACTGCGCCAGTCTAAATTTTTGTCTAGCTTATTGCATTAAAATTACTTATAACATATATTCGATTTGAAAACAGAGAACAGTAATAAATTATTTAATTTTTTATTAGTTATATTCCTGGTAAAACATAGAATTAGGTATTTGCTTGTTTATTCACCGATAACAAAATTAAATATACTTAACAGCAATTCCTCAAACATGTCCATTTAAATTCTATTAAATTAAAAAAAAATATGTAAACATCCAAAGTCTATGATCAGAAGTCATTCTTATCGCGTTGATGAGGAAATAAATAACGTGTTGAAGAGGACTAATATTTCCATTAATAAACTGCGTTAAAATAAACATTTATTTATTTAAAGACGTTAAATTAAGATTCTTTAATGATAAAATGTACGAGTCAAAGTTCGCGACTCCTTTCGGGTCGTGTCATACATCTCTATTGTAGCAGTTTTTAGACATAGAAACTTTCAACTTTGATTTACTTTTGAAGGTTTTTAAATTTTAACAAAGTATTCCTAATAAGTCAGAACTATGAAGTACCCAATGACTCTTTTGAAAATGCCCATACAATTAGAAATGAAGCCCCGAAATAAGTATTTAAGAAAAAAAAATTGACAGTCAGACTGCCTCATATATCATACTAGTTGCTACCTGCGACGTCGTCGCGAAATCTTGCGATGGTACAGAAACCTTAGTACGAGAGTCTGACTCACACTTGCCCGGTTTTAATAAAAAAAATCATTATAACTGAAAAATTACAACCTTTTTCAGCTTTTCCGTGATTTGCATTATTATTTAAACCTGATAAGTAAGGGACAAAACGTACTCTATTTAAATTGTACGAATGAATGGAGCGGTTAAACAAAGTTACTCGAAAATTACGAACGTACTTTTTAGAAAATAGGCAACAAATTATTCTGGACCGCGATGACGTCATCTTTAAATTTAACTATTGAGCAATTCCCGCCCCAAAGATCAAAGGATTGAAGGATTCACAGGAACAAAGATATAATCCAAATACGGCCGGAAAACTTAGATTTGCGTACCACATGCTTATTTTAAACTATGTTAAATGTTTTATTCTTAATGCAACAACAACTTACAATTAAATCGTTTTAAATGTCATAATTAACAAACTACATTGTTATTTTGCGATGATTGTCATAACTACGCTTTGAGATCATTCTATAATAAAATGTTTATAGATAGATATTTTATAAAAATATTAGCATTCGCACACTTTCCTCTATAAAAAACTATAGGTGTGCCAAATTTCATAATCCTCCGTCCGCGCAATTGTCGTAAAATGGTATCGAATGTTTTTGCTTCAAATATTTATATATAGATTAAAGGAATGTACTATTATTTTAATATATAAATAAAAAAGGACGTTATTATTACATAACTACAAGGTGCAATGGATTTTTTATTCGATCCGATTCGCGCGTACTTTTTGCAAGTTTTTGACGTGATATAGTTTTATAAATCGATGAACGCACGAAAAATCATGACTCATTGTCACATTCCGCCTGAGCCAAGCAAGAGCGTGGAACAAGTGATAGAGAGGGACGACGTAAAATTTAATTACACATGTTAACTAATCAAAGCTAAGACAACAAACTTATTTCGTAATTTTCAAAAAGATGATCGACTCGAACCGTTTCCGTTGACGTTTTTGATTCCGAAACACGGAGGAGGTCGGATATCAAATATAAACCAGTTCTAGAATGGGTCACCCATCTATCACCCGGTCGCAGCCAGAGCAAGTAGAGATTGTGGGCCATCAGGCGTCAGTCGGTTATCTTATCTCGCCCCACAGCCTCATCTTTTACAATTTAACCGGACCCAGGTACCAGACCGGGATAACGTTGGGTAGAGAAATAACAAAGGATTAATAAGGCAATTCACCCGATCATTAGACACTACCAAGTTACTCATAAACAAGCATTAATCTGTGGATAGCACTGGTTCAAGACCCGCAAGTTGGTTGCCAACACATGAAAAATGAGTATGGTATATGAGTAGCAAGGATGAAGCCCATGAATATCGTGTCAGTTTGGCTCCATTCTATTTCTCTCTATTCTCGATAAAACTCAGACTTATATTATTATAACTACACTAATTTACGAACATATTAGCAATACCTGTGCCTACTGCACAAAATAAATCAAGGATTTTAAATTTTAATATATCGCCGGCTTTAATGTTAAACGGCTATACTATTTAACGTTTGAACCGATTTATTACGTGTATTAGGAGATGGTATAAATTAACTTCCATTAGGTAGCGATACCGTTGGGTTCAAAATTTTTTTTTAATTTGACAACGTTTTATAGAGCAAAAGAACGCCTACTAGTGATATAATATATATTTCTCTCAAAAATATATGCGGAAAGTCAGAGAAACATATGACTTCCTGAGAAAATATCATACAGAATTTTGAATGAGAATGCTTTCCGGTTTTTACGGATTACTCGGAGCGTGACCGGGAAGTGGTTCTTTAAATTAAATTTAACCTTTCACAGGTAGTTATTTAAAATACTTTAAGAGGTTTAAAGTGAGCTAGGTTTAGTTGCAGTTGGAGATCATGCTTCATGAGGTTTGTGGATTTTGGTAGATACATTGATTGTAACATGTTTTGCTAAGGTTTGAAAAACTCAATAGATTTATACTATCGCCATTAATCTATCTATGGTACATTATTAGTATTATTATCATTATTTGTCTATTCTGTCTAACTGGCTGGTATCTATGGCTATAGATTTCCAGTTTTTATCAAATAGATATAAGCCATTCAGAAGAATGGCTTATATCTATTTGATAAAAACTTGTTTTCTGTCAGCCACATGTTGGATTGGTTGATTATATTTTAATTTAGAAGCTCAGGCCACATCTGCTATATGTGTTTTGAGTGTACTGCTGTATACTTTACTAGTCGTTCGCATAAAATTAGGTGAAAAATTTTAGTGTGATGGTATATAGCATAATGCCGTCCTCGATAAATGGGCTATCTAACACAAAAAGAATTTTTCAAATCAGACCACAAGGTCCTGTGATTAGTGCATTCAAACAAACAAACTAACTTTTTAGCTTTATATATTAGTATAGATTAAACATAAGCAAGGCATTATATATCTTACCAACATAGATATTCCCAGGTCTTTGTAATATGAAGTTTAAAATCATGAGCTATTTATGTGGAACTATATATATATATATATCTATAGATAATTACCTAAAAGCTGCAATAGACGGTCGAGACTCTACTTCTTGTAGGGTGTACACAGATCCAATATCGTCTAGCAATTGATTCATGTAGTCTTTTTCGGGAGTTTCATTGTCTATTGTACCATTTTGTAACGAATTAAACAACTGTTTGCAAGCGGAAATATATGATTGTATATTTATTCAAATATATGTTTAGGTTTCTTAACCAACTTCAAAATAAAAAAGATGAGGAGGTTCTCAATTCGACTGTATGTTTATTTATTCCTTTTTTGTATGTATGTTACGCGATTACTCCGCTATTTATGAACAGATTTTTATGATTTTTATTTGGTAGACCTTACTTCACAGATCCCATATAAATTTTATCAAAATCGGTCAAGTAAATTTTGAGAAATCAACAATAGTCTAAAATTGTATATATATACATCGTCATACATCGATTACGTTTTCGACATCAAAACCTCAACTGTCATTAGAGCAGTACGTTTAGTTAGCCTACCCATATCATATATAGACAAAATACATCTACTTTCCACTAAAAAATTAAGAATAAAGTATTTTTAGATAAAAAGAAAACCATCTTTAAAAAACGCCAAGGAACTAAAAGGCACAAAATAACTAGTACTTTCATACGTTCAAGTAGTTTCCTATTAATGTGTTGAAGTATTGGAACTAGTAGAGTAATAATAAACTTCATACCTGGTACAATTCCTCTGTGGAACCAATTCTCTTTTCAAGTAAAGAGCATACTCATATCTCAAAGGCCGGCAACGCATCTGCGATCCTCCCGGTGTTGCAGTTGTCAATGGGCGTCGGTAGTCACTTAAGAGTATCGCCTACTCGTTTGCCCCTAGTTATATATATATAAAAAAAAATAATAAGAAAGGAAGAGTGTAAAAAAAAGAAGAAAGTTTATAACATATCATAGTACTGTAAAAATGGCACGTGATTTAGCCTGTGGAGAAATTTGATTAAGAAAAAAGAATGTGTTGGAGGCTGATCAATCTCCATACAAATTTAAGTAAACTTTACCAACGCGTAAAAGTTAGA
Organism: Charaxes varanes; assembly: GCA_024363005.1. Lineage (NCBI taxonomy): Eukaryota > Metazoa > Arthropoda > Insecta > Lepidoptera > Nymphalidae > Charaxes > Charaxes varanes. The sequence goes on along the minus strand of JANCMC010007888.1, from coordinate 712,894 downwards.
AAACTCGCACTAAGCACTCTGATTAGGCTATGGCGTTCAATTTTAAGCTTTTCGAATGAAATACCTAACATACTCTAATATTTTGATACAGACTCCTCTGATCGAAGACAGCCAAATTTCTCCCTGGCGAATGGTCAACCGTCGACGGCTTCTTCATTGCCGGCTCAAATATCTGAAGAAGAGGTAAATAGACGTACAGTCTTAAAATGCACGCTACTCCAAACCGCTTAATCGATCACGAGATAAGTGAATATACTTAAGACTATAATATAGACGTACCTAAAAAGTATTCCTAATATTCTTAAAAAAAAAAGAAAAAAAAATAGTTGACCTTGCATAGTACATGGTTGTGTTTAAGCTTACAATAAATAGTTGCACACACAAGCAAGCGTTGCAATTAATATTTACTTTCATACTTTAAAATAATGGTGAGGGGTGTGCATTTTTAGACTGAACGCACTATAGGTATCTATATTTTTATAACGAAGTTCTTTGAACATTTATTATAATGTATATTATACATAGATTAAAACCGCTGCGCCTATATTTACTTTCCCACTTTAAAATAATGGAATTTAGTGTAGAGGCATGCATTTTTAGACTTTACGCTCTATAAGTGTAGTTAGATTAGCTTTTATTATTTTAACTAAATGGTTTCGTAGGCCTACAACGAACCCCTATAGTTTCGATCTATCAATCTGTCCATGCACAACCCTATTATATTTTTATATCTTATTAATTAAACTTTTGAGTTTATTTATATAAAAACAAAACGTTTCTAAATATAAAGATGGGTTCTACTGAGTTTTGCTGAGTTTGACTTACTTCGACTGAGTTCGACTTAGTTCAAGTGAAGATGTTATACTTCAGCCGTGTGGTCTAAAGCACACACAGTTGTTTTTGTTTTATTTTCACTTTCAATCTGATGTCAGAAGGTATGCAGGTACTCCTATTTTTTCTTGATGAATATAATGCAGGTACTACTCGTATTTTTTATTGATGAAAAATATAATGTCACTCGGGGCCAAAATATTTTGTTCTCGGGTGGAGTATTGTGAATTCCTCGCTACGCTCAGTATTCTACTATAGAATCCTTCGCTTCGCTCTGAATTCAAAATCACGCCCACAGGGAATAACATTTCGTTTCGGCCCCATGTAACACAATTTACATTTAGTTAATTGTGTATCAAATTTCTAGACTAAAATATATACTCTAATAGTGATAATAAAACAATCCTTGGTCAAATATTATATAAACTGATTTTTATATTTCATTCGGATATATATTTCAGAAAGCTATTTCTACGGCAATTGGATTAATATGATTCGAGACGAATCATTTTTCTTATTAATTGAAACCGCCCGGGTCCCTCGGAAAATACAAATTGTATTCGACCTTCCGAGGGTATTTTGTAATTGAAATATTTGGCAAAAATTCCTTTTGTCTAATAATGCCTAATTTCAATATTGTTTGATATCGCTTTGAGCAAGATTTTTTTTCCTCCTCTCCTCCGTGTTTTGGAAGGCACGTAAAACAGTGGGACCCGATTAATGTAACTGAGTGATATTATTCGTGAGATTGTAGAGATCGTGAGGGTTCCGAGGATGACTTCAGATGGCAATCGGTCACCTTAACTCCCCTTACATGTGTGTGTACAGTGTCTTATACATATGCAGTGCTTTGGTACTTAATAAAGTTTTTCTTATTCTTATTCTTAGATTAGCCGGTAAACCAATGGTCATTAAGGTGGCTATAATGGATATATAGGTGGGAGAAATATCTAATAGTCTAAAGCAGTACGTTAACGGGCCGGTTTCATACCGGACGGTGCATCACGTCGAATCTTAAAAGGAGTTGCTTGAACATTCTTCACAATATACGATAAAGGAGAGTGCGATATATTTCGAATACTATTAAGATATAAAAAAAAGATTTCCATAAATGAAAATATTTTTCAATTAACCATCTTAGTCTCCTCCAACGCCACTAAGTCAATCGCAGTTAACCTCACTCAATTAAAATTCTAATTCAAATGATTTATTTAAAAAGACTTTTACAAATGTCCAATTACTTTTGGGATGACGAAAATTATATTTATTATTATAAATCAAGAACAGACAAAACAAAAAATTATTAAATTAAAAACTTAGTAAGAAAGTTTTATTTAAAGTAATTACCAAAATAATCTATCTTTCGAGGGATTATAACATGCGTTTATTGGGATAATTTTATCTAAAGTAGATTACGTACTAATCTTCTAAAGTATTTAAAATGTCTAACTCACATTAACTAGAAATAATAAAGCACGCACCCAAATTTGTCGTATGGATCAGTCTAGTAATCGGTAGCATGGTATAAATGTATTAAGGTGCTAAACCACGGGCTCCAATACATGTCTGGCTGCAACGTCGGTGAATTGATGGGAAATTAATGCAGTGCAAAAATCTTATCACGCCACTCACTCCATTGCTAAAATATCAAAGAATTCTAACAGGCTCCATCCCTTTCCTTTACTCCTGCCTTTCTAATTAGAGGTAGCGTCATGCCTGTGGCCGAATTGGGCCGGCGCCTCTGGGTACCAGTACCTCTTTCTTACATAAAATCAGCGTGAAGTGGCGACAATGCTGTCACGTCAAGTGATAGTATTGTTGTCGCGTTTCGTTTGGTTTGTAAGACTTCCGGGTGGCCTAAACTCGTTATTAAGACCGACAAAACATCTGCTCGCCTCCTGGTCGTGCAGATGTCCATGGGCGTCAGTAGGCACTTGGCTGCCTGCTACTTCTCCTTCGCCCCTTGTAACATAAAAAAAAATCCAGATAAGTATGCTAACTTCTGCATGCACTACAGTATTCTTTATCAAGTTAGGCTATACAAAAAAATATACAAGTTCCTTTCCACTGTACCTTTTATATTCCGCGTTCGAAATCACAACACAGCATTCAAATTGCATGAATATTTCAATACGTGATCATATTTACTTTATCGGCCGTCTTTATATACGTTCTTCTTTGTCAATAGCTGTAACTTTAGCTTCGTGTGTGTATGACTTTAAAAAATAGGTATTAAAACAGTTTTAATTCCTTACTTTTTTAATTATTTGTTTAACACGTACAACAAATAAAATCTAACATATTATAAAGGTCTTCTGCTTCTGCTTATCGATATCTCGGTCTATTACTAGGATCCCCTAAGATTTTTTTTTTCTTGTTACAAGGGCAACTAAGTGCATACTGACGCCCATGGACATCTGCACGACCAAGAGGCAAGCAGATGCGTTTCCGGCCTTTAATGACGAGTTTAGGCCACCGGGAAGTCTCACAAACCGAACGAAACGCGGATGTCCATGGGCGTCAGTCAACACTTAGCCGCCTGCTGCCTGCTCATTTGCACCTTGTAACAGAAAAAAAAGTAACAGACAACAAATATAATAAATTTTTCTAATAACTGTGTGAATAATCATAGTTATCTAAAATGTAATTTTATTTCAAAAGCCTGTCAAATCCATCGGTTTACCGACTAAATTATTTGACATCCAAATTATAATCTTTTTTAATACAGTAATAATATAAATATTGTGAAATTTTTTTGATACACCATATCCAAATATGGTTCTACAATCATAACAAAATATACAACATTATATTTATTATTATGAGCTGTGGTAAGAGCATTGTACTTGCTCCATGATCTCACTCATGAGGATTCATATTTAGATCCATTCCATATGTTGCCATATGGGTTAATGTATTTATTAAAAAATATTATATCATCCAATTATAAGTTATAGAATTTGTGATCACATATTGTCCAATTTGTCAGACTTATTGGGAAACTGTAATGCCTAATATGGGTATGTAAATAAATATTATATATTTTAATATTGTGTGGTATATAGGAAGTCAACAGAGATTGAAACATATCAGCCATTATTATTTTATTAAACCTTGCTGTATCATAGTAGAAATAGTGTCTATAACATAGTATCTATTCTTTAAATGGATATGGCTGTAATGATTTTATTTTATATATGTTTAAAAGTGGATTCACTAAAAATCTTCTTAGTTCATGAAAGTCAAGAAAAGATTTCTCTTAAATACCCTGGAAGAATCAACTTTAACGGAATGGAATAAACAAGCTATTTGATACGCGTAACGTGCACAAAATTCAGTGAAATCTCAAGTCTTTCGGATGGCACGTAAAACAGTGAGACCCGATTAATGTCAATATTAGACGTGAGGTTGCAGGATCGTGGGGTTCCGAGAATGACGCCAGATGGCAATCGGTCATCTTGACTCGCCCCATAGCCACATCCTCTGCAATCTTAGCGGACTCTGGTACAAGACCGAGTCAAGGCTAGTAAGAAGAAGAAGGAGAGAAGACTCCATCAAACAGAAACTAATTAGAGTTACGCCACGCTTGCAGTACTTTTCGTCTGCACCCGAATTAGGCTGACGCATCCGGGTATTATTATCTCTCTATCACATAAGATCGACATGAAGTAGCGGCAGATGTCATATACATACATACATATATACGTCAAGAGATGGTATTCTTGTCGTGTTTTGTTCAGTTTGTGAGAGTTACCGACAGCTCAAACCCCTATTTAAAGATGGCCTAAACTCGTCATTAAGGGCTGCCAACGAATTTGCGAGATCCTGGTGATGAAGATGTCCATGGGCGTCGATAGTAATTTACGTGAAAAATTTGTCCGTTTGCCCCTGATAATATAGAAAAAAAAGAAAGCCTAAAGACACCACTCACCAAAGGAAAGAACTGCACAGAAATTCCTGTTGTGCCTCAATGCAATCCAATTTTCAGGCCAAAGCCTTAAATAGGTATTGCGTTGAGGCACAATAGAAGTTGTTGCAATGTGAACCTAAAATATTAAAGCAAACACTAAGTCCTTATTCCAATTACAAGACCTTACGCATTGCCGTCGAAATTGGTTCGCAAGAATCTACAATAATCTAGACTTGCTCCAACTTTCCAATGTATAAGAGACTCTCAAATTGAATTTTCAGACCGTGCCTAATTGAAAACTTAAATTGAAATAGAAATCTAATTTTTTTTTTCAACAGATAAGCTTTAATATGTCTGTACGTTCCTTAATTTTACGAAGAAAGAGTCGTCATATTTAAGTTTATATAGGGAATGAAATAAATTTTATAAAACAAGCAAGCAAGATCAAAGGCAGTTGCCCACTTGAGCATAATTAAAAATAGTATAATGTTGGTAACATATAGGAGGGACAACCGTATCAAGTAAAGTCAATCCTTGCTAATATTAAAAACAAGGTGTGCCCGCGACTTTGTCCGCATTAAATTAGGTACAAAAATAGATTCAATTTTAGCGTAATGATATAATAGCCTGTAGCTTTCCTCGATAATTGGGCTATCTAACACTAAATGAATTTTTCAAATCGGACTAGTAGTTCCTGAACTTAGCGCGTTCATGCAAACAAACAAACTCTTCAACTTTTATATATTAGTATAGATGTGAAAGTGACTCTGTCAGTTACATTTTCACGCCTAAACCTACTAAACCAATTTTAATGAATTTCGGTATAGAGATAGAATGGACTTTGGAGAAAGATAAAGGCTATTTTTAGTCGCGATAACGTTAATTGTAAGGGGTGTGAGAGGAGTTCCAAATATGCACGAAAGTCGAAGAAGTAAACACGGACAAAGTGGTTGGTACTATAATAAATAAGAAATATTTTTTATTCGTTAGGACATTTTCTCAAAATTGCTTGACAGCTCTTTAGCTTTATTAATCCTGATATAGAAAATATTGGAAATAAAGCCTTATTGGCAGGAAAATAAGGGGAAATCATATATAAGACAGGAACCTCCGTCAAAAAGACTTAAGGCTTAATAGCAAGACAGGCAGAATTCGTTCAATTCGTTCGGCAGTTTCGAATCTTCTAAATGAAGAGGGAAATAGTGGATAGGGATTACAAATATATTTAAAATAACTAGTAATAGTTAAGAGGGGTTTAAAAGCTCAACTGTAGACCATGTGGCCTGAAATTAATAAGATTCAATGCTCAATCGTACTGGTAGGGGAGCTCAAGACAAGAATTTGCGTAATACTTGAGCACGTCAGATATATAGGAAGATACCTTGCACCATGTAATGTACTTCTATCAAATGTGAATTCTTAATATAAGGGTTTGTTATTGGACCATTACAGGAAATTTAGAATTCCTCCTACAACTCGGGCGCGTCAGATTAAATTAAAGTAAGTTAATTACATGGAAAAAAGCTTACATTTCAATAATCTGACGAATTAAGAGTGACATAAGTATATGTTGGTCACAAAGTTGTAAACAAAACATCCCTTAGAATTATTCGAGGGAGAAAATTTTTTATTTATTTTGATTGAAATCCTTTAAGGATTAGGGAAAACTTATAATCTGGCGATTTTCTCAAGGCAAAGTAGCTAAAACCATCACGAGTTCCATAAAACCAAGCTCCAGAATTTATTGACAACATGACCTTACCTTAAAATAACCATTTTGTTCGTTTCTGTACCTAATCTACGTAATCCAATAGATCCTCACAACGCTTTAGTGAATACAAATTTAGCATCACTGTCTCCCTATTATACTGAACTATAGTGCGTTTCTCAGTTTACTAGCGCACTCAGAAATGACTCAAAAGGTATATAAATCAAGTCACTTAAGTAGTTACAGTACTGTTCTAAACTAAATAATTGACTTAGTTATGAGTTAATAAAGTTCTCGCTTATTTCGGTCGAAAGAAAAACACAATTCTTAACGAAATATTAAATGTGTAATGAAAAAATTAATCAAGTTCCAAGTCCGACCAGGCGTATTAATTGCCCGACAACGAATTTATCAAAAAAGATTGAAACTCTTAAGAAATTTCTCTTCGGAAGGTAATTTTCGCGGATTTGACGCGAAAGAGAAAAAGTTTTGATTTCGTTAGACGGAGTCAACTTTCCGCGTAATATACTTTAATTATTTTTGACGTTTCAATTTTTTTTTTAATCACTTCGATGGATTTAAGCAGACTTTATTGGGCCCCGATATTTTTTTTTGCCCTGGGGATTTTTTAAGACGTTTATTTCTGTAGCCGTCGACGTTTCTTCTGCTCTATTTTAAAGACCGACCTTCTTGGCGTGACGGTTCAAAAGCACTTCTCAAGTAGGACGTTGTTCGATTGACAGCTAAGTTGAATTAGGAAATCGGTTTTTAAATTTAGCTAAATATTAGCCATTAATCGCCCACAGCCGGGCACATGTCTCTCTTCTCTTATGTCACCCTCCCCTGTCTCTTTCTAATCGCATCCAGCTACTATTATATTAATTTATCTATTTAATTGTCGTTAATTTCTTCTGCCTTTGTATTTCGCCAACATGAAAATTAGATTCACATAACAGATATATATATCTGTGTATGCAAAAGTTAACGTACACAAAGACGTTAGGAGCAAACAAATTAATTGTTTTCACATTACATGTACAGTCAAACATCAAACAGCCCTGGGGGCTTTCTTAAACTCAATTATAGGTCTAATTCACAAGCAATTAAAACTCTTAATTCTTCCATGTAATTAATATGTCAACCTCAGATCTCAATGGGTATGAGGGCGGACGGAATCCTTGTGATATTTGTTTTGATCTGCAACCCCATTAGACGTTCCAATCTACTTCTAGAACGAGCTTTATAAATGTTTCCTATGGAAATGAAGATAATATAAGGATTTAAAACGTTCTCAGTCTATATCTTCTTCTTCTTCCTAGTATTATCCCGGTTAAATACCAGGGTCTGCTTAGATTGTAGATGATGTAGCTGTGTAGAGAATTAAGATGATCGATTGCCATCTGATGTCATCCTCGGAATCTCCACGATTTCTACCTTACGACTTATATCACAAAGTGACATTAATCGGGTCCCACTGTTTTACGTGCCTACCGAAATACGGAGGTCCGATATCAAATATTAACCAGTGCTAGAATGGGTCACCCATCTTTCACCCGGTTGCAGCAAGAGCAACTTAACCCAGCGAACGACACAAATGCCGACCACTGATTACGCCACGACCTCCTCATTTCATCTCATTCTCAGTCTATATACAGATATATAAAAGCGTCACGAACACGAAATCTCTTAAACCGTTGAACGTTCAAAGATGAAATTTGGCAGAGAGATACTTTATACCAAGTAGACGTCAGCTAACAACGGATTTTTCGATAGGGCCAGATTAAAGAGGTATAATGGCTCTCAAAATTTAACGCGACCGAAGTCAAGGGAAACAGCTCGTAATATATACCTATGATTAGTATAGGAATGAGAATAATAGAAGTATTAAAATATAGTATCCTATAAAAAATCTGCACTCTTATAAACTTAGCTTTATCACCTTTTATGCATTAAAAAAAACATTAAGCTCTCATTCGCACGGGAGTTAAAAAAACTTTGCGTTAGATCTCAGTGTTGGCGCTTTTTTAGCGTCTTGGATTTAAAACTACAGCGTATATGTATATATATATATATATATACAACGCTGAAAATAGAACATTGCTCGATAAAAAAGCGTCGCGCTATAAAAAACCTGTCGAGTAAACACAAACTTGGGAGTTATTAATCATGTTTTTTTATGTAACAAGGGGCAAAGGAGCAGATGGTACTCACCTAAGTGACTACCGACGCCCATGGACAACTGCAACACCGTAGAGCTCGCAGATGCGTTGCCGGCCTTTGAGAAATGAGTATGCTCTTTTCTTGAATGTCCCTAAGTCGTTTACGTTCGGAAATACCGAAGCTGGCAACTGATTCCACAGCGAAATTTTGCGAGGCAAAAAGAGTGGTGTGTTCGAGTTTATTGCTCAAAACGTATGTATCCGTTTCTTCATATCAAAAAATATTATTTAAAATTATTTCTTTGACTAATATACAACAGAATCTCTCCGTATTATCTATATATTATATATAAATCAATATTAATATATAAATCAATCGTTAGTCGTTATATTCGCTAAAACCTAAAAACCGCTGGACCGTTATAAATTCTCTTTGTTTTCTTTAATTTTCCTTATTTCACGGAAGGTTTAAGAGAGAAAAAAAAGAAGGAAACGTCGAAAATTATTTTAAAATATTAAGAAATACAGATTTGGTCGCTACTTCGGAATACTTCAAATAGATGTCGTTCGTACTAGACCTTTTGTCTGACGTGCCATGTCAAATTATTATTTCATAAATCATTCGACCAGTGTCACGTTTTATGGAAAAGACATAAGGGAGATTGGTTAACTGCCTAACAGCGGGCAAGACAACGTCTGTCAGATCCGCTAGTATTAAATTATTTTCTTTTCAGATTTAATAAACCGACACCAGAAAAACTTAGGACGGCCGAGTACGTCCAGTCTATACACCTTGAGGAGTTGGACTCTGTGTCTGTCCACCGAGGCCTCGACGAGAAGGTGGACCCCGCGGACAAAGGGACCTCATCCTTGGCAAAGTATGTATCTCTTGTAAGGATTCTGGTGTCTTTGAATACGACGCTTCGTAGCGGAGACACGCTTTATTCCATTTCGTATATCTAGATATAGCTAGTTATAAATATACAGGAGCACTCTTGCGACCGTACAAATGTCAATCATTCATATAATATAACGATACATGCACTGTTTATGATTTTATCTTAACAACAAGAAAAGAGCATACTCATTTCTCAAAGGCCGGCAACGCATCTGCGGTCCCTCTGGTGTTGCAGTTGTCCATGGGTGTCGGTAGTCACTTTTAGCCCTTGTTATATAAAAATGTGCTCACAATGCGTGCTGGTTACTATACTTCCTTCTTCTTCTTCCTAGCGTTATACCGGTTAAATACCAGGGTCCGCTTAAATTGTAGAGGATTTAACTGTGAGGCGAGTTAAGATAACTGATTACCATCTTACGTCATCATCGAAACCCCCACGATTTCTACAACCTTGCGTCTAATGTCACAAAGTGACAATAATCGGGTTCAACTGTTTTACGTGCCTTCCGAAACGGCAGGTCGGATGTCAAATAAAAAAAAAAACCAGTGCTAGAATGGATCACCCATCTATCACCCGGTCGCAGCAAGAGCAAATTAACCTAGCGATTGACTCAAATGCCGTAGTATACTTCCTACCATATCCACAAATTAATTTGCTTTCAAATTACTAAAAAAAGATAACCTTAGTTTAACAGAAATAACAAGCCGTAATAGGATTACTGCGAAAACCATTTGCACTCTCTTTTCTAAGAATACATTTTAAAAGGCCTTTGATAAATTCTGCTTAAATATATTTTGATAATACTTTCATTCAAAGGTTGTTACTCGTATGATAAGAAAAACCTTTTAGAGTTACATAACAAGATGGCAATGATGTCGAGTGGAAAAGGTTACTACACCGAAGCAAACTAGATGGCGCTGTACGGATTACGGCGACCACAGTCCAAGAACTAACTCACGCAAGCGAAGTTTCTACTTACGATCACTATATATAGACCTTCCGACGAACAACTGTCGGCGAAATAATTAACGACAATAACAACGCAGAACGAGTAAGAGTAAAAACCGGGTTAAAATGAGTGCATTCCCATCGTAAAGGGGGGGGTGTAGGTGCGGAAAGATGGATGGACAGAGCAAAACTACAAGGGTTCCTTGTGGAACTACGGAACCCTAAAAATCATGCGTCAGGGAGGAAAATATAGTATATAGATTTTTGGATTTATTTAATTTGATAGAAAAATTACGAAAAACAGAATAGTGAGCTCTATGAATCTCCCATACATTTTTTTATTTGGGACCATGTAAAGGGAACAACTAAGCTATTATATATGAATTTACAAAGGAAATAGTATAAGTAGAATATATTTGGGAGTCCATGTAAACAATAAATCTAGATTTTACTTCGCTTCTTTAAATCGAAACAAATTTTTGAAAGACATTGTTTTATACCTCTACCTAACCTAACCCACATTGCAAACAAATTTTCTAAAAAAAAGCACGTCATTATGAGTAGGATATATAGATACATAGTTTATGTGTAGAAACAACTAAGCTAGACTTTGCTTTGTTTTTTTTTACAGAACATCCCAGAGGCGCCGCGAGGGCTTTTATCCTTACGTAATCGAGATCCCGCAAATACGTTGTAGTGCTTTGTTTCCTGTTTTCTATTTCCAACCGTTTAGAAGTGAATTTCTACTCTAATGGAAACTTTAAATAAACAAATTTTAAGGTATTAGGAGTGTAGTGTATACATAGAAGAGGGTAGTTGTTCATAAGAGTATAAATACAGAGGATCTATACAGTATACTAATATTTAATATAATAACAGTATTTAATTAGAGGTAGCGCCATGCTTGTAGCCGAATTGGTGCAATTGGGAACCTGATTTAGTCTAACGATTCACCGCTAATACGTATGGAATTACAGGTATTCTTTTAAGTGCCTTCCAACTATTTTGTGCGCCTTTAATGTACGTACTATATTACCCTTGTTGAAATTAATTTATAAAATCAAGTTACAGTATAATTACATTTCAGAAATATAATGTATATAAAAATTTAAAAAAAATGTATTTTTGTGCAAATTTACGTCATGCAAAATAAATCTATACCTATATTTAATATAGAAAGCTGAAGAATTTGTTAGTTTGTTTACTTGAACACGCTAGTCTCAAGAACTACTGGTCTGGTTTTGAAAATTCTTTCAGTTTTATCCTATTTATCGAGAAAGGCTTTATATTTATCGAGAAAGCTATATATTATCTCGCAAAAAAATTTCACATAATTTTACGCGGACGCAATCGCGCGTAGGAACTAGTATTAAATACCCTCTTTCTCACATAAGATCTGCGTGCAGTATCGGCAATGCTGTCATATCAAGTGATGCTATTGTTGTCGTGTTTCGTTCGGTTTGAGAGTTCCTGGTGGCCTAAACACCTCTTTAAAGGGCGGCAACGTACCTGCAAGCCTTCTGGTTGTGCAGATGTCCATGGGCGTCGGTAGTGAACCTAATATTTTAATGTTAGTTTAGTTTATATACTCCTATACTATACTATACTTCCTATAATATTAATATATGACTCTAGTTTTTATATCTAATCTTAACATTATTAAGATTTGTTGACATACTATTCTAATGAATTAATATGTAAGATAGAGTAATGAAATAAAGATTTAAAGATGATTGGATATAAGATTATACAACATAGCGTAGTAATGGAGGTCGGATATCAAATATAAACCAGTGCTAGAATGGGTCACCCATCTATCACCCGGTCGCAGCAAGAGCAACTTAATCTAGCGATCGACTGCCGTCCACTGACAAGGCCACGACCTCTTCAAGGCATAATATAAACTAATTTCTGAAAATTTGTCAAGTAGCCTTTTGTTAAACAAAAATTCTACGTTACAAACAAACACTTCCATTTCTTTTATATGTATAGATAGTTTACTTTTGTTTTGAGAGAGAATTAACATAGATAGATGTAGAAGAGATAGAACAACCATATTATCTCAAAAAGTAACTTTGGTTCGGATGTAATATCACGCTCATACATTTGGAAAGCGTTGTGGTTTTAACCACTTTAACAGCTCGCTTTATATTCCAGAGTGCCTGTTATGTTCCCGTGTTTCGTGATGATTTTTGAGTAGTAACTATTTATAAACAAAGATTATGGGTAGATAAAGGAGTTAGCTATTTAATATTCAATAAATAATTATATACAGGACTACTGTAATGCCCTCTATAACACGGTGGGTTTATTCCAAAGTATAGAAAAACGCGTTGTAAGATTTATCTCGTACAACGCGCTTGTAAGGCCCTGAATGCGCATAATATAATATTATATATTATGGAATGATAATATTTACTAATGTGTTATAAGAGCACCGTGTCATAGGAGGGATTACAGTATGACATACGGACGTCAGTTAGGTGTCCTAAGGTATCTTTTTAGTCCAACGTAATGCCTGTGTTATAGGCAACAGACGACTGTTATACTCAAATATTTTTTGTTTTATGTAAAAATATATAAATACATATAGATAATACACCCTGACCTCGGGGACCGCAACGCATCTGTGCGCCTTCTGGTGGTGCAGATGTTCATGCGTTGGTAGTCATTTAGGTTATGAACTGCCTGCTGTTTTGCCAATTGTAATATTTAAAAAAAAGATATGGTTTTGTCGGAGCAGGATTCGAAGCTTTTAGAAAATTTGTTTTTGCACCTTATCTAAACAAAGCTGGCAGTAGTTGCTATGGGAGCGATATTAAAAAAAAAACAGTACGAACATTTACGTACGTCCTTTGCTAATTGGGTTTGTTTTTTTTTTTAAATTTAAAGTACCAGCCTAGCACCAAAACACGCACGGTTAGAATTTATTACAAAAGGTTAAAATAACAACACATTGACGTTCGGTTTATTAAAAATAAATACTGTCCTCATCCCCTATCCTGGGGCGGTCATTAAAATCGCATAAATATACAAGCCATCGACATCTGTTCGTATTGAACGCGTGGCTTCTAAAATAAACGCGGCCTTACGACTTAATAAGGTATAGAGGTGGCTTTATAATTTTTCTTAATATTATTTTTAATTAAGTTTAACGTCCTAAGTCGCTTAAGGGTCAAAAGAGAGTCTCTCCTTTATAAATATATTCCCTTTAAAGACATATTCTTATCTATAGATATCGCATTAATGTACAATCGATCGACATCTATTCATATCGACACGTGGCTTCCGAAATAAACACGGCCTCACGACTTTAGAATATATAGAGATGGCTTAATATTTTTTTAATATCTTTTTGAGTTAAGTTTAACATATGTCGAGTCTTAATAGATCAAGCAACCAAATAGAGTATCTACTCTATAAACATATTCACTCTAAAAACATGTTCTGTACTACATATATATACTCAGGGGTTTAAAACATTGGTTTTGGATAAAGATCAATATCATATTTATAAAAACACCTTCGCAAATAATGCATTTATTATATTATATTTGGTTAGTATAGAAAAAGTTATAGTGAACCAACCTTAAAAGATAGACATATGCTGTCGCGGACTTTTATTTAGAACTTTTAAAGGGAACAATTTTGTAATACATGACTTTCGCGAAACTTTAACCATTTACGCAGCGCACGCAGCGGAAGCTCTCAAAATGGGAAAAGACCGCCGATTTTGAAACATTCTTCATTGGTGCTGCGCTCCTATTCGTTTTGACGTAATATTATATTGTCTATAGCTTTCCTCGATTAACGGTCTATCTAATGCTGAGAGAATTTTTCAAATCGGATCTCCGGTCCGATCCGGAGAAAAGCGCGTTTAAAGAAACTAACAAACTCTTCAGCTGTATATATTAGTATAGATATATGGAATATAAATATAAAATATATCACATTTGATATGTATTCCAGTGGAGCACGCGTTAAGCATGATATCAGCAACAGGCTTGGATTGTCCTCCCGAAGAATACTTCGAGCGATACATTCTTTCGTCACATGGATTTTTATTGCAAGCTTGTAAGTTCAATATTGGAATAAGAATTTCAATATTTCATATTCCAATCCTTAATTCTAATTTTAATTATTACAATCAAACGAAATTTAATTAATTATAATCAATTTTTGTAAGTGTTAAGATATAATTAATGAGGAGGTCGTGACCTAATCAGTGGTCGTTCAAGTCAATCGCTAAGTTAAGTTGCTCTGGCTGCGACCGGGTGATAGATGGGTGACCCATTCTAGCACTGGTTTATATTTATTATTATTATCATTAATATAGCTTTCTATTAATACTAGCTATACCCCGCAACTTCGTCTGCTTGGGCCACTGTTATCTCCTACAGGCTTAATAAATAGTTTACGACCTGCAGACCTACCAAATATGCACATAAATTTTCATAGAAATCGGTCAAGCCGTTTCGGAGGAGTTTGGTGACACGAGAATTGTATATATATAAAATTGCCAAGATAGAATAAAATGGCCAAGAGCGAGTCAAGACACGCATAGAAGGGTTCCGTACCTGATACGCTATAGACGTATTTGTTAAATAACTTCAAAAATTGACCGATTTCGTTCAAAATAATTTTCCTAACAAATTTTAGCATGTTCTATCACGATGATGACATGAAATTTTTAAGTCTCTATGTCTAATAGTTTGAAAATGCTAGGGGGGACCACCTTATGGGCTGACGGACGGACAGAGCGAAATTATAGTGGTCCTTGTAGTACTACGGAAACCTAAAAACGTACTTATATCCGTATACACGCGGACTCGGGGTTTCGAATTCACAACCACCGGAATGAAAGGCAGGGTCACTGCCAACTGCGCCAAAAGGCGAGTTAAATTCTTGTACGTTTTTAATCATTTATGATTTTTTAACGGAATATATTGGTCACCCTAATAATAATAGCCTCTTGTATTGAAACTAAGCCATGCTTATTCCGCTTAACATTCACAAGCACACAAGTTACCTGAGATGGGTGAGAAAAACTGACCATAGTTTTAACAACGCGCGAACTCTGCCACAGATAAAATAAAGCAATATAAAAGGCGTAAGCAATATCTTAGATCTAGATTACTTAACTATTCACGATAAGCAACTCCCCGCGATATCATTCACGTGGGCCACCCTTATCACTTTGGGGCTTAAAAATTAGTTTACGTCCGATCTACCTACGATTCTCAGACTTATCAAATATGCACAAAAAAAAAACAAAAGATTTGACCAAACATTTTGGCAACACTGTGACACGAGAATTTTAAATAATATTAAATTTATCCAGTACATGACGTTCCCTTTATTGCATTATTAGAATATATTAAAGTTTATATGAGTGTAAAACTAAATTAAAATTTCATTAAATAAATAAAACAATCAGCAACATACTAGGTAGAATACAGCACGCGGCGGGATGAAATCAAAAGTGCTATTTACTTAGGAAAGAACACCGAACGCAACATAAAATATCTGTTAATAATTCACGGCTACCATTACACCGCTCCCGAGACGGGGAATCGACCTGAGGAAACTACTAGTCTAAATATTTGATCACAGGCGTTATATGTATTGCAATTTTCATTAATGATTGATATGGATTTCAGCTGGGGAAGGAAGCCTGCCGGCCGCCAGCGTCCATACATAACTTATGTCAACCGAGCGCCCGTATTACTAATCTAGGGGAAAACTAATATTGTACTATGGTCAAAACGTAAAGTATATTTACTGCTTTGTTGTGTATTACCCGTGGCTTCATTGGCGGTTACGTAAATTATTATTATGTCTATGAAAAGTAAACAATATAATTTCTGTGTATACTAAAACACTGCACTATTCAAAAAAATTGTATGCTTTTTTCCCCTTAATCCTATTCTTATTGGTTTGGAAACAGCTGATGTGTTTCAACATTTTTTTATAAAGATTATTAGGAATACTTTTTAGGTATGTCTGATATTGTTGGGTCAAGAGTCGGATACAGAAGGCGGTATTGCTTGAGACGGCACGTATTGTGAGAAAGTTTCTCAATCTGAAGCCCTAACCACCGGTTGCTTGGGTCCTTGTCCCGCTGCGCTGCGGAGATCTATTTTTTTATATATATTTAAATGTTTTGATTTTCATAATAATATTTAAAAATGTATGTAAGAATAGATATGTTAAATAAATGATAGACATTATCTATTCTAATATATAAAGATGAAGAGTTATGTGTTTGAAGTGTTTGTTACTATGTATGCTTGAACGCGCTAAATTCAGGAACTACTAGTCGGACTTGAAAAATTCTTTCAGTGTTAGATAGCCAATTTATCAAGGAAGGCTATAGGCTAATCATCACGCTAAAATTATTCACCTAAATTTACGCGGACAAAGTCGCGGGTAGCAACTAGTCCCACATATGACTTGTTTAAAATGGCATTACAGTAATGAATTATGTATTTTATATTAACGAAGATAATCTACTAAACTAAACTATTTTACCTCTCTAGTATTTTTCTCCTCATGCATAAAGCGAAGTCAGTTTATCTGGCCACTTATGAATACCAATGAACTAAAATGAGACGATAGCTTCTGCATAGAATATCAAGTGATAATGATACAAACTTAAATAGGTTACGATTTTCCCGCTCAGCCAACTTAAATTTCAATGAATAATAATATGCCGGATTAAACACATGAGGAAGTCGTGGCCTAATAAGTGGTCGGCATTTGAGTTGATCGCTAAGTTAAGTGGGACCCGATTAATGTCACTTTGTGATATTAATCGTAATTAGAGGTAGCGCCATGCTCGTAGCCGAATTGGGCCGGAGCCCGCGTAGAAGAAGACTAGTGGTAGAATGGGTCACCCGGTTGCGGTAAGAACTGCTTAACCCAAAGATCGACTCACATGCCGATCACTTCAGCCGATTAAGAGGAGTTCTTTAAGAAAATTCATATATATGTGTTGCGGACAGATAACACTGATGACGACGACGTCCGTATCCGACGTCGTCGACTTGACTGAACGGGGCTGGCACCAGTGCACACGTAGCGAGCGAGATAGAGCAGGACGGCAATAGCGCTATTTCGCTCGCGTAGACACGACCCGTTTACTCGCTTATAACTTGGACGAGTGTCAGCATTTGTTTAACACTTAAGGTGTGCCTATTTGATCGATGGCACATTTCTCTTACCACGCGACGCTACTTGATTCCTGTTATCCTTGATAGTGTAGTTGTGCTTGTCGAGTAAGAATAAATGAAAATACAGTCCTTGCGAAGATTGAGTTTCCCTAACCCTGTTAGAGAATCGATCCCCAATAATATATATATATATATATAAAGATATATATTATATAACTTTAAGATCATCTGCCTACTTTTTTTCAGGTTCGTGGTCACCAGGGGTGGATTATTTCCGACTGGACGGCTCAACTTCATGTGAGAATCGCTCAATTTGGTGCAAGAACTTTAACAGAGAAGATAATCCTAGAGCTAGGTAATGTAATGATTATTTATAGGGTGTTGATAATTTTATTGGGTCATCATAACCAGAATGGTTTGAGAAGAAGAAGGTAGAAACGGCTAACTCATACTAAGCTTGTGTTATGTGTGTGTAATAGCAGCTGTAAAGACTCATCCATCCGTAAGAATTCTGTATTTTACTGATTTCAGCATTGATGCATTTATGATTATTAGAAATGTTTTAAAGTATGCCTAAAATTGTGGTAACCACTCCAATTAAGCTATTTTTAAAAGATTTTAGGGCTGGCCATGAGAAAAATGCTAACTGTGGAATGATCTTCCTCTTGAGATTTTTCCCAGGATCATACATTATGAACGCTTTTAAAAGTTGAGTGTACAAGTCCTTCAAGACAGGCAACGCATCGGCACCTATTATATTGCACTTGGTAAAGAGGTGTATCGAGTGCTTCTTGCACCTAGTCCGACCAATGCCTCGGGATACATCCGCGTGGTCTTTCTCATTGGATCTTGCCCATGAGCATAAGTTTTTCAATAGTGCTCGCGTCTTTCCGGGTTATGTAATCGAAGTGCTCAAATATTTTCTGCAGACAGAGGGTTGATAGCCGTGCTCCTTGTGATATCTCAAGCTTAATCGTAAACTAACCGATCACGTTTTAAGTCGTGATTACGCGAGTTAATGATACAGGTAGCATCGTTTCAATGTCCTCTATCAGCCAATCTTAGAATTATTTCGAAGTCTACATCCAACACTGAGACACAGCTATTTTTATCTTTTTAACTGAAATAGGTTCTTGTTATTAACTATAATTAACATACATTTGTCACTATGATGTCGTTTTTATCGGATTATAAGCGGAATAAAAAGTAAATGACAAAACGTTTTTTGCGATTTCCCAAAAATCGGCTTTTTTGACTTAGGTCACTTTACGATTAAGCATGAGATATATAAAAAAATGGATATATAAATTTATAGCGTTTACGTTAATCATGTTGCTTAAAAGGCTTTTGCACTTTGAGGAAACAGTTCTCAGCAGTTATGTTTCTGAACCGATAAAAAATCCATACGCTTTTGAAATTATCAAAATCCGTTTAAGAAACAGGCAGA
>JANCMC010007888.1:679578-693720 GCA_024363005.1 Charaxes varanes | reverse complement strand
CAGCAGTTATGTTTCTGAACCGATAAAAAATCCATACGCTTTTGAAATTATCAAAATCCGTTTAAGAAACAGGCAGAATGCAATATATAGTAAAAAAGTGGAATTAAAAGACCTTTTTAATCACTTTAAAACTTTAGTCGCCCGATAACATAAGAGCAAATAGAAGGGTAGTTGTGTTTGATGCAAACTTAGTTTTGGCGGGATCCAATTTATGTTCATCGGAAACCCAAATCGTGTCTCTAAGAGTTAGCTAAGCTGAAATTCAGTTCGGAATCAATTCATTTAGTGAATTTGCAAACTGCGGTCTGACCGTTAAAACGTTAATGGAAGTTGAAGATTCGCTTTCGACCGACGGTCTTGTGTAAACTATTTCAGTTATATAAACATGCTTTTAAACTAAATTAATAAAGGAGAACTGTACTGGGAGCTTTTTAAATGACCGTCTTTTAACTCTAGTATCTTTATGTATAAACCAGCAGACCATATAAAAATAGGTCACGTGCACTAGTTTCATTATTTGACGATGTATCAAGTTAATTTGTTGCAAACTTTGCACAAAATTAATTTGAACTAACGCCAGTAGACCTGAAACTTTAAGGCGCAGTATTTGCAAATATCACAAATGATATCTCATCTCAAAGCTAATCTCTGTTAATGAGGCGATTAAACTGAATTAGATTTGAGGCGAAAACGGATAACTCCGACTGATCTCGGATTGATTCACATTAAGCACTTGTTAGAGATACGTTGTGGTTCCGTTCGCGAGATTTGATTCCAAAGTTTGTAATTACACGGGATCCGTTGATTGGAGGTGCAATCAGTGTTAATTGCTCCGATAAATTTTAGAGGCCGAATTGGATTAATGAAAGTGTAAAGTTTTTATTGAACTATGACAATTTCATTATTCCCTTACTAAAAGAGGTGTTGTAATATTTTATACTTCCATTAACTCTTCAGAGCAAATGTAACAGAGAAGAGAGTGGCTTTAATAAAGATTCTATGTGAAGTTGCATTAGTGGGATGATGACTGGATGAACATAGATGGTAACCAGTAAAACCTTGTATAACAGAGGGCCTAGCACAAACATTTCGAACCGTCCGACTCGAAAATTCGACTGTATTAAGGATGATATAAAAATATTCGTGCTAGGCCCACTGGGCCGTGATGCAACCAACGATTACGAGGTGCCTTAAATTTTGATTAAAATTTTGCACTAAAAAAATTTTCCTCCAACCTTCGGATGTTCTCATTTGAATCTGGCTTTGAAACAATTTGATTGCAATAAAATAATACAATCATGTAAATTCTGTCAAAAATCCTACCATAGTTTCTTTGCAGTATTAGCTTTCTAAATAGAGGTATGCATTTTAAAATCCATCTTCCAAACGTCGCTTGCAGAAAGCAATTATTGGGTCGAGAGTGGTTATGACGTAGGCATCATGCAAATACGCCGTGAACAAGGATTGATAGTATATGATCAAAGTGCTTTCCAGCTAGGTAATGACAGTAAATTAAACTATGATAAAGTTGAGAGAGAATTCTTTTGAACCGACTAAAGGCAGGAGAGCGATGAATAATAGTGACGTGCAGGAATTGAGCTAAAGGATTTTAATTCTTAATGCAAGGTTATGTTCTATTACGTCACATTCTATTCGTATTAGATAAGGTCATATTTATGCCAATGGCGTTAAAAACCAGATAAATGTATATGTCAACTAAACGATTAATAAACTGATGAAATAGTAAAGTGAAAACATGAAATATTTTAATTTCACGATTTACTATTAGATAAAAAACATGACGAAAATATGAAAGTACCAAATCTTAAAGTGAACTTACTAATACTTCAATATTTGATACAAGAACATAGAATAGCCAAAGTATCTATATCAGTAAAAACAAAACACTTCCTGGTTCTATAAATAGAATACGCTGTTGTAATAACAGATTATTATTAACCTAATAGTGGCAAGTCAATGTTGACAAATAATAAACCTTTGGCCCTTTGTGAACATCTCTATTAGCCGCATAATAATTGGTCGGACACGATATAGGCAGAGATTGGCTTCAATTACAGCGTTAATCTGGGACAGAAGTAACATAGTTTGTCGGTTTATCTGACGCTCTTGTGTGATATATCTCATCCTGGTGGATTTCCAAGTCAGTATCAAACATGTTGATGAATTATATTCGTAAATCATAGTTACATATTTATCTCTTTTATTACAACGGATATATACTTTTACTTATTAAAGTATACTTAAACATAATATATGTTCATTTGTCGACTCACATTGGAGTTTTCACATGTGCGCAAACTTGCAAGTCAAATGTTTGGATGGTTAAAAATTATTATTTTTAAATTATATAATAGAATTTGGAATGTTCTTTAAAATTTCATTACTTGAACTTGAGACAAAATCGAACGTATATACGATGATACGAATATGATGTAAAATTATTAAGAATAATAAAAGTATTGCGTTTTTCTTGCAGATCTTTTAATTCAGTATTAATAGAAAGATGACCAGCACAATCGTCTTCAACATTATAAAATGACCATTTTAGACCAAATTTTCACCTAAAGTTAATAAGATCGTGGTTAAGTTTAGTAACAATAAGAATATAGCTATCGTAAATGTCTAGTTCTATAACAGCGTGAAGGAAATAAAATGGCGAAGAGCGTGTCAAGACACGCTTATATAGAAGGATTCCGTATCTAATACTCTCTAAACGTATTTGTTAAGTAACTTCAAAAGTTACTGTTCGATTTCGTTCAAAATAACGTTTCATTTTACTCCCAATAAATTTTCATATCGCGGGCTTAAATACGATAATCGATTGTTAAGGAGTAAGCTTAAATATATAAAAAGACTAGCTGTTTCCCTCAACTTGTTCGCGTAAAATGAAAAGTTACGGATTCATATGGCCACTTTAAAATATTAACTATGTTTCACAAATCTTTGAAATTGCATACGATTTTTCTTAAATTAAAGAAATAACACCAAACATAATTAATGTATGAGCTAAAGCACGACTTGCAATAGCATTTCATTTTTTTAATAAAACTCAGAATTGTAATATAGTGTCCTTGGATTTTTTGATTATCTGTGCAAATATATTCGATTAAAGTTTGTATTTAATTGATAAACTTTATACCTTCATGTTGCGTTTCTTGCCAAAATTATTAAATCAAAGTAATTCGTAATCAAAAAAAGATGTAAGGTAACATTAACACGACAAGCAGAGGAGGTATTCCATTTATTTCAAAACTTAGACTTCATCATGCAACTGCACTATTGAGATGGGCTTAGACCAAACGAACATAGAGAGAGCTAGAATAAGAGTATTCTTTCTAGATCTTTTAGTGACAGTTTACAGTTTACACCATAATATCAAGGGCTAAAAAACTATAATTAGAATCTTTGTGAACGCAGACAAAACAACGAAATAATGCTACGTCTGTTTAAATTAAAAAAAATGATAAAGTAGAAGTAAAATGAGCATCCGCTCGACTGATATAAATCGCGGATTGGGTGCCTTTGCCGAACGTATACGCCATTGACATCGTCGTAGCATCTGATACGTCTTTAGTGAAAGTGTTCAATACGTCTCATGCTGATAATTTCGTATCCATGACATGCATGAGAAACTAAACCACTTTTCTTTAATCCGCGAATGATTCGCGGATTAAAGAAAAGTAGTTTAGTTTCTCATGCATATATGTAGCAACTGATCTGACCACCACTCTGATTGAAGTACTGCCATTTTTGATGAACCTCCCTATACATTTACGACTAATAAAATATAGCGTATATCGCTCAGCATAGACGTATTAAGGACGGTATCATTATGTATCTCCTAGATGCGTCACCAACCTTTGTAGAATTAATATGATCTCATGTTGAAGAGTTGTTCGTAAACAACTCTGGTTTTTTATAAGTATTTTTTAATTCTGTATAATATGCGTTTGGGGTAAAGGAGTGGATTGAGATAGCTTAGGATAGTGGTCAAAGAAAGGAAGGCCTTTGCCCAGCAGTTGGACATGGCAGGACTATTAAAATAGAATGGCTAAGAGCGTATGAAGACACGTTTATTTATTTATTAACAATAGACATGCCAACAGTATAGTTAAAAAAACAATTTTACACATCGTTTCAGTGGACTTATAACTATAAAATACACCATTACAGGCACATACACCTTTCACAAACTGTAAACATAGAATTTTTATACAGAAAGAAGAAAGAAGGGTTCCGTATGTGATACGCTCAAACGTATTTGTTCAATAACTTTAAAAGTTGTTGTCCTATTTCGTTCCAAATAATTTTCCTAATGGGTTTTAGCATTTTCTATCAACATGGAAAATTTCAAATCTCTACGTCTAATAGTTTGGAAACGCTAGGGGGGGGGGGGGGCTTAAAGGCCCACAGACGGACGGGCAGAGGGAAATTATAAGAGTTCTTTGTAGTAATACGTAAGCTCCTCCCATAATAATAAGAGGGTCTGACACTTGGCATTTTTCGCTTCCTCGATCCGTTAGGAAAGGTCGCTCTGTGCAGCCTGTGGCTGTCGACACGGCTTTGGGTTGGGTTTTATATGGATTTACATCAGGTAAAACTAAACCTGTACAATTCATCAATCATACTGTGTTTACTAATCAGATAATTTCAGATACATCTCTTGAAACTCTCATTAAGGATAACTACAAGCTAGATTCCATTGGTATAACGAAAAAGGACTTCCAGACCGAAGCAAAAAATATTAGACAAAACTTCTCGCCGTTTAACCTCGGGTAGGTTCGAAACCGGTCTCTTGTGGAAGCTTGATATTCACGATGTGCCTAATAATTACAATTTAGCTTTGTCGCGGTTTTTAAATCTTGAAAAGAAGTTTATAAGAGATCCAGCTTATACAAAATTTTACCGCGATAGTGTAGTGTAGAAATGCCAGCAAATTCTAGTATTTTTACATGGTTTATTCCTCACTTTAGCGTAATGCACCCTGGTAAACGTAAATTACATGTTGTACATGACTCCGCAGCTTGTGTAAATGAAGTTAGTTTAAGTAGTTTACTTCTTTCATGCCCACAACATTACATGGACGACTTTTTGGGGAGTGTCCATACCATATCGGCAACTGCGAAGCTAGCAAGTGACATAGTTAAAGTTCACCAGTTTGTAGGGTTTGAGATACGTAGTTGGGTTTTGAACTGTAGTAGCGCGTTGTCAATGATTCCACCCGAGCTCGTGGCGACTGCTAAAACTGACGTTAGTTTAGGTCCTACTATGAATAATGTCCGCGTTCTCGGTATTTTGTGGAATACACGTCAAGTGATGGTATTGTTGTCGCGTTTCGTTCGGTTTGTGAGACTTCCCGGTGGCCTAAACTCGTCATTAAGGCGGGCAACGCATCTGCATGCCTCAAAGTGTTAGTAGGCAGCTTAGCTGCCTGCTGCCTGCTCGTTTGTTTTAAAAATATTTATAAATAATTGACAACTAATTTGTAAAATGTTTGCATATATTAATGCTGTTTAAAAGAATGGAAAAAGCATCAGACTGAGTTACTATTTATAAAATAAGGATGAAAGCATTAAAACAGTTTGTTCACGCCGACTATTTCGTGGTTGATCACGCACTGTCGTATTTAATTCAAGGTCTAGGTTACTGCGTGACTCGAGCGAAACGTTGCGTTACACCTAAATATCGTTATTGTAAATAAAATCCTTTACCGGTAGTCATTATCGTCCATGTGCTAAAAAGGGGCAAATAATGATTACCTTTGTGACAAACCCGCAAACACGATTTATGACATGTGAATATTGTCTATTAGTCACATTTGCTACGGAACGTGACTCGTTAGTTAGTGCTTTCGTATTACGTATCTAGAAATATTTTATCTAAACGCCGTTTATTTACTAGGCGAGCGAATGCACATTCTACCCTTACTCTTATCAAATTCCTTGAGATAACTGATAGAATCAGGCGTTACTTTGTGGAAATCCATGACATGCTTGAAAAACTAAACTGCTTTTAATCCGCGAATGAATACGAAGGAAAATCTGTGTAGTGCTGCAACCCGAAAGCTCTAGACCACTGAATCCGCCACCAAAGCACAGCACTACACTGACTTTCCGATGTGCCTCAACGCACGTTTCGCTTCGACACCGAAGCATACAAACGCTCTGGGTTTTAGCATAGAACAAAACTAATTAGGATATTTTTTTTTAAATTGTAATGTTGCTTTCACCTGTTTTGTTTGCCATAAAAAAAACGAGTACATTAATTTCACGAAGACGATCTGCGAGTCTTCTTTTAGTGCAATTGTGTATTGGAAATGGCTGTCGCTTAAGTTTGCCCGTTTGCCCCGTCATATTCAGAGAAATCTCATTGATCTCATGAAAGGTCATTTTGGGTAAGAAAAGTACAGTTCCAATATTATACAATTAACCGAAGCAGCGAAGAAAAATCGATTGAGAAAAAGGCACTTATCTTGTCTATGCCTACTTAAACACAGATTAACATAGTTGCATGTTAACATAAAAGGAACATTTGTAAGCAATATAACACTACCTAAAAGCTGTTTGTCCTCATTTGTAGGCTTATCAGCAAACGTTGATAACCAACCAGCATCTGTTTACTAGCACCTACAGTACATACCGCTAGGGGCCAATTATGTAGACCACATGGAGTAAAGAAGTCAGGGGGCACTGTTGGTTTTGTTTAGGAAAGCTTATTGATATCTATAAATTTTACTTATTGTAATGCATTACAAGTAGAAGATATAGGGAATAAACAATATAAGCTATATTCTTTGATACATCTGTCATTATAATAGTGAAAGGTAACCCATCACGAAATCTAGAAAACGAGAGACGTACAAAGATGAAATTTGACAATGAGGGAGTTTATAGTTAGTTGATATCCGTTAAGAACAGATTTTACGATTACGTCATATTAGGTAGTTCTAAGGTTCTTGCAACTTAACGCGGACGATGTTGCGGAAAAGAACTAGTATTTATTACCCAGTCGCAGCCAGAGCAACTTAACTTAGCGATCAACTCAAATGCCGACCACTGATTAGGCCACAACCTCCTCAGGTCTAATCAGTAGACGGCATTTGAGTCGATTGCTAAGTTAAATAGATATGTTACGATCGGGAGATAGATGGATGACCCATTCTAACACTAGTTTACATTTAATATCCGACCTCCGCCGTGTTTCGAAAAGTACGTAAAACAGTGGGACCCGATTAATGTCACTGAGTCAACATTAGTCTTGAGATTGTAGAGATCGTGGGGTTTCGAGGATGACGTCAGACGGCAATAGTTCATCTTAACTCGCCTCATAGCCACATCCTCTGCAATCTATGTGGAACCTGGTACTTGACCAGAATAACGCTAGGAAGAAGAAACAGGTAAGATGAGAGCAAACAATTTTCATTTAATCTATAAATGTATATAAAAATCAATTGTTGCTCCTTAGTCTCGGTACAAATCTAAAACGGCTGGACCGATATAAATTCTGTTGGTTTTGTTTCATTCCCCTTATTACAGGAAAATACTTTTCGATACTTAAGAACACTTCAAATAGATGACGTTCCCACTAGACCTTTTGACTGACGTGCAATTTAAAATTATTGTTCCAAAAACATTCAGCCACTATTACGTTTTAACCTACATTTAACCTAAATACGGGCAAGACAACGTCTTTCGCGTCCGCTAGTGACAAATAAACAAAGTGTAAAAACAACAGTAATTTATCTTCTACGGACGAAACCGTGGCTATTACTTGTACATTCAAACAACTATATTGAAGTTAATACCAAACAGTACGGACGCAAACTATGATTGTTTCATCGGGACCTTTCTAAACAAGAAATACTATCAAATCCATCACCTTCAAATGATGATTTACAACTTTCAATAGACAACGAATCCATACCATCAACATCAAAGCATGAGGCAAAACCACTTAACACAAATGATCAATCCGTATTTGGTTCTTCAATGGTACAAGATACTTCTAATGATGTCCCAGAAATGACAGACAGCCTGGGACTTTTGGCAGAGACATCACGGATGATGGAGGAAGATGATGACCATGAGGATTATGAATTTGGAGAGGATGAAGATGAATTTGATCAAGATGGTAAGTTTTTCTTATTCTTATTTTCCCTGATTCTGCAGCGCCTAGGGCTGCACACAATTTTTGTTACCATAATATGCAAATGGTATGTGTCTTTTCTGTGCAGAATCAGGGTCATTCTGATGATAATTGTCATCACAACAAAATTCAACTGTCCTTATTATTTCTAGAAAGCAGCAATCAAATGACAGCAGAACATTCTGAAGACTCCAATGCTCAGTTGGATATGACAAAAGATGCAGAAACACCAACTACTGAGAAAGAACATTTCCCTTTCACAGTTAATATAGTGGCACCCACTGAAATGTCTGATGCGATGGAGTGTCTTGAGGTGAGATAATTAATACTTTATTTATCTCACAATTATGTAATTACTATGCAGGTCATTTTACTTACATAAAATATTATTATGACAGCAAAGTTTTCAAAATATATAATGTATGCTGTCATATAGATATACAGGACGACTGGGGAGATAACTAAAATACTTAAGAAGGGTACTTGGTACTCGATTCTTGATATAATTATGTAATTAAAACAGGTACATAAATTTTGACCAAATTTTCTTAAATATTAATTTTCTCAAACTTATCATGTATATTTTAAGAGAAGAAAACAATTTTTAAAGCTTAAAAATTGTGTATGGGGGGGCATAAACATTTTTAAAATGTTAAGATAGGGCACGGCCTAAAAGAGGTTGAAAAACATTGGTTTATAGTAACAACTTCTGGATATAACTATCTACTAAGTGCACTGTAAAATGAAGAGTTTACTCTCTGTCTCCAAGCAATAACCTCTTCTCTCCTTAATCCTCTGCAGGAAATAGCTGACTGAGTTCTTTCAAGAACGTTTTAGAACCGCCATTCGAGCTGCTGTTATAGAGCTTAGCCTAAAAAATAATTATTACTCTCTAATTTAACTTAACTCTTTCTTTGATTCTCCCAAAATAATGTTTGCTTTTGTTCTTGCATTGTTTTGTCTTTCTTATCTTCTAGTCAGATTTGTATTGAGTATACCTTGTATAGAAAGCATGGCCTATAATATCAACTGATTGTAATTTTTACTATTGTTACATATTATATTGGAAATATTCATATTTTTAGAGACCTTATTCCTGACTTAAAATGCTTATATCTTGGACATCTTCAAGCATTCGAGCATCATCTTCGAGCATCTTCTTATCTAGGGATCCTCGTTGATCCTTACCTTTAGTTATTTCGTATTTGGCTTAGCTATTTATTTTTCCTTCGTCTATTTGTCATCAACAGTCTATATTACACTACAGTATACTTAAGAAAGAGTGGAATCTTTAAAGACAGATGTAGTCTTACATATAAAGGATTTTTTTCGAACTCATATTTCATTGCAACTTGTATGAAAACCGAAATAAACTATCATATTTAATGATAAAGAATTATTACAGTGTATAGCCACAAAAATTACTCAGTCTGAATGTACATAAAGCCATTAGTAGATATTGTAATATGCTGAGCAATAAAGCTTAAATATTGGATCGGCTAATGGAAAACCAATATTATTTTATGTTTTCCCTTCCGTATCTTTAATTGCCGCAATTCTGTAAATGAAAACGTACTGAAACCGTTGAATTTTTTCTAGAATATTTCCTTCTTCTTCCTAGTTTTATCCCGGTCTAGTACCAAGGACGAGTTAAGATGATCACGACTGCCATCTGACGTCATCCCCGGAATCCCCAAAATCTCACGACTAATACTCCACTTATAATTAAAAAATATATATATCACTCAGTGACGTGTCTGCCGAAACACGGGGGAGGTCGAATATTAGGAAACCAGAGTTAAAATTGGTCACCCATCTACCTCCCGGACACGATAAGACCTCTTGATAAAATATAGTATTAATGAAGAGAAAAACAACAATATAGGTTCAGTATTTAATTAACAAAATTACTGTGCAAACGAACAATACTTCAACATTGTTATAAACTATCCATTCAAACAAAATTAATATATAATATACCTACATTATTATAAACATCACTGACATATTATATTTCATATAATTGCTAAATGCACACAACTATACATATAGTAAAATAATTTTAACAAACTGTGATTTGGTAATGGTCACATTTTTTTTTTAAATTTTTAACCTTAAATAATTAACTCTATACAATTACATCTAGATAATGTATAAATTTGATCTTATTCAATCCTAAATAATATATTAAATAAATCTAACGTAAGCGGATATTAAACTCGCTAAGCTATTTACAAAATAATGCTAAGATACCGATGTAGGTAAAACTGCTTATCAATTTTGGATTTTTTAGAAATGTTAATCACGTTTTGTTCATAGATATACAATTTTAGGTGCATTGGGCAATTTTGAGATTGACATTGAACTCGCGACCCTGTTACCGTTACCGACACCGCTGCAAGTAAAATTTTTGTTTTCACTTCTATCGGCACTCCGAAAGTGAAACTTGTTTTTTTAACTAGCTATCCGCCCTGGTTTCGCACGGGTATTTCGATATCAAAGTTTTAATACGGTTCTTGTACTGTTTTTGAAATATTATATCGCCTATGTATCAGGGATAATGTAGGATCCTAATGGGAAATAAGTTTTTTAATCAATCCAGTAGTTTCAGAGCCTATTTAATGCAAGCAAACAATCAAAATTTTCCTCTTTATAATACTCGTATCAATACAGATGTATAGATATATTGATGTATATATGTGTATCTATATGTACGTATATTGACCAATTAAAAAATAAAAATCATCTCTTTGTTAAAAAACAGAATTTTTAACATTCTTTTTTTCTTTCACTTGATTTTATAACTCGTAAAAAAGATTTATTTCGGCTGTTACAATTTTGATGGGATTTTCACTTATAAATAGGTGCCGTTAATAAAAAAAATTAAATTAGAATTTCTGTTTTTTATTATTAAGTATTAGGTATTTTAACAGTTGAAAACAATGTTAAGATATTCTTAATTTTGTTTTAAAGAATATTAGGAATACTTTTTAGGTATGTCTAATATTTTCTCTTTTTCCCCTCCTACTAAGCTTGAATTAAAAGCTTGTATTAGGAGTGGGTGCGACAATACCTCAACGGCGGTGGGGTTTGAACCCGAATAGGGTTCCTACAGACTTCACGTCATTTATAGAATGTATGCGACAAGTGATAGTGCGTGTCCATATACCGTTTACATTGCGACAATATTATATTTATTTAATTTTAAATAATATAGTTATAAGGAGAAGAACTGTTGTTGCTTCTGTTGCATAGCAAAACGTGGTAGTATTTTAAAAGATTATGGGTGTTTTGAGGTATTTATTTTTCATTTCAAATCCTTTGTGGATTTGACAGCAGCAGCAGTGGAAATGACAGCAGATGGATAATATTCATATTGATTTAAATTGACATCGTATAGCTATAATAAATTGAAATTATTTATTATATTTTTATTTTAATATCCTGACATATATATAACATCAATTTATAAAAACTCGTCAATTGTACTTTATTTATTGATAAATTTTTGACCTCAATATTTATGTTTGTATTTATTTTTTAATTATTTTGCTACGCCCAGACGTGGGTTCGTGTGTGTATTGTTCCGCATGGTGTAGATGGATAATAAATGAATAAATGAAAACACGGTAATTAGTCGGTATCAGTCACGTTTAAGAAGAAATAGAGACATTAAGACGGGCGTACAAGTATTCTTCGAGCACATGATATATGTGTAGAGTGTATTGTTGAAACGCCAATAACACAGTTTTTGAATTATTAGGTAGGTCAAGGTAATAGAGGCGTGTTGCATATATTATAGACTTACATAAAACAAAACTTATACAAAACTATATTAATTTTCTTAAATATATGTAATGTGTCAAAAAAATGTAATTAATAGTAAATTCTTTATACTATAAACCTTAATTAACATAGGACGTAATTTCATTAAATTATCAGAATATTTATACAAAATATATTTTGGAATGCAGTTATTAGTCATTCTAACAAATTTTATTCTATTCCTATAGATGTGTTTGCTACATTATATGTCTTTATTCTTAAATGACTGCTGTCACAATAGTTAATATTTCATAATCTGTATTGTTTACAGATCTGAAGACTCTGAGTCATGAGCATAATCTCAAAGCTCCGAGGCCGAACAATAAAGTAACAAAGAAGTAAAGATAACAATTTGGCATTACGTCACTCATACTGTGTCACTTCTTCGTCACTTGCACGAAAAAAATTGAGGTTATCTTATAATTAGTTATAAATTACTAATACTACTGATAATTTACTTACGCCTAATACATTTATTATATACTATTTTAAAGATAATCTTGCAAAACAAAATTGCATGCATGCATGCTTATTAGGAATGTTTGATTACAATAAATAGTTTTTTATTGCACAATAATTATATACTTTACACTATAATTGCGAAAACACACTATCTAATGGTACATATCGTATAGTAATATCTCAGGATTTTGCAATAGTTGCGAAACAATCGTATAAATAAGCTAATCTCAATTATAATACTATGTAAAAGTCAGTTACGAATGATTCTACGAATGATTTAATTTAATTTTTATGATAGAATTAGACGGTTGTTGTGAAAGTCCATGACACGGGAAAAACTATATCACTATACTTTAATACGCGTGTAAAGATATCAGGCCGCATTTATAAAAATATTTAAATTAGAATTTTGAAATAAGGTCTGAACACGCATGCGGAAGATTAGTCATTTGGCCGTTAACTTAGCAACAACACTAATATAAAATTCTCACTGTGATCTCTTATGATTAACGGTGTATATTGTAAATATTTGTATATAAATATGTGGAACGAAGAAGCGTGTATAACCTCTTCCCTTCACGCGAATACAAAGTAA
This sequence comes from Charaxes varanes, assembly GCA_024363005.1. NCBI lineage: Eukaryota > Metazoa > Arthropoda > Insecta > Lepidoptera > Nymphalidae > Charaxes > Charaxes varanes. The sequence goes on along the minus strand of JANCMC010007888.1, from coordinate 680,672 downwards.
AAGAAATCGGTGTAATGTTGTATACCCGAATGCTTTACCACCGATTCTGGCGTGGTCCCAATCTAAATCAATTCAAAATAAAATGGCCAAAAGCGTGTCCAGACACGCTTTTATAGATGGGTTCCGTATCTTATACGCTATAAAAGTATTTGTTAAATAACTTCAAAAGTTGTTGTCCGATTTCGTACAGAATAATTTACCTAATGAGTTTTTAGCATATTCTATCAATACATATAGAAAATTTCAATTCTCTACGTCTAATACTTTGGAAATGCTGGGGAGGGGGGACCACCTTAGGAGCAGACAGACGGACAGAGCGAAATTATAAGGGTTTTTTGAAGTACTACGGAACCCTGAAAATAAACTTGCAGGAAGTTTCCTGTGCAGTGTTTTGGGATTTTGGCAGTATTTTTTTGCATTTTCATTTTTTTTACAGTCACGACAGATATGTCACGATGTAAACTCGGCCTGGGGATCAAGATAGTGGTGCTTAGAACAGGTCCGGCGCACGCGCGGGGCAGAGTCGCGCGGCGGCCGGCAGCCGAGACCGACCGGCGACCGCACGGCGCCACGCCGAGCTCAGTGCACGCGCCGCCGCCAACCAGCCTGCGTGGCTCTGACCACGCGCACCGCACGCAAACGACGCACGACACCGACTGAACAAATCGAAAAAAATACACGCCACACTCCAACCTAAACCTTTAATAACGTGCGAAACTCTCTTTGTTTACATTCGTATTGACAAATTAAAAGAGTGCGAAAAACCTTACGGGCATTCCCAAGTGTGCGCGAAGTGAAGTGATTATTTGAAATTTGAATGGTAATTTGAGGAAAATTCAAAACTGTCTATAAGGTAATGTGCAATGTGTTATGTAAAACGTTTTTTCGTTGGCTCACAATTGTGTATTTTGTGTCTAGGCATGCCTTTAGTTTTATATTAGAAAGTTCCATATGTGCGACCAACGAGTTCTGGTACACGTCGGTATTCACGACTCCGAGTACCGACTTGTTTATAACTTAAAATTAAAGTTCACGAAACTTTACTTTGATTTATGATAAATAACGTTCGGTTTAATTTCTTTTTTAATATTTTC
>JANCMC010007888.1:576118-679478 GCA_024363005.1 Charaxes varanes | reverse complement strand
TTGCCAAGCTTACCAAAAGCCTTATTTTGTACTTGTAATACGAATAAAATGTTTTCTAGTTTATCTTATAATATATAATTTTTTTAATTTATCACGTGAAAACTGACAGCAACCAACCTACAACAAAACTTAATAAACTTTTTTTTTATATTATGGGAAGAAAGCTTAGGAATAAAGACATACGTCCATAATGTACTTTATATTTTTAAACGTAGAATCGCGTTATGGCGTTTTTTATTTATTTTTTTTAACGTTATTATGTCACAAGCCAAAATTTCTCAGAAGTGCTGTTAGACATCGCTAATTGGATTCGCATATTTTATATAAACGTGCGTAAATCTCGTATTTTGCGGTGTGTGTTATTTATACGGCTGTTGCCTAGTGCGAGTGTCAACCGTGTTTTTAATTCTACATAACTTGTTAATAGAACAACATTTTTTAAAAAAACATTCTTCAGTCAATGTTTTTCTTACTTTATAAATATTACAAAGCTATTCCTTGAGTAACAGAAAAACATTTTTTCTAGCGTTTATGATACAAAAATATTTCTATTAAATAATTGACTTAAGCCTTGGATGATTTTTATATTCTGCATTTTATTATTATTTTTTTAATTTTGTATGTTTTAATAGGCTTAACCTTTTAGTGATTATGTCTCGCAAATGAATTTATTATCATTAATTATTATTATGTCTTATTAGACTTAACTATAATTAATGTACTCAACTTTAGACAATAGTAATGACATTGTTTATGGTTTTTATTGATTCATTATTTTTTTTATTTACCAAAAGAATTATTTGATTGATTGTTAATATTTTAAAACTCAAATCAATTCATTTCTGCAAATGAAAAATATTTTATTTATAAATATAAAAAAAGACCTCTGCCCGATGAAATTTAAATTTTGTCTTTACAGAATTTTAAATTTTTTCAGACAAACATACAGATGCGTAAAACTTACGAAACAAATCATACACTGAGTTTATTGTGGGCTCTTCTCGGTGCAGGCCGCGAAGAACCCTCGTAAACTAAACTTTTAAATCATATAAATCGTTTATCACCAAAATTTTAAATAATGGTTTATAAAATGCAAATATATGACGATCACATGTGTAAGAAAGTGTATGTGAATAATTATAAAATTTTCAAGAAACTTCATACCTCGCACAATTTCTCTGTGGAATCAATTACCATCGTCTGTATTTCCGAACGGACAACAACTTAGGGACCTTCAAGAAAAGAGCATACTCATTTCTCAAAGGCCAGCAACGCATCTGCGATCCCCGTGGTCTTGCAGTTGTCCATGGGCGTCGCTACTCTCTTAAGAGTACCTGTTCGTTTGCCCCTTGTTATATAAGAAAAAAATTAACAAAGAAAGCGTCTTCAAATTGTCAGAATTGGGCCATATAGACATGGGCCAAACGGGAAACACCAGCTTTAAAATAATAAAAGAAGCATCAAAATCGATTCGCCTAGTCAAAAGTTCTGAGGCAATAAACACCAAAAGAATAAAGTTGAATTGAGAACCTCTTCCTTTTTTGAAGTTAGCGGACAAAGATATTTTTCACTTGTATTTCGACTTTATGTAGTCTAAGGGCTCTCGCAAGTTTACGCGGACGAAGTTGCGGTAACCAGCTAGTTACTTAATAAAAGTCCGTTATTTTGCAAGTAGGAGTAACCTTCTTGTAATTAATGTATTGTTTCATCTGAATTAATTATTGCATAATTTTTATTAGAGATGCCGGTTAAATACCAGGATCCACTTAGATTGTAGAGGATGTGGCTGTGGGGCGAGTTGAAATGACCATGATCGCCAAATATCCTTCCGAAGTAAAAAAACTGTTAAACATGACTTTCATGATAATATGTGTTTATTTATATTTATCAATAAATGTCATACCAAAGGAAAATATTGATTTTTAGTTCACGAAATTCGATTTCAATATTGATTAAGTAAGAGTGATTATAGTACACTCATAACGTTTTATGTTACGAGGCGTACAAATATATGGAAGTGTTGAAAATTTGTGATACTTCTTATCAGTTTTTAGAAAAAAAAATTCTCATTGTAATATTAAAATGTATGGATGTTCACACCTGCTACAAATTATATGGTATATTGCACGTTGTATCTCCTACTAATTGCCTTGTTTTGTATTATATCTTGTAACACATTACGTAGTTAGTTACAAAGGCAGCAAAGTAAACCAACATATGAAACGATCTGCTACAAAATTAACCTTCCCGAAGTTCCCATTTCAGCCGGTTCGTTAGCTACCAGATAAGAACAACAAGCTCCAAACAGCAATTACCGACACAGTAAACTTTAGAAACTCACTTCTCACTTAGAATAGTAAAAATCTCACAATACGAACGTATATAATAGAATGTGGTGGGTTTTTTGCGGAGAGCTCCCAACCAATTTTTTTTTTCAAATATATATATAACAAGGGGCAAACGAGCAGGCGGTTCACCTAAGTGACTACCGACGCCCATGGACAACTGCAACACCCTGTATTATACTAGCTGTACCCCGCGACTTCGTCCGCGTGGACCACTTTTATCACTTAGGGGTTTAAAAAATTGGTTTTGGATAAGGATCAATATTGTGTTTTTGAAACACCTTCGCAAATAATACATTATTTTAGAAGAAATTTGATTACCACAAAAAAAGTTATACTGAGCTAACCTTAAAAGATAGATATATGCGGTCGCGGACTTTTATTTAGAACTTTTAAAGGGGAACAATTTTGCCATACTTGACTTTTGCGAAACTTTAACCATTTAAGCAGCGCACGCAGAGGAAGCTCTCGAATGGGAAAAAGGACCCCCGATTTTAAAACATTATTCATTGGGGCTCCGCTCCTATTAGTCTTAGCGTGATGGTATATAGCCTATAGCATTCCTCGATAAATGGGCTATTTAACGTTGAAAGATTTTTTCGAATCGGGCCAGTAGTTCCGGAGATTAGCGCTTTCAAACAAACAAACAAACAAAGAAACAAACAAACTCTTCATTTTTATATATTAGTATGGATATATGTACATATAAAATTCGTACTCGTCCGAAACGCCTTGACCGATTTTTATTAATTTTTTATACATACTAGCGGATCCGGCAGACGATGTTCTACCCGAACATTGGGCTACTTACTATTTACTTCTATTATCCTATGTCATCCCCGTTAAGGTGAGAACCTTAACGGTAAAGTAGTTAAAAGTAGTTCTCGTTACATATCCCGTTCCTTATCCCATTCCCGTTCCCGTTCTCATTTCCGTTCCCATTCCCGTCCCCGTAAGTTCAAATTGACTCTACATTTTAGTTATAAAACGTTTGTATGGGAAAAAGAAAAGGGCTGTTTTTATACGCACATTCAATAGGTCTGCGAATCAGCTACTACCTATTTTTCATACTCCTAAATGATAAGGATGGCCCACACACCGTCAGAATTGAAGTAATTGAAGTATTTGAAGTATCAAAAAGTACCGACTGGAGGCTGACGGATACGTTAGCCTCCAGCCGATGCCTTTTGGTACTCACGTGAACAATGTACCTACTTAATCCTTATTATAAGAAACATAAAAAAAATCAGAACGTTTTATCACGTTTTCCACCATGGAAACTAGTTTTAACTTTACTAAAAACTGTAAAATTTCGAAGATCAAACAACTAAAAATAACAACCAAGCTATTGTATAGTAGATAGCCCTGTCTTATGAAAGTAATAAAAGATACTAACCAATTCAACGTTAGGTAACATTATGAGTTGATCAATAAATCAACACTTTAATTGACGTTTGTGAAACTGACCTTAATTGTACGTGGATAGTTTCCCGTTAGAAGCGAAAATCCCGTGTGCAATTATTTAATTTATACGGAGTTTAATCTCTTAACTTTGCTGTTAGCTTCTAAAACTTAACAAACATTTAAGTTTCAAGCAAACGAGAACAATCTTGCGGCTATAAATCTGCGTCGGGGATTTAAATCCGCGCTAGAGCTTGAATATAGATGTTTTACTTATCTCGTAAGTCTGAAATTACTGACATCGATAAACAACATATTACTTAAATGTTATTTTTATAATATTGTTGGGGATCGGTGCCTTGACTGAGTTATATTGACATCTGGATCAGATAGCGTCGTCTAATAACGTGACGACCGATAATCAGGCTTGAAAGTGTATCAATTAAAAATTTTATTAATTGAATTATAGTATCAGGCGTTACTTTGCGGAAATCCATGACATGCATGAAAAACTAAACTACTTTGCTTTAATCCGCGAATGACATTATTCATTTAGTTTTTCATGCAAGAAATATTTATATATTTCTGTGTATAGTCGGGGTGTATTATCTATATGTATTTACATACATATAGATAATACACTCCGACTCGAGGGAATCGAAATTTTGACCCTCGGAGCGGAAGGCAGGATCACTGCCCACTGCGCCAACTGGCCAATCAATCATTTGTAACAAGCTATTATAAATTTTCAAATATTTTGAAGGCTTACTGGCTGGCTACAAATACACTATAAAGTCACATAATGTAATACAATATAAAATTTAAATTCAAATTCAAAAGTTTATTTATTTACATCCAGAATTAAAATACAAATTCAGTGTTGTACAATATGAATTTTAAACAATTATGGGAAACACCTCGAATATATGTATCCCTGGATATCTCACTAGGGTAATCTCTGCTGAGATATTCAGTGGGACCCGCAACTTTGTACAATTCGTTTAATTTATATATTTTTTTAATTTTGAAAAAAGATTATTGTATTTTTTTTAATGTAACGTAAGTTTAAAGTATAGATTAAAAAATAATAATACAGCGTAATGTTACTTGCTTGTGAATACTAGAATAGTTATACTAGACAGAAAACGTATTAAAAAAATCGGTGTACTCCTTGTCTAGCCTTTTGTTGCACGTTTCTATTTCGGTGTTCTCGTGTTTCGTAAGTTTACGAGATTCGTCCGCGACGCGTGTTGCAACGGTGGGGTTATTAGCGGCCACCGCGGGGTTCCGCGGAATGCGGGTCGGCGCTGGGTATAAATTAATATGATTTTCATTATTAATAAATAAAAATTCATAAAAAAAATTAATTATATCTTCATTAAAAAAAAAAAAAAAAAAAAAAATCATCCACAAAGTAATGTACCAGGGGCTCCTTTTGTGATTATGCTATTCTGATACACTGGATGAATCCACCCTAGGCGGAAGGACGAGGCGCGCAATTTGTTCTCTTCTTCTTCCTCCAACTCTGCTCTGTCCAGTAAGAGTCGAATAAAGTGCTCTCAATTCTCTCTTCGAAATAGTACAGAATTTGTGAATTTTATGTTATTCGTTTTTGTCAAACCGTATGCATTTTCTGTCACCTTATCCTTGAAAATTATAAACATTGGTCTCTTATCTGTGGAAACAAAAACTTTTTCAACAGACTCCGAAAATACGAATGAGGAAAGATATCGTACGATTTCCCGTAATCTCCTCCACTTTTTTCAACATTTTTTGAAATTTAAAAATCTTCTAAATTATTTGAGGAATCGAATGGTATTCTTTCTCGTTCGTAATTTAAGAAGACGGCTGAAAAAAAAACTGCCTTAAAAAGCGTTTTTTGATAGGAGTAATTTATAATTGAGCAAAATTTGAAGTATTCGCAGGCAATAAAAATGCTTTTTTTATATATTGTTTTAACTACGCTTTCTTACCATGAATGAATGGAAAGTAAATTATTACTAATGTGAGTGTGATAGATTATTTTAAAAGCATTAACCGCTTTTTTCTTTTTTTTTATATAAAAACATCAATTTGCACCACAAGCCCGTGCCATTTCATAGTGCTATGTTCTAATTTATTGAGATTTCACTCTTCATTTCTATCGTTCTTCAAGTCCCTTAAGAAGGACGAGGATGCAGTGCTTATAACGAAAACCCTGCTACGTTTAGAAGTATATATCTTAACTTGTATGATCGACGCGAGTGTTCGTTTGTTTGTTACGCATTTGCGCCTTTAAAACTCAACTGATTAGTAGAGATGGTAGACGTATTGAAAAGAAAGAAGGTTTATTTTATCTGAATTGCTTAGCAAAATCTAAATTTACAAGCATAGAAATTCAAAGATAAAGATGTCTTATCAACCGAATTACATTCTATTATTCTTTGACAGATTATTTCCTTTCATTAAAATAAAATAGCAAGTTAAAAACATGTTAAAGAGACGAGCAATAGAATAGATAGTGGAGCACTGAGAGCCTCACACGAACATTCTCGATAGTTTTACTTACTTTTATGTTTGAAACCGATTGTCAAATGAAACCGATTACATAACTTAATATCTACGCGCAAAATGCAATCAATGAAGTTAAATAAAAATAAATAAGAATTAATTTCATTTATAACGAGAGGATTTTTTTTAAATTATCTTCAGTGTTGAAATTTAAATTTATAAATGCTATGCAGTCCCATCAAAGAACGGTGCATCGCGTGACATTTGAAAGCTCAAAATGATTCCGTTTCTAACGAAAAGACCTAATTTTCAGTGATTTGTTTTTAAACTGCTAATAAAGCAAGGTCTATTTTTTGATTACTTATGGTCGTTCTATGTGTGATTATTATTGTTTGATTATTGTACCATTTCTTTTTTTTATATTGTAAAGATAATGAAAAAGATTAGAGAAGCTGGCTAGCTTTAAGAGGATGAAACAAAATGCCCTATTGAAATTATTTTCATAACGTATTTTTATTAGCAGATGTCCATGGGCGCCGGTAGACACTTCGGTGCCTGCTGCCTGCTCGTCTGCCCCCTTGTAACATAAAAAAAAAAGAAAAAAAAAGGACTACGGAACCCTAAAATGGCTCTTAGGCCATTTTTACACTATGCAAGAATTCCTTTCATACAAAAACAGTGGAAAATTATCTAATAACTACATTGTAACTTTGTATTTAATAAGTAAAGAATTAGAATTTAGAATTTTGTTATGATATCGGAAAAGTTTTCAAATTCCAATCGAATTGCTTAAATTTCACTATTCGTTTTAATTTAATTATATTTACTAGAGATTGCCGGCTCGTCAATATTCGGCTAAATCTTAGATTTGCGTACAATATGTTTATTTAAAACTGTATACAAAATTTTAATTCGTAGTTCAACAACATTGTTTTGACAATTAATATACATGATACCTATCTTCACCATTTTACAATAAAATGTGTGAATTGTTTGTTATTAGTGAGTGTTTGATATTATTTTGATACTTTTATATATTTATAAGGCACATTTTATAAAAAAATTGTCTTTCGCACACCGTCCATTATATAAACTATAATTGTGCCAAGTGTCCCACTCTTCTTCTCTATTTTTCATATTGTTTCGCGCAATTTTCGTAGAATGGTGCCGAATATTTATACTCCGCGAATTAGTATATAGATTCTAGACATCATCTGACTATTTACGTATATTTTAATTAAATATAGGACATATAATTAGAGGTAGCGCCATGCTTGTAGCCGAATTGGTCCCTTAATATTTAACAAAATCACTGAAATCACGCGACAAAGTCTCGGGGCTCGTCGATAAATAAAAACAGTAGCACTAATGTCCTGCGTGAAGTTTTCATATTCAGCTATGCGATTTTAATAATATCCATAAAAGTATGTAAATCTTTATGATATCTCTATACTTACGAACTTAATTAGAGTCATCAAAACTCATTGTTTTTGAACCAATTACCGCGTCCATTACTTCAATGAGATAAAACGCGTATTATCCCACAAACACAATTAAATATAATTTAAAGATTACCGCATTATAGTAACGAAATACTTTTTAGGGATGCGTAGACCTACTAGTAATTCTTATAGATTCACCCTGTCCGTCCATTTGTCCACTGGCAAGCTGGTCCCCTCCCCCTAGGATTTCCAAACTTATGGATGTAGAGACCTGAAATTTTCCATACTCATAGAACAAGCTAAAAACTCGTTAAGAATTTTTTGAGCAAAATCGGACAGCAACTTGAAGGTCACAAATTTGTCGTATACGGAACCCTTCTATAAGTGTCTTGACACGCTCTGTGCCACTTTATTTTCCACTTTGCTGTGTGATAAGTGTGACGTAACGATGGACATGGGTACACATGTGTGTTACTATAGTTCAAGGACGATGTGCTACGTTAAACTCAACACCGAAATTAAACTAACATAATAAACCTCTCTACACTTTCACAACTTTTTATTTATATCAGTGTTCAACTCATGGTTCGAGATTCTACCGTAATAAAGGTATATTTTTCTACTTAATAATGGTCAGTGTGTACCTAAAATATAATTTATTTTAGGTATATACTGAATATTATTAAGTAGAACTACTACTTTTATATGTAAAAGTAATTCGAATATAATTTTATAAAAATATATAATACTGGATATTTCGTCTTTATCCAGCCGGTCTTAGTAGAGCCCACAAAAAACTCAAATCAAATAAATCAAAATTTAATTATTTACTTAGGTTTATTACAACGCTCGTAGAAGCCATTTTTAACATACAATTTTTTTTTGAATAATGTGTGATATTCTAGTGACTATATAAGCAACTTAGAGCTATGTTTGCGAGGGTTCCTCGCGCCCTGATTTGAGAAGAGCCTACAACAAACTCAGCAGAGTCATGGTTTTGTTATCGCTGTTTCACAATGATTCAGATACGGTTAAAGAATTTTACCGTTTTCATGATTCAAATAATCCTTTACATTATAATAATGCTTACGTTTTATAAACTTTTTTTTATTTATTTTTTTAACTTACAGACTTCTCGTACGAAACATAATTTATGTGTACTTTTTCGGAGACTAAGTAGTATGCAGTATGAGTTACTTTTTATTTACAACCTTTTCGTCATTAACGTAACCTGCTTTTTGTTTAAAAAAGTTTTTTTTTTTGTATAAATACGCGTATTCGTAAGACATATTTCATGACTATATTAAAGATAAGATTGCTTCTAGTTCAGTCGGTCCAGCATTGTACTTTAAGATTAACTAGGAAACGTATTAAGATCATTTTTGTGAGAACTGTTTTTAAAAAAGAGGGTAACGAGTTTTTTTGCGGATACTTCTCGTTGCTCGACTATTCCTAATCAGTGGTAGTTTTTAAGATATATGAGTTTCAAAGGTGTACATGATAATTATTTTTTTATGTTACAAGGGGGCAGACGAGCGAACGACCGACGAACGAAGAATGAGCGACGCACCGAAGTGCCTACTGGCGCCCATGGACATCTGCACGACCAGAAGGCCAGCAGGTAATGTATTATTAAAAATTAATTGATCTGTGTAGTTTAATGAAGGTAAAAACAAAAACGTATCTTAAAATCTAAAAATCCGTAAATAAAAGTATCAAAATGTGCGCGTCACTGTTTTGACCCGCTCTCATCTTTCACTGCTTTCGCCAGGGACGCACTACGTCACGTTTTAATTATTTCACCTTTTTTTTATTTTGTCTTTTAATAAATATTTGCTTGCGTCCCCGACCGGTATCTATTTATTATTATAATGGTATTTTATTACACTGTTCACCTTTTTAATTACGTTTTTAAATTTATAAACAATAAATTTAAAAATGGATATCTCACGGAGGCAAAGCTCAAGCCCAAACTACCGGGAAATTAGGGTTACATATTAAGTAATCTCCACACAATTCATACTGTCTCAAGCAGTACTGCCTTTTGTTATTATTATTATTATTATTATTATTTTAGTATTTATTTATTAATTATTATTAGTATTAATTTATAGATTTTAGGACACATTTTCGTTTATCTATGCTAATATATAAAGCTGAAGAGTTTGTTTGTTTGCTTGGATGCTCTAATCTCAGGAACAAATACTCCGATGAATGAAAAAATACTCCGATTTGAAAAATTCTTTCAGTGTTAGATAGCCTATTTATCGAGGAAGACCATAGGCTCATCACGCTAAAATTTAATCTATTTTCTTACTTATTATAATGAAATGATGCAAACTAGAAATCAATAATAAATAAAACAACATACCCAGTTACATTACGAATTCGTTAATTTGTTTTGTATGCGATCCAATTAGAATTCTATGTTCCTTTTGTCAGGTCAAGTGGCAACAATTCAATTGATACAACCATTAAAATTGCAACGCCCTAACGGGGCATCATGTATAATTATAATCATGTGCAATTAAATAAATAAATAAATGTCAGTTATGTCACTCACTCGATATGTCATTGCTGCTCTCTTGTAGTTTGTGCTTAAATAATTAGTATATTTAACTGGCTTATAATTAAAATATGGTTTAATGTGCATATTTTTCAGAATGCCTGTTGGAAAAAGTATTTGAATGAAATGAAGCAAAAAATACTTATACGAAGAAATTTGCTGATGTGGAACTTATTCATGTGTCTGAACAACGTTTTAAAACATGAATCTAATTTCCCTTAATGAATTCAAAACATGCTTTATTTAAATCAAATTTTGCATGCTCTATGTTAATGGTCTAAAAGTAAACCAAATCTGCCATTTACTGAAGATATTTCTATTTGCAGTCAGCAGTCATGAGACTCCTTAGAAAGGTAGATATTTTTGGTTAGGTAGATATTATTTAACGGAAAGGTACATTATCCTATGAAAGACGAATTCTCAATAAGACATATTCATGAAGAGAGGTATGGTTAAAGTAGATTTAAAATCATGTGATCAAAATTGAGTCTTAGTTTTTAATAAATAGACAGTATATTTCCACTGTAAGATTTCCCAGTAAGATATATACAGGAAAAGAAAAGTAGTTTTCTTCTTCTTAGCGTTTCGTTGGCAAGCACTAAATTGTGTCGACCCAGAACTTAGCCACATCAACTACGTTATGAGTGGCAGCCAACAGGTCCTCTTGCGTGCAGGTATTAGGGCACGCAGGGCACGATATAAGATGGCACATTGTTTGAGTTGCACCGCAAAAACAGCTCAGATTTATATCCATTAGAGCAGTGCGTTTAGTTGGGAAGCGGTGCCATCGATTAAGCGGGGTATTCTGCTTGATACCGACTTCAACACATCAGGTGGTGTCTACAAAAATAGTATGAAAGTACAAAATATTTTCTGCTTTCTAGTTCCTTCGCGTAATTTGAAGGCGGTTTTCTTTTTATTTAAAAATTATTTATTTATTAATCCCGTGTACAACAGGAGGAAAAGCTATATACTTCCAAGCTCACACGTGTGTACAATAATGAAAAAAACATATTCAGGTATATATACAAATCAAACACAAACACACGCTCACGTATAGACACAGTATACACACTTCACAAATAAACAAACTTAAGCATAAACACACACAGTCGCAATTAGACTCACTCTTGCGTATTCGCCGGCACTCACGACGAAAGTCAAAATGGACGATATCTAATGAACACGACAAACTAGGTTAAACGCAACATTTTATTCTTTTCCCTCACAACAAAGGAATATTGATGAACCGTCTTAAAAGCGTTTAAGCATAGGCTAGTAACAAGATCCTATAGTAAGGATGCATTATAAGTAACTTGATATATTTTCCGATAAACTACATTCACGCTCGAAAGCGATATTGTGCTTTAAGAAGATACTCTTTCGACGGCGTATATTTTCGTTTCTGACAGTATAAGTACCTCTTACGAGAATGCCCCCTGATTTTTATACAAGATATATTTTATAAGCAGATTAGCGGAACCAACAGATATTGTCTTGCCCGAGTTTTGGCTCGTGTGTTACAAGGTAATTAAGCAATCCTTAATGTCAAATCAACACTGTTTATTTTTATTAATTATTTAGATTTTACCTTAATTTAATATATATCACAGCGATCTTGTATCGATAATAATGGCTTTAATAAAAATCCTCGTTCTCCAATCACATCAATCGTCATTCGATTCGACGGTACTCTAAAGTCAAACAAATCAATGGAAAAGCACTTAGCGTCGGAGCGGAGGTTTTTGTATCTTCACGACAAACTTTAATTGTTTCTAAGACTTGCTTTAATCTGTACTTTTTAAAGAATCTTATTTGCTTTGTGATATTATTTCTTTTAAATGTTTTAACATTTCATCTTATATATTTTATAATGATTAAAAATATTTCCATTCTAATAATTTTAAACAAACCAAATTGTTATAGTTCAGAGTAAGGAACGCGTCGTTTCAAAACTATTGACCCAAAGGATATCACTCGTATTATGAACTAGCTGTCACCCGCGACTTTGTCCGCGTAAATTTAGGTTTTTTTTTTAATTTAATAGGTATATTTTTTAGCCTTATACTAATTCTTGTGCCTTAGTTACCCTAGTTCTTTAGTAAATAACTTAGACTATTCTATTTCTTACAAAATCAGCTACCTGCCGCTCGAAGTTTTCTAAGTGTCAAACTATCTTTTTACTGAACTTTATCAAAATTGTATATTATTTTCGCAACATCTTTCTTTTTTGTTCATATTGTAATTACTATAAATATAAATGAATGGCAAACCTCAAGAACGGCTCGACCAATTCGGCTAATTTGTTTTTCGTATGTTCCTCAAGGTATACGGGATGTTTTAATAAAGAGAAAGACTGTAAAAATTGACTTTTGACAGGTTTATCTGCAGTGCGAGTATGGTAATAAACATCCAACTTGAAAAAAGAAACTTTGACTTCGTTCTATCGTTAGAGTTACATGTATATATAGTGTATGAAGGAAATGTTTATCTTAAATAGTTCTACAAAAAATCCCGCGACAGCGTATATCTTTCATGTTTAAGCCATTAACGCCAAAATTATATAATAAACATTATGGAACGGGTAAGGGAAAGAAAACGGGAACGGGGAAAATATTATAGAATTATATATATAATAGTAAGAAGCCCAACGTTCGGACAGGACAGCGTCTGTCGGGTCCGCTTATTGCTAAATATATTTAAGTTCTTTGTAAATAATGTAATAATTGTTAAATATATTTAATTTTAAACAATAAAACAGCTGTGTTTTATTATACCTTCATCTTCATACCTTATTCCTACAATTAGAATTGGCTACGAAAAAATTGACATTTATTTTTTTTATAAAAACAAATACTGAAGAATATAAGAAATATAAATTAAGCAAAGAATCCCTAGATAAAGGTTGGATAAAAACACGAATTATTAAGTACATATTAAAGCTAAAATTGTGTGCTATTCAATTTTTAACATATCAATGAGGACAGGAGGTTAACGAGTGATATAATTCCGACCGTGACATGTGTTTTTTATCAACTAAGAAGAAACTGAAATTGTAAACAGATAATATTAAATATTGTATTATGGTTGAAGGTCCCATTTTTATATTAGTCAGATGACAAAAAAAAACAGACTGCTTGCCTGATGAAAATTAGTCACTAATAAGTGAAATAAATTCTTCTTTCCTTAGTTGTTAAAGACTTTTAATAGGGTAATGGGAGACCTCTGCAAGCGAATTTGCATGCAAAGAAACATTAAAACTAACAACTAATAAAAGTAGCTATCTATTTGCAAATGTTTTTAAGTCAGTGTTAAAGTCAATTTGAGGCTATTCTTTGTTTCGAAAATATCTTAAAGGAATAAATAGTAGTAAATAATAAATAACTCTGTATGAATCTTACTTAAAGATATTATTGCGTATAGTTTTCCAAGACTAGTTAACTGTTTCCGCGAAAAACCTTTATATTGTCCCAAAGCAAGCCGAAAGTTACTTTAAACAATGACCACGATAACGGTTTTTGTCACAATGCCTCAAATGAGTCACTCAAAAGACATTTTCAGACCCCGATAAAAAAACGACACGGTACATGGTTTAAAAACGTTTTTGTTTGTAATCTTTTCTTTTATTGTTCTGCCATGGGGAGTGTTACGTTGGAAGTAATAAAAAAGCATGTCTTATTTTCACTTCTATTTCTACACACAGATTAGTTTTACATATAACGAATTAAGAAAACGTTATTTACCTTTAAATGCGAATAGTACGCAAATCTCAAGATTTGTCGGTGAATTTAGACCAGCAGGCGATCTTTAGTACATACAAATTTGACTATAAAGGGGCCATTCTACCTTGCTTCCAAAAATATTATTGTTCCCTAGTGATAGTAAAATCATTCCAGTGAAGTTGCGATCAAAAACGAATAGCATCTATAATTTATTGCCCGCATCGAATACTTGATTGAAATACAATGTACTTTTTATTCTAAAAACTCTTATTGTCCTGTGACCGCAGTTTGAACCGCAAACTCCTTCCTTTACACGGGACCCGTATCAAAACTTTACATTTCACACTAACCAAGAATAATGTATATTTATATAGGTGACAGTTTTTATTTCCAAAAATATATAGTTGTTTTATTAATTTAACAAAGAGTTTTTTAATTATTATATTTAGCCAATAACGCACAAGGATTTACGCACGCAAATTAGGAAAAAGAACCTACAAAAGTATTAAATCCGAGGTAGCTATGACTTATGAGTGTGAAAAATGATAAGTAGTGCATTTTGTTTGTCACATTTGTAAATTAATCTACATATAACTTGTCTACTTTAGTAGGTAATGCAAGAAGTATGTTTTTTGGATGGGTCTTGCATAATCTTAAATAAATTTAAAACCCTTAAATGAATTAGATATTTAAAAAAATTCCATGGTACAGTTGTTACATAAATACATATTAGCAATTCAGGATTGTTCGTTAGTTCAACTAGGAAAATCCCCTTTTTACTAATATTTGAGCCCTTGGTCTGATGACACGTATATTTCTATAAAAATATTAAGCGTACGTAAGGTATTCCTAGAGCCCCTTTTAACTAATTTAGCATTTGACAATAATTTTATAGGTACTTACAAAGATCGTGTCTTTCTCTGTCAGGGCTTTTAGCCATCATGGATGTACGTTTAGAGGGCATAGGCAGAGACGGTTTAGGTCTATTCTGCATTTCTGCTAGCGCCTGTTGTACTGCCTCCTGTCTCACTTCTGGAACACCGACATTTACATAAGAAATACATTACTAAGTAAAACATTATAACTAGTTCATTAAAAATTTCTTAGCAAAATAGCTTACTACGCAAAATAATAGAATAAGTTTTTTTAATAAATTAATTTAAAAAAAGGGAATTGACTATTTTTTAGTCAAGTATCTGGTAAAAAAATTAAATTTTTTTCGTGACTAAATAAAAACACAAAGCACTTTCCGTGCGTAGGAACATTATTATGGGCGAATGCTAATAATTTTGTAAAAAAGTAATAATAAATGTATTAAATTGTTACAAAAACACCACATGCACACCAATGCCAAACAATTTACGCACACATGTACACATTTTACTATAAGACTGTGTAAGTTTGTGGTCGAATTTCGTCCAGCCAGCGATGTCTATGTATTTGGAATTAATGTATCACCAGCTGCGCTGACGTAATCTCTATTGCGTAGTGCGTGTCGCTTGTAATGAGATGACTTGTAAAGGGCAAAAAGGCATCGTAAGAGTTAATTTTATTGAAATTGCTTAACAATAAAATATCATAGATAAAACGTGGAAGCTATAAGAGTTTTTTTATTCTTATTATACTTGGTATATGACAATATTATCAGCGATTAGGTCTACATGAAAATTAGTACTTCTTTTTTTGCGCAGAACCTTTTTTGCTAAAAATATAATACTTTGTGAAATCGGCTATCTGTCATTGAGAAATCCCGACAACAGCGGTCAGCGTCAGTGGTTATAGAGTATCGTATGTAAGACTAAAAAAATATTTCTTTGTCATAGAGCAACTAGAGAATCGAGTTTATCTGCAACTGAAGTTCACTTTTCAATGCCATTAGGCATAAATAAGTACTTGTAACAACTCACTAGTCGTTAAATGAGTCATTGACTGGCAGAATATAACCGGACACGCAACGTGATGTTGCAATACAGATAATTGTAAAGAGTGTTTATTTAGCAATATGCGTAGTCCTAAGTATTTGAATTAATTAATGCAGCTGGTCAGAAGTACCACAGGCCGCAAGACGGCCTTCTTTACATAGACATCCTTTTATATAGAACAAATCAAACCATCCACTCATTAACGTGATAGGTAAGTAATGATGAATATACGAATGATTCCCTACTAAAGCTAAACCCATAATAATATGTTTTAAATTTTTAATAACCTTGGAATTTGTTGTCGAATAAAAAATAAAAAATGGATTTTTTTTGGATAGAACATTTAATGGCATTATATATCTTATATGACATATTTTTTTAAGCTGACTACTTATAAAAGAATATCACAATATCTCTCAACATTTTTTGAGAGCCCTTGTGTAAAAGATTTCTCGGTCCGAAATCTTCCATGAAATCTAACTCTTTAGTGACATAAACAGTTTCTCAGGCTTTGTAAGACTTTTTCAGATTTTTTGATTAAAAACAATACTGGTTCATGATTTAAGATTTTTTTATAAATGATAAAATAAAAAAAAGTCATATAAAGAGTCTGTAAGAGATCGCTTTAAGCGATAAGACCGCCCTTGCGCACCTTAATTAATTTTAAATTATTGTTTGTTATTATTGTGTTTCTGTATTGTGTGCAATAAGTTTTAAATAAATAAATTCTGAAAAATTCTTTAACTGACTAAAGAAGTCAGATGAATTGGAAGATTTCGGAATGAGATTTTTTTTCCACAAGGGAGTACTACCAGATTCTCGTAAGTACTAAAAAAGTTTTAAATCAGGTACTTATCTAGATAAATTTTAATTATATTATGCCTATATTTAAGATGTTTCATATTTTGGACAAATCGCAAGTATTTTTTAGACGAAGCTTCCCAGCAGCACCTCTAAGAACTCCTCTGTCTTTCTGCGAAAATCTCATCAAAATCGGATGAGCCATTTTAATTATTACCCACGACAAACAGTTGGATAAAAATTGTCTGCATAAAATTAAACTAGCCCTTAGATCTTAAGCTGGCCCTATTGAAATAAATGTTTTTAGCAAATGTCTACTAACTATAAACTAGCTCTCTACCAAATTTTATCTTAGTAATCAATAAAAACAAACCTTGAAGTCTGTGTTATATATTATGTGTCGTTGTGCCTCTCTTGACATTAGTACTAAGTCAATCATGACTATCACAGGGTCATATTCTATGTATTTGTCAACTATGCCCTTGCATTTCCCCTGAAATAATAGAATAACAAGTTTAGTTATTATTAGTAAAATCTTTGGTCAGTCAAAAATCTAAAACTATGTTGTTCTATAATATAAATATATTATACAAAGTAAATACTATAATATTTTAATACAGCTTTTCTTCTTCCATCATAAAATATATATTGTAACTAAATTATCATTAATCAGTACTTGTAATAACGATTTAGCGATTTTTCTCTTATTTCAAAAATTAAGGAGGCGAGAGACTTTTCACTTGTATCTCTGTATTTCTACGATAACTGAAATCAAAATGACTGTACACAAAATTTTTCAATATATTTTTTTATAAAAACTCGAAACCTTCATATATAATAACTGTATGAGTAACTTACACATTTTGATAGTTTCAAAACAGTCGGACTGTATACTCTGTATAGTTCACTGGCTGAAACGCCACAATTTACACATTTGTATTGCATTTCTTTAATCATAACTGAAACTTGAAAGTAAAGATGAATAATTCTGATCCGACTAGAAATAGATTAGCAAAGTACACATGTACCAAACATAGCTTATCTCTTGTCAAATAACTGTCTACTAAGGTATAAAATATCTCGAAGTTTTTGGTTTTTTTAAAATATACTTTGTTCAGACTTAAAAAAGTGGAATATATCTTTTTTAATCTACTGAGGCTGTCCTTCAGCGCTATTACTAAAGTTAGTTTGGTTTTTTTAAAATATACTTTGTTCAGACTTAAAAAAGTGGAATATATCTTTTTTAATCTACTGAGGCTGTCCTTCGGCGGAATTACTAAAGTTAGTTTGGTTTTTTTTAAAATATACTTTGTTCAGACTTAAAAAAGTGGAATATGTCTTTTATAATCTACTGAGGCTGTCCTTCGGCGGAATTACTAAAGTTAGTTTACGTGCTATCCACGAAGAATGCTTTAAAAGTTGAAAAGGTTCTACAAGTAGGGCAACGACGTTGTCGAGATTGAAGAAAGAATTCTATACTGTCATTGTTTGCCAACTTTGTGAGTCCTGAGATGTTGTATCTCCCAAGATATAAGGAAACTCCAAATAGTTTTTAGTTTTACGTTTTTTTTTTAAGAGATTGGATAAAACGTACTTAAATCCTCACATTCCTGCTCGTGGAAGTGTTTTATGTCGCAATGATAACATTCCTAACGTGACCCCTATAAACAAATATAATGTTTATAATAAAAATATTTATATCTATACTAATAGATATATAAAGCTGAAGAGTTTGTTTGAATTTTTTTTTACATAACAAGGGGCAAACGAGCTGCCGGCTTTCACCCAAATAACAACCGATACCCGTGGACAACTACAACAATACCAGAGGGATCGCAGATGCGTTACCGGCCTTTGAGAGATGAGTATGCTCTTTTCTTGAAGGTCCCTAAGTCGTATCCGTTCGGAAATACAGACGCTGGTAATTGGTTCCACAGAGCTTCGTTTTGATTATCCAATCGGACTGCATAATTTTTGATTCAAAATGTTCAAAGCAAAAATCCAATTCTGATCACTATACAAATAGACTGCGATACATACACTTTGTAATACCTATACATAAAAGCGCTAAGTCACCTATTACTAAACCCGCCTAAGGTACACAGATGAACTTTGGCAGGGAGGCAGTTTATGGGGCAGTGCTAAAAATGGATGTTTTCGATAGTGTCAGAGCAAGGAAGTCCAACGACACTCGTAAGGTTACGCGGACAAAGCCGCGGGAATTAGCAAGTCTGATATAAAAAAAGTAAGGAAATATATTCTAGTGAACTACTTATGTTATTACAGCTATCAAGACGCACGTATTAAAATGTAAAACGGAAATATTTCTTCTACAATATATTATATTTGAAATATTATTATCTTCATGTATATATATTGCAGTCTAAAAATGTATACCCCTACACTAATTAATTGCAACGCTTGTTGCTTGTTTGTGTGCAGCGTTTTTATTGTATACTCAAACACAACCACGCACTGTAAGCCAATGATATTGGCGAGCTTGCGTGTATTGCATCTACATGCTATTTTACATGTAGAGGTGAATACTTTGGAGGGGCGTGCATTTTTAGACTGTACGCAATCTACCATACTATCTACTTATAGTCCCACGGGCCAAAAGTCCAGTTCGCCGTGTCCTTACAATCAATTCGATTTAGAGGTCTCGGTGGTCGGTATAATTATAATAAAAATGATTTATGTAACGTGAGCACAGAACACCCTTGAACAAAGCCTACAGTAATATCCGTCACACAGGCGGCAATGATATAGTTCAATTGTACCAAATAAAGGACTATTACAAGAGTATCGCTAGGGTCGTCACAAAATTTTAAGAATTAATTATTGTAGAGTTTTTAACGTATGAAATAATATCAGATTTTAAACTTTCGCAATTATTTTTACTATAATTATTTAAGACAGAAATATATATCTTTCTCAGTGATCAAGACAGATGTAACTCTTGTCGAAACGTCGGGAAAATTTTAATCAAAGTACGATCGCGATCTGACACGCGTCTTAAATAATTGATAGGATTATAATACCGAATGTTTTTTTGGCCCTTTATTTTACCGCCCTTTTAGTTTCTTCGCTTTGGAAAAACTAAAACCTCGATTATTTAAAAAGAAGTAGAAACGATGCTGTTTTGAATTGTGTTCCTTATTGCTGAGTAATTTATTTTTAAACCCATCTTGGACTATTGTCAAACATATTGTAATAGAATTGAATATGACGCGTGTATTTTGTAGTCTCAACGTCGCGTCGGTGTAAAGACGGACCATTTATTTTTTACTCTCACCAAACTCTCAAGAACTACAATATGCTTTATTGCTGCAATTCACTTTTATTTTAGCTAGAACTAGAATGAGGGAATCTCTATAATACTAGACGTTAGGTTGAATAAATAAATAAAATAAATATGTTGAGATGTTGAAAAATGGCAACCCTACACGCGTAGGTACTCCAGGTCTCGGCGGCGACCTAGCAGGAAGTGACGCTCGGCGATTTCTCCGCAAGCGGGGCGATAAATAACCGCGGGTAGGTCTAATTCCGCCATATTTACGCGCCGGGTCGCAGCCGTGTGGGCGGCTCGCTAAGCCACAAGCAATCAAGTAGTAGTCCTAACCTGATATCGCCTATTGAACCCTTTTACTGCAAATCTATATCGATTTTCCCGCCGGTTGTATGACATTATCGTACAGCCTCACTCGCAACGGCAATCCAGAGAGTCTCAGTTTTAATGGATCCATTTATTGGCGTGTATTTTAAATATCAAATCGATTAAAAGAGTTGACAGGCCGCAGATCGACCTTGAATTCGATACTTTAATTAAAAAAAAATATATATCACGATGTATTACATTTCTGCTGGTTCCTCTTAATATTTCACAATACAATCTTGACAACATCACTACGATGCAGGTCTACGAATTTTTGTCTTGTAAATATACCTTCCTCCTCTTTTTGAGGGTCGTGATTCCCCTGCGTTCAGTTTAGAATAGACGATATCTCGCCATTTCTTACGGTATTTAGCTGTATGGAGGGCCTGATCCAGCGCCTAAAGTATACAGCGTATATTATCCGTCTATCTTGTTGGGCTACGACCTCTCAGGCATGTACTGTCGACCTGGCCAAGTAACTTTAAGATGCTCTAGGTTATCGCCAACTTTTCTTGCGATGTGACCAAAGAAATCAGATACTCTACGAAGGCATAGCGTAGACTGTTTTGTTTTTATTTTTAATTCACGTCGAATGTATTGGTGCGGAAGGCAGTACAATGCATCTATAGCATATGCCTCCCGCACTAAATCTGAAAGGCGTCAATACGGTCATGATCAACTGTCTTTAGAGTTCAGGTTTCTGCTTCATAGCTGAATAAGGAAAAACACGAGTGAATTGAGAAGTTTGGAGAAATATAGAAAAGTCTTCCGTGAGATATTTCTATCTTTCCATATTCTATACAATTATAATTGAGGCATAGCACTCTTGGCCCTCTCTATGCGACGTGTGCCGGTTTCTCACGTGACGCGGTGTCGCTGATTATAGAACCAAGGTAGATGAAGTTTGTCACCACCGCAAGTCCAAGAGTTGAGTTTTGAAAGAAATACCGTACCAGATGATAATAGCATAGTAAAAATAATCGGCCGTCTGTCAGCAGCTCCCGTGGTCTATAGACGATTGCAAATATCATAGGTATTGTTTGACTGTGGTTTTCATACTTATATACATTTCATCGTATACTTGGGTAGGTACTACTCACTGGGTATATCCACAGAAATCTCATTGAGCTTTACTATTACTAGAATTAAGAGCTAATCAGGTAACCCCAGGATTATGAAAAAGTACTCGTAATAACAAAATGTAGGGGAAAAAATGTTAGCATCCTAATGTTATCTATAGATGGGATACAGATATTTATAATCTCTGATAGGACTCTCTTGTACAGACAATTTTCACTTCTGCATAGATAATAATTTTCAAGGGTATAAATAGTTGGATTTGAAATTCGAAGTGTCCACGCGGCCGTTCGTTGCGTGCAAATTATGTTTTCTTGTTATTACTGGTCAATACCCGGGGGACTCTTTCGAAATGCGACCGATGGTAACTTTCTAAATTGATACAGCCTTAGGTATATAGGCAGCTAAGGCTAGAGTAAATATCTATTGTTCAATATAGTCTTGCAGTTTATCTATCATAAATCATTACTTTTAAGCAAATGTAACATTACTGCGTCGGGTTTATAGTTATAACATTCCTAAACTTAGGAAATATTATATTATAGAATTTTTGAAGGATGTAAGTTATTTTCAGAGGATATATGTATTTAAATACATCATGATATGTAACGATCGTGACAAATATAATGAATGAATGTTTATGGGCATCACTAAAGGATTTCAATTCTAGTAGTTAATGTATTACAAGCCAAAATAGGGGGACTGACAATAACATCTAGGGTAGTCCGGGTTCGTGTACCCGTAGTAAATCTTTTATTTTTTATCGGACAGATAGGAAGCAAGATCCACCCCCTCGGACACAGATAGAAAAAGAAGAATCTTATAAGTTCGGTGATACAATAATAATGATGCTAAATGAACCAACTGTGAAGAAAAAAGGAAAATGTTTTGTGTGGCATTTGTTGATAGAACATAGTAATCTTGCTGAACAATGTGAGGTATCCCAGTTTCTTTACTGGGAACATCTATGCAATAAATCATGTCAGACATAATGTAACGAGTGCGTTCACATGGTTCGTACTGAAACACTATCGTTGTATACACGCGTGTACAGAGTAAGTACACTACTGACTCGGAGTCGATCGGTAGAATGAGCGTGGGCGTGTGCGGACCGCGTGATTTATTGCTCTCACTATCCTCAATGAAACGCGTATTAAACTCACTTCAGCATAGAGATCGGGACCTGGATGGATTGAATGGAAATACGACTCATATATCATGTCCGCTTACACTTATAACCCCCACAATGAAGTGGGATACATTGGATCAGTGAAATAGGTTTTACCTAGCTAGTGTTAGCAATAATAAGAGCTAGAGATCACCGGCTAATCGAAATTTGCCCACAAACCTTTTTACGTACAAGGACAGATGTTCTCTTCAAAGAAAAATAAGACTGACAATTGATATTATATACGATTTGACTGATATAACATTACGAGATGCCAAACGATTTACAGCGTTTACACACACATCGAATACGTGTGTGTGTAAATGGTGTAAATCTTTTGGCGCTGGTGTGCGTGTGGTTTTATTTTAATGATTTAATATGTTAACATTGCATATTATATAAAAAAATATACCATTCGCACACCTTTTTACATAAAAACTGTACATAATTTCATACTCTTCCGCTCAAACAATTTTCGTAAAATGATACCTAAAGTTTCGTAAAAAGGTACTTCACGTATTAATATATAAATATTGTGTCTTAATCTTCAAGGCTCTGTTGTACACGCCAAGGCTAAAATACAACCAATAGTACAATATTACACTATTGACATTATTCCACTGGTAAACACTTTTAACACTTCTCTTTAGCTACTAAAAAAACTGCCATGTCTCTTTGTCTCTCCAAGGTTATAAGAGTCAAATATCGAACCTTTGTGATACCAATTCGCGGATCTATTGTTCGTTTTTTAAATAAATTATTAAATAGACTTCCACCAGTGCTTTTGAATCGCCCACCATTTCAAAAACCACCACTGATTCGGAAAAGTTGAGCCATCAGATTAACCTGAAAGAAAATACTCATTAATCACTCTTTGCTTAAAATAGTTCCTACAAAAGGAATTTATAAATACAAGACGTATGTGACATATTATCTTTAAAAGACAAAGCCAACACAACCCTACTCAAAATACGTCTTTACCCAATACAGTGTTCAACCGCATAATACGCTTCCCGAACAAGAGTATTTTGATATGACCCTTAGATTTATTAATAAACGAACTTAAGTTTGATTGCGGAAATTTATTATATTTCGTAAAATTATGTCGGACCAAATTATATTTTACAATCAGCCTTATTGAAATATATTGTTTAATTCATTATATTTATTAAATGTGATTTTTTTAATGTTATATGAAATAAAATTTCATCAAAGTAAATAATAAAAAATTAAATTTGATTTCCTTCGAATCAGTTAAAACTTTTTCCTAGTTACTAGTAGCTTAAATACTCATTATACTTTTTATAGTTACTGGCAGTTTACAAGTTTTATACTTGATATAATTTTATATCAAGTATAAAACTTGTAAACTGTAATGATAGTTAAAATAAATTAAATGTAATTTCTTATCGATTTTATTGATTTTTACAAATGAATGTATGTGTAAATTATAATATATGTATTAACTATACGATGAGGGTTGAGGTTAATATCTCTCAACAAGCAAAAACAATTTGATCACAAATCTTTATTTAAGGTAATATATAATAGCTATTCTTCATAATATGGGTTTACTTTGCCTGAAATAAATGAAAGAAAAAAAAAAGTAAGAGTATATTTTAAAACTCAATACTTTTTCAATAAAAAACTCAGCAGCGATGGCGTCAATTAATTTGGCCATTTCATCAGTCTTTTAGTTTATTTTTATTTATAAAATAAAAATGGCCAACAGCGTGTCAAGACACGCTTATATACAATGGTTCCGTATTCGAAACGCTATAAGGAAAAAAGTATAAACAAAAAGCAGTCGTGCATTATAAAAAAAAAACACCAATAAATTTTTATTAAATATTTCTCTTCTGAAAACTCAAGTCGCAAACAGGAATTCCCCAGACAAAATGAACCGTGCAATTTTTCAGCGTCTAACCCAGCGTCCGCACGTCAGCGCTAACCCTCATTTAAATGAAAACTAATTTTAATATTAATGTTTCGCGTTACATTGGAAAACTACCCGCATTAATCTGCGTTGAGTATAATAACGTTATATTGTTTGGAAGAAAAATGAATGCTTTTGTTTGCGCTTGAATTAATTTTTAAAGGAAAGAAGTCATTCCATTTTTAAATTTGATTTTAAGCGATATAACATGTAAACAGCGTGCCCTATAAAACTACCTACTATACTACTATAAAATGTATCGCTGCAATCGATGTAAACTATTTTGTATTTATTTTACATATACAAATACATACAAAATAGTAAACATTACTAATAATTGATCTTTTAATAGTGGAGTGCACTTAGACATACACGGTGACATTGTCGCGGTTAGGATTAGGTTTCCAGGGTGTTCGGTACATGCAATGTGACTACTAGGTAATGTGTTTTTAGCTCTGTGTATTTATTGATCTTTTCTGTTATTGTTTTGAGAAGGTTGTGTGTGTTTGGTACTGCGATATCGATAATATAAGCTACTTTATTCATTTTATCATGGACAGCTACGTCAGGCCTGTTACAATGTATTGTTTTATCAGTAAGTATAGCTCGGTCATAGTACATTTTATAGGCACTATTATTTAACACTGATTTAGGTGTGTATTTGTAGTAAGGTGTATAAGTTTCTGGTATGAGTTTGTACTTAATGGCTAATTTCTGATGTATTATGTTTACAATTTGATTATGTCGATGAGTGTAATCTGTTTGAGTGAGTGTCTGACATGCTCCTGTGATGTGTTGTATGGTTTCCGGTTGTCTATGACATTTGCGGCATTTATCGTCTACTATCTCTTTATCTTTTATAATATATTTTCTATAGTTTTTTGTATTTACAACTTGGTCTTGTATACTTATTAGGAACCCTTCAGTTTCAGGGAATAAGTATCCTAATGTTAGCCACTTATTAGATGCTACCGAGTCAATATATGCTTGTTCTAAATCGTGTGGGTGACGGCCATGTATTGTTTTTCCTTTCCACTGCATTATTATTTTATCTTGAGTGTCTGTATGTTGAGAGTTGTTGATAGATCTGTCTGAAAGATTGAGTGGAGTGTGGTTTAAATCATGAATGACAATAGCTTTATGTAAATTGCTGGTAGTAGCTTTTTGATGAAAAAAGGATGCAAGATTCGCGATTTGCTTTTTCCACAGCTCGTGAATGTGTATTAGGCCCCTTCCTCCGAATTGACGTTTAATAGATATTCTTTCTATTGCTGACTTAGGGTGTAGGTGTTTGCCTTGTCTATGACAAAAATAAGTTTATCCAGGACAAAGCAATAACCAATCCAGACACTTAAATAGGAAGAACTGGCTAGGGTTTTTTGGGCTACTGAAAATTAGTAAATTTAGTAGAAGTGGGTATATATATTTTTTAATTAGCCTATAATGCCCCACTGCTGGGCAATGGCCTCCACACTCTTAGACCACTCTTCTCTATCTAGAGCTAAACAAATCCACTCCTTTCCCGCAAAGGCCTTCAAGTCGTCGCGCCACCTCTTCCTCGGCCTACCTGGTCTACGGTGGCCATTATAAGGAGTCCATATAGTTGCAACATTAGCCCACCTTTGCGGGTCCATTCGTGCCACCAGTATTCCAGTCGGTATATAATTTAGTAAATTTAGTTTTTATTTTTTTATTTTAAGAGTGAAAGATATAATATTTCCTTTTTGCATGTATAGCGTTATACACGTATAACGTTCCATTTTTCACATTTGCCCTTTTTTATTAAAATAATACTGTGGTATTAATAAGGAGGGCCCCACGCGCGCACGGCGCCCGCCGGCAGCGCCACCTGCTGCTGCTGCTGCTGCTGCTTCTGCTGCGGAAGGTATACCACATTACACTTCCATAGCTCAACCGTACAGTTACCTTACAAGTTACCTTACAAGTAACAAACTAAGCAATTACTACACTCCGGCTCGAAGGACCATATTAAAACTGCACTGTCAAAGGGCATATTCTGTATATTTACCACTATACACTAAAGTGATACGTTTTTACATCGAAACTCAATTTCACAGCATTCTTAATTTATATGTGGAAGCATCTATAACCAACACTAAAATAGCTGTAAAATTTCAGTCATCTTAGTTCAAAAGTAGTTAAATAAAATGAACCTCCCAATTTATAAACGCCCAGATTACCAGAACTAGATTGGCCCAAGACCGAATGAGGTGGCCTTTACCCAGCAATGGGATATAAAGGGCAGTGGATGGCGATGATGATGAAAATGGCAGATATATTGTACGCAGCAATAAGTGTTTATGTATGTATAATGCATCTCAATAATGAAGGGAAGTAAGTGTTTCTGCAGCCAGTTTTCCGCCCTCAAATGTAGGAATTACGCTCCTACTGTCAAGTAAGTAATTGGCTCGCGCAGCCGGCGGTCGATTAAACCAATTGACGTGACGTTATTTTGACAAAACGGCTCCGTCTCTCTAAGATGGTTTACATAGCTACAGGTAGACAGACGGACATTATTATTTTTTTCAAAGCGCATGTCTTATATGCTATTAAATTTTAACTTAGATACTTTTTATGTACCGCATACGTGTCAAGATGTAACTATATTTGTACTGTCTCTCGTCGATTTCTTAGTAACTTTCTTTTTCACTCGAAATATATTTATGGGGTTATAATCTTCAATAAGGTCTTATGATGATTTCGAAACATCCAAATTTAGATGGTTCATGTAAACAAGAACAGTTATATATGTTTTTCTTTACCTAATGATTTCTAATATTGTTGAACATATTATAATTAGTAATAACATTTTTTTAAAAGACACTAGCCCCTAAGATACGGGCTTACCTAGTTTAGGGACCATACCCTGGCCCCTATTGAATTATGTAACATGAGTTTATAAACATAAAGATTTCTATATCTATAATTATCAATATATTATTACTTAACATTCCAAAATCCTTGACCTGTTCGTGAGATTGTAGAAATTGTCGGGCTTTTGAGAAAGACGTCATTGCAGTCGGTCATGTTAACTTACCCCACAGTCACATCCTCTGCAATTTAAGCGGACTCTGGTATTACACCGGAATTAATTGAGGTATAAGAAGAAGATACCTTTTGAATGCTTTAAGATTCAAATCAGATAATACCTTTTTAAAGACTTTGGGACCTTCAAGGAACAAGGGTAGGTACTCATCATTGCGAAGCCCAGTAACACCTCTGTGGTATCCCCTATAATATAAAGGCTTTTATGTGGCATCCAAAATGCTAATACGCTGGAAAATATATATGGATTTGTCAGTAAGGTGTTAAAGAAACTACTTCCAAAACCAAGCCATTATAAATTAGATTGATAGTTATAATAGCGAAAACTCCTTACACCGCAAATAACCTTTTATTAGACTCTTTCTTAAACTCCTAGTCCCTTTGACCACCATACTATTATCTGCACACATCGAATGGACGCTGCCCCTTTTCACATTTTATTCCCCGAGTTCCGATGTTGCCACTGTTTATTTAAGCCCATTACTGTCATAAAATTAAAAAGATACTAACAGTCTTATTTTGGAATCAATACAAGATAGAAACCGTTAGATAAAAAGGCCATTGTAATGTCTCAATAGCTGCCAACCTGTAGAGCATTTGTTCATAAAACTCTCAATCTTGTCATGGGAAAAAAGAATTTAGATTTACTTACTATTGATTTCATGATAATTATGATAACAAACTTTTGCAATCATTTCTAAAAAAAATATTTCCTTACCTATTTCATAAAAATTATTGCTGTAACTAAAATATTTTACAGGTGATGCAACAGTCTAGCAGTTTCTAAGCTATGCGCATAAAACTAAAAGCAATTTCATAAGACCATAATCACGGAGTTATAAGCTCCATATGCGAAACTTTTAGCAGAGAAAATAGATCTCAAGCTTTTACTTTAGACATTATAAGGCTAAATAACAGAAACATATCGATATTTTTTAATTAAAACATCATATATACTATGCTTCCAATTCCAATAGATTTGTCGGTAACCATGCAGTTTGGATACTGTTCCCAGAAATGCATATTTTTTTCTACTCGAAGTGAGTCGAAGTGTGCTTGATATTCCGTGGTGGGTGGCTGACATTCCGCGCGAAACGGAACTCAGTTCCGGATAGGTACGAATCGATCGCCTTGGCTGTTTCGCGGTTATATTTTTTTAACACAGAAATGCATGTGTATGTGTGTATATAAGGTTAACATAACGTCGAAATGCCCCAACATGCCCCTAATTTAACATTCATAAATCGAAAAAAGTCAGCCTCCTCCGACGGAATATCATTCATTATAAAGCAAACAACAACTTCGAAAAGAAAAATAAATAAATATGCTGTTTTCGGATAACTAACCAAACTGCATAATTACCGATCTGTCAACATATTTACTATTTTTTACTTATATTTATTACTTATTTTAAAATCTACTACTGGTTCGGAAATGTAGAGCCGCCAAAGAGGGGAAAAAAAAAATTCGTCCGCATATATATTATACTGTCACAGATTTATCCGAATATTTATCTTTATCAAAAGAGCTTTATCATAATCAATGTTATTATCTACAGAACGTTAGAATCCTTATAAATGCTCGATATTAGATTTCGCCCCTTAATTCGTCCCCTATACTCGCATTTTTATAAACGTTTGATGAAGGCTCTCTGTAATTTTGTAAGCACTATAAGAGAAAATTACCTTAATTATCTGGAACATTCACTGAGGTCTCCAGTCGCGCGTCTTCTGATTCCTCATCATCTCTCCTATCTCCCTTTAAATGTCGAAATGCGCCATATTATTAAGCAGGGCCAGGATATGGCGCTAATATGAACGCCACTATAGTTCAAACTAACCATAAAATTTTAGAGTATTAAGTATTAACTTAGTGATTAATCTGCTCAAATTAGAAACTTATTCTTCCTGACGGATTTTTTAACACTAATAATAAATTGCAGATGTTAACGGATGCATAAAATGTTGGAAATATAGATATGAGCAGTGCTTATACACGATAAGAGAGAAACGACAAACCTTAGGTTTATGTTACCATCCGCGTTACAGTAAATTTATAACGTATGGTGACGATGCAAAATTAAATATGTACGACGAGGAGGCACAAACACAAGAAAGAGCTTTTTACTCAAGGTTAATATATTGCAATATTTCTAAGATTTCTGCTGTGTCAATCTATGGTCATTGCCATCATGCATTTAAGGGTTAAAATATAGGCTTAACATCTTTCTTGAGATACACTTTACTGTAACAGCACAACAAAATAGCAGACAGCGAGCTAGCTTGCCGTAACCTTACCACTTAATAGTTGACGACTTGCGTACCACATTCTTCAAGCGAACAGCCCGCACTGTGTGAGCACGGCGTCTGCTCGTTTGAAGCATACTAACAGTCGGCGTAATATTTTATTTATAAACTACAGTCTGTTATAATCTACCTACACACATAACTTAATTAGAGGTAGCGCCATGATTTTAAGCTTAGTAGGAGGGGAAAAGGGAATATTAGACATACCTAAAAAGTATTCCTAATATTCTTTTTTTTTTAAGTCAAGCGTGCGTAAATAAGTTTTGCTGTAAAAATACCCTTTTGTGTAGGTCCGTGTAAGCCGGATGTGCCGTGATGATCTTGAGTACTGGCGGCGCGAATAAGGCGCTGTGACCACACTGCAGGCAGCCGCAAAGACGCTGCACGCCGCCCGTTCGCCGACTGTTACCCCACCAGTCCAACTCGTTCACGGCTTGATTCACTGAAACATACGCGAAGAACTCAACTCCAACTCATAATCCAAGGGAAGTAGGGCTGTAGGCCTACGCTTTAAGTTTTTTTTATATAAGACAAGGGGCAAACGGACAGGCGGTTCACCTAAATGACTACCGACGCCCATGGACAACTGCAACGCCAGAGGGCTCGCAGATGCACGCCGGCCTTTGAGAAATGAGTATGCTCTTTCCTCGAAGCTCCCTAAGTCGTATCCGTTCGGAAATACCGAAGCTAGCAACTGATTACGCAGAGAATTGTGCGAGGCAAAAAGTTTTTAGGAAAGCGCACAGTTGTGGACTTTTTCCTGACATTTTGATAAAATAATCAAATTTTTCTTTATTAATTTATTACACTGGAGGAATCAACCTTCTTTTCAAATAAAAAGTGATCTTTTGGCTTTTCTAGCTGATTTCGTAATATTCGCAAGTTTCTTCCACACATATATATTACTTTTGCACGCAGCGTATACTACGCTTTCACTGAATAACCGATGTTCGAGTGATCCTACGCTTCTCCGCGACCTGACGACCTTCATAACCTCTGATCCATAGGTGAAATTTAAGCTTAGTAGGAGGGGAAAAAGGGAATATTAGACATACCTAAAAAGTATTCCTAATATTCTTTTTTTAAAAAAAACTACCCGGTGTTCTTTTTTGTCTGCGAGCCGTTTTGTTGCGGCTGATAAGGCGTTCTGCCCTATATTCGCCTATGAGCGAGTCTCCTGGGAGGCTCGCTCGAATTCCAAGTCCTGGGTTATTCTGAATATCCACAAAAGGTTGATATTCAAGGTGTTGGCTCCGAGGTTTGCGTCATCTTTATCCTCGCCTACGTCGTCACTGGTATGTATAGAAACAAACGAAGAGAGTAATAGTCTCTCTCAGTTGCCCATAGGTGGCGGTAGTCACGTGAAACGTGTGCTCGTTAGCCTGTTGTAATAAAAAAGGACGGTAATCAATTAGGGAGTCATTAAAGTGAGGAAAAATGGTCGTCAAATAATAATTAACAATAAGTAGGAATAAATTGTGTAACTCGAAGCTAGAAAAACACATTGACTTATACAATTTTGTTGTATTTTCAAAGTTCCAGAAGTCGAAATAAAGTCAATAGACGTAAAAAGTTCTTAATGTTCTTAACGTCGAAATGTATTCTAATTAAATGTTTGGGTGAAGTTTGCTTCTTTAAAATAACATCGAATTAATTATATTATATAATGGAAACAGCTGGCTTTTACAAGTCAAAATTGGGGGAAAGGGGAACTGCCAACTCTTAATACATATTATAAGAGGAGCGTATTAAAGTTTGGTACTTAGTAGGCATGTCTCCAATTTTCAGACTTACAAATCTTAATAATATATATTTTTCAAAACGCTTATATAAAACAATAGCATTCTTTAAAACTTTAGTTAAAATATTATATAGCTTTGCGGCACAGCTCGCAAACTAGTTTGGGTGCGACCAACAGGCTTTTCTCGTGGATCCTCGACCTAAAACAACCAGGATATATTTTAAGAAAGCGGGTCGCAAAATATTTTTATTTTAACCTCGATAAATATATCAAATAGCGGACCCAACAGACGCTGTCTTGCCAGAATTTAGAATCGTCTCTTATTACCAATTTAACCAATCTCCTTTGTCTTTTCATAAAACGGGACACTGGCTGAATGTTTTATGAAATAATAATTTTACATAGCGCGTCACACAGAACCCAGTACAAATACAGCTATTTAAAGTGTTCTGAAGTATCTAATAAATCTGTATGTATGTATGTTTTAGTATTTTGAAATAATCTTTTCACATTGCCTTTCCTTCTTTTCTTTTCTTTGAAACCTTTAGTTCAGCCTTCTTAGTCATTTCTTTTTTGAGGGGACTATAATTTTTTGTAGACGCTCCGCTGTGCTTAGGTGTCACTGCGCGAGTCCTCACAATAATAGCTTATCGTCATAGCGACAAGCAAGCAAGCTACAAGCACACACGCAAGATTTAAATAAAGCCTCACTGGAATGTTATCGACTAACGAGAAGTATTAACATTATAAAAAAGTAATTATGAACGGTTCTAAACTGGAGCGATAATAAAACAGCAAAGTCTAATAAAGAGAATTTGACTTTGACTTTGTCAACTTGTATTCTTTATAGAGACTAGAGTAGTAATAGTTAAAACGATTGGCATTCGATCCGCGGCTTTTGACGTAACCACCATCGAAATTTCAACTTTCACTCTTATTGTTTTCTTATTCAAATTATTCAATTCGGTTCCGTGACAGTGGCCGCGCAATATTAGACAACGAATATAATATTGTCAATCACGTAGTACCTACAGTTTCCTTTACCACCGGATAGGAAAGTGAAACTGCCGGTATGAGTCCGTAAGAAAATTTGGTTTTTAAAAAGTACCAATTTTTCTATAAAATAAGTTAATCGCAATGGTAGTCATACAAGAAAGAGAACGACCGACAAATTAGATATAAATTTTGAATTGCGCACAAACTAGTACAACAAAAAATAGCCGTTGCTAATTGCA
Organism: Charaxes varanes; assembly: GCA_024363005.1. Taxonomy (NCBI): domain Eukaryota; kingdom Metazoa; phylum Arthropoda; class Insecta; order Lepidoptera; family Nymphalidae; genus Charaxes; species Charaxes varanes. The sequence continues at coordinate 646,605 of JANCMC010007888.1, read as the reverse complement.
TTTACGAATGACATTTTCTTCTATTTACTTTCACATGTGACCCCCAATTTTATGGCGAATTAAAGTGTTTAGTTTCATACAGCAGCAGATGAATAATATGTCATTATGGTCACGGCCAATTTAGTGTGACCTACGCGCGGCACACGACTTTTTGCCGCGACAAAACTGGTGGGGACGAGGGAAAGACATGGCCGGCCGTGGCAGTGGCCTACGTGCCTTAGAACAGTGTGATCCTCCCCACAGTATAGTGTTATCAGTGACTAAATCGTGTCAAATTTTGGTGTTGTGTTCTCGCGGGTCGTTGAACCTTTGGTGATAAGGCGTTTTCTCTCGCTGCGCATAAGCTGGATTTTTCGGTGAGAGTGCAGGAAATGGAGTCACTGGGTGATTACAGAATGTGAGCGCATTTTGAATTGAATCTATTTTCAAGTTTCTTTTGACATCTTTTAGCAACAGCTTGCAATAGTTCTTAAACATTACTTATCAGTAACTTTGTATGAACGAAGTGAATGTTTTAGTTTAGTAAAGTTTGTCTTTAAGAATTATCAGTAACTTTATACGAATACTGTAAGAGTATTGTAGTAACTTGCTGATTTCTTTGTTTCATATTGTCAGTAGCTTTATTTGTACGATAAAAGCACTATTATGAAAATTTATTTTCCTTACTGTGACTTTCTCCCTTACAATTGTGATAAAACTTTTTGAGTTTAGATTCACAATGAGTCTCGTAGGTGGCGCTGCGATCGAATTTTAAGATTTTATGTCAACTTTCAGGATGCCACCTGTCTTGTCCGCTAATATATTTGCGTTGAATTACACCTGCTTTCGATACACTCACTTTCTATGCGAAAAATATTTATGTTTTGTCATTGTTACTAAACGTAACTTGTATGTACTACTATGTAATCTTTCAGTGAAAATGCTGTTAAAATCGGGTAAGCTGTTTCGGAGTATAATGTGCTCTGAAGATTAACCTGAACCAACAGAATACGGAATAACATAGACAAAGAGATACACAGTCAATTCCACCACACTTAGCCCTTATATCATTGCCAAAAATGTTCGTTATATTTGGATGATTGTTAGTCAAAATTTTTTGCCAGCATTTTGGGATCGTCCATGAAGTTGTATTGAAGGAATAGTTAAAGAATTCAGTCATTTATATTATAAGATGGAATGTCCTTTCAGTACAGTATTGGAGGAATTTATACCTAAAGAGTAAAGAACCACCACCTTAGAGAGTCATTTTGTCAAAGGCGGAAAGGGTGTGAAATCCGTAAGAACTTAGTACAATATGCGACCTTTTTGAGGTTATGTTGCCCAAACTTCTAGATACTCTACGCTTACTTAGAGAGCAAACGGGAATATTTAAAAGAACTAAAGGGTTGTTGGAATGCCGGAGAAGTATCGCAAATTTAAAGAAAACTCCAGTCAAAACTCTTAGAGTATTCCCGCTGGTGAGTAAGAAAGAGAAAAATTTGCGTGAGAAGTTCATGGCCTAACCAGTGGTTAGCATTTGAACCGATCGCTAGGTTAAGTAGCTATTGCTGCAAGCGGGTGATAGTGATATGATATATGGTTATATTTGAAAGGACGTAAAACAGTGGGACCCGATTAGTGTCGCTGCGTGATATTTATCCTGAGGTTGCAGAGATCGTCGTGGTTCCGAGGATGACGTTAGATGGCAATCGGTCATCTTAACTCGCCCCACAGTTATATCCTAAACCGGGATAACACTAGGAAGAAGAAGAGTAAGCTTGCCACAACTCTTTGGGGTATCATCATCATTGGCCTATAACATCTATGACAGATGATTTAAACGACGCCAAGATTATTTGGGCACTTGCATTTATGGTTATATAAACCAATTCTGGATCCGCATTTTCGACCACGGCTCTCACATGTGAGGTTTCTTGAGTTTTATTGAGTTATTTATTTTTCTTTGGGAAGTAGGGGATAATTTGGAGTAATAGCAAGCGACATTGTAGGCTTTGATAGCTGCTTACCACCTGGCGGGTCTCATACTTGTTTGCGAGATTAGTCAGATAAAAAAAAGGAAACTTCTACATACTTTTATGTATAAATATAATTGCCTGGTGACTTGCAAAAAACGTGAATTGTCTAATTGTAAGAGTTTCTACAGATACGCGACTCGAATCTAGGTCCCGTCTTCCGGGTAAATGCAAGCGACTACAATTTATACTATAACTTCACATTTCTGTCTTTTAGTACATAATCGTAGGTAATTCAACCGTCACAACAATTTATTTTTATATTGCCGTTAAATTTATGGTATTATCTGCAAAATGGTATAAAGACTACGTATGAATGGGATAAATCTAAAATACTCTTCTCTCAAACGCCGAAAAGGCGTCTGCGAGCTAAATGTCCAAGACTCGTACATGGACATAGGTATGCAGTTACATTAAAATAAATTTAACTGCTACCTTTATTAGGCCATTTTAAGACAAAATATGAATAACATTACGAGACATATCCATGACACAGTGACAGTACAACCGCAGGGTACATTACTACCGCAAATGTCCGGTTTGGGAAAGAAAGCGTGTTTTGCTTACACAGAACTAGCTGATTCCCGCAACCTTGTGAGCGTAAAATTTAACGTGTGAGAGCCTTAATCTGACCCTGTCGAAAAATTCTTTTTTAACGGACGTCTACTAACTATAAATTACCTCCCTGCCAAATTTCATCCTTGTATATCCTGCGGTTGTGAAGACTTCGTGATCGAGCCCATAATAAGGCTATTAGTTCCGTGTTTCTGAAGACACGCCAAACTGTAGGTCTCGATTGATGTCACAGAGTGATATTGCTCGTGAGATTGTCGAGATTGTGGGAGTTTCGGGGATGATGCCACAGACACAGCCTCTGTAATTTAAGTTGACCCTGCTATTAGACCAGATAACGTTAGGTAGGAGAACAATAAGACTATTAGTGGACCATTGAGGGTAAAAAACTTAGGAAAATCTGTATTTTTAAAGCTTTAACCTAATTGTAAAACCTTGAAACGTCGTTATCTGAACGGTATAAGAATGGACTCAATTTGTGATGTTCAGAAGATGGGTTCAGAATTTGTTTTAATGTGATACAATAATGTTAAAGTAAAATTATAACTTAATTAAACTTCAGGCCTCAGAACTAGATTTTTAAAAGCGGTGTGGTATTGTTATAGCGGTGTAGCGAGAGTGTATCTCAGAGTGTGTATATCACTGTTAATGTATGTGATTCTTAATATGTATTCACGGGCCTTTTTTATGTCACTTCCTTGTTTCTTCTTTCTATTTTTCTTTCTATTTTCTATTTTTCTTTCTCTTTTTCTTTCTATTTTTCTATATTATAATATTTGTGTAAATAAAGTTTAAAAGGAAGTGTAACTTCAATCGATTGGACAGGGTACGTCGAGAACATCTGATTTTGAAATTCCTTCGCATTTTTTTCAGTTTTTACACCAATTTTTCGATATTTTAACACCCACGTAAAAGAGCCCCGTGTATTCTTATCTCATCCTTAAGTTTTATTATATATGTGTTCTTAGAAAAACAACATCCAAAGCATTGCTCTGCACTGATTCGTGTTTCTTATACCTCAAAGCACGTTTGGCCCCGAAATTGGAACATTAGAGTCACAACAAAGCATAACTGTACTAATTTTCTGTCGTGTCCTGAACTCACGTTTCGCCTCGAAACCTCAGATCAGGAGATAGACTCTGTAAAAGTTGCTCGTTAAGTTAAAACTGTAAGTAAAATTGTCATTCTATTTTATATTCTGCAGTCTTGATTTTAATTAAAAGTTTAATAGTTTTTTGTTGAACTTTAAATTATAACCGTTATCTTTTTCCTTTTTTATTACTATAAGTGATAGTTGTGGCCCTTTGCAAGATTAAAAAACGTACCCTACTACATATGCAATTATGCATCTTATATTTATGTCATGGCAGCGGACCTAACAGACGATGTCTTGCCCGAATTTAGGTTAATCTCTTGTTAGTCAATTAACTGGAGAGAGATCTCAGATGCGTTGCCTGCCTGTGAGGAATGAATATGCTCTTTTTTTGAAGATTCAGATTCTACTGAACCAACTTCGACCAGTTCGCCAGGTATTTACCGAAATCGTTCGTGGTTTGCCTTAAATATATAAATAAAAAATATATGTTTTGAAACTTTCGCAAAATGTAATATAAGCTGAGAGATTACGTATCGTGGGCGTTCCCAATTTAAAAAAAAATCGTAGAAAGTTAAAACCCACACGCAAATACGTGCATCGACATAGCGGACGAGGAAAAATGTTAATTTAGTGGAATCGAAGCCAAGTGGGACCGGCACTTTCCAACTAATGAGATTCTTTGCTCTTTTGTCTTTGTTTATATATACATAATAAGGATCGAAATGGTTCATCTATAAGGTTTTTTTTTTAAGCAGAAGGAGGAAAAATATCTAAGTGACTATCAACGCCCACGTAACTATACCTTTATCTACTTGTCGATATTTGTTAAATGAGAATGCCCTTTTCTTTTAGAGAATTGTAGATTGTTTTTTGTATGTATATCCTTCTTCTTCTTGAATATTACTCTCCCCTAGAAGGGATTTTTTATATTGAATTTTAAAGCTAAATTGTTAAATTGAATAGGTGAATACTGAATTCAGGTACAAAATTATTTTTCCAGCCCCGTCAGAAATATCTTTACATATCCACAAAGGTACATTGCGTAAATCGGAATTTACAGTGGTAAACCACTAACCTTTAGGGCGTTGGCAATAACCAGTAATGACTGTAACCGCAACCTCCATTTCGTATAACACCCCCCATTATTTGGATACCAGTTCCCACCCAATAACTTCCGTATGCCTTTGTCTGAGCCATTTAATCTTACGATATCTTGAATGTTTTTGCAACAAAAGATTCCACTTAAATGTAGACTAACTGCTTCTTGAATTCAAAATCAATTTTAAACCTCTACAGCAATGCTATAAAGACTATACTGAAGTAACGAAGTTACTTCCTTCGGCGTCGCCAACCTGAGTCGAGGATTAAAATTCTTGACTCAATTAGACTATAGGCCCCCCCCCCCAACCTTAGACATAATTGAAAGAAAAGCAGGACCACTGAAATATATTTAATAAGACCTAACGCCCAAAGACAATTATAATATTAGTAGGATTGTATATGCGTTGATAGCCTTAGAAGTAAGAAAGTCGTCACCTTAAAAGACTACATATATTATAGAAGATAGGAATTTCCTTGGATTTGTATATAAGGAAATTCCTATCATCTATAATATTACTGTAGGTGGTGTGGGTGGAGTCTTAGGTTTGTTCGCAACGTTGTCCGCCTGAATTCAGGAATTGTGTTGTATTAATAACGTTTTTTTTCACTACTGACAATAACGAACACAATACAAAAAGAATTATCCAGTTTGGTGCAATTGTTCTAAAGTTAAGCGCGTCCATTAATTTCGGAAAATCATTCTTATTTCTTGGATGGATAGAAGAAGAAGAGAAGATAACCATGTAACTGCAATCGTACCTGATGTTAATTGATGCAGTCAGGATGTAACGTGCTGTCAAAAAAATTATGCCAAAGAACTCCACGAAACACTCCTCAAGAAAATTATGCCTCCCCTTCTTCTTCTTCTTCTTCTTCCCAGCGTTATTCTGGCAGTATTAAGATCCACTTAAATTGCAGAGGATATGACTGGGTGACTTAAGACGACCGATTGCTGTCTGACGACATACCCGGAACCTCCACAATCTTACGATTATTATCACTCAGTTGGAACCCACCTTTCAAAACACGGAGGAGTCGGATATTTAAAAAACCAACGTTAGAATGGGTCATCATCCATCAGCAGGTAGCGGTAAGAACTGCTTAACCTACAAATCGACTGAAATGCCGGCCACTGATTAAGTCACGTCCTCCTCCAATATGATACATATATTATTACAATATATTCCCAGTATAAACAATCTATCTATCGAATGTAATCTGATACGGGGATCTTCTAAATTGTTACTGGTACAATCTGATTGGTTTGGTGGAACTTTTCTATTACTCTTTCGAATATTTACCGTTCCGTTCGGCTCCGGGTTCCACTGCACGAATATTGCGAATTCCACGTAACCACTGATGGATTAAGTTACCAATACTACAAATCCCGATTGTGTGAGTATACATCCGCTAGCCTATCGTAGCAACCACAAAGTATTAAAACAGCATAACTTGAAGGATAACTAAGGGAATATTTTTCATTCAGAACGTATCCTATATTGAGATCGGCCCTTCTTTGCGTAGCTCTCATAGAAACAAATATCCGAATAATATTCCAAGTATTATTTTCGCTATTAAATCTTTTCTTATCAAAATTTTTACCAAATTTATTTACGTCTGCAATGCGATTTGCTAACTGCGAATTACATATTTGTATTTGCGAATATTATTTTCTTTGCTACACTACTTCAAAAAGATAGATATCTTATAATCTACATTTTTTATATTTTTTCCAAAGAATTACACAAATCTTTATGTTACAAATAAATAAAATTGTCGTAATAAATGCGCATGAGTATATACTGTAGGTACTTATGAATGACTAATAAAATTTTATCGTGTTTGTCTATAAATTTGTCTGTCTCGTGTAATTGGAAATGGCTGGACCGATTTCGACCAGACCATTCAGCAAAGAAATATAAAATCTTTCGACATTTAGCGCGTATAAAGTCGCGGGTAGTTTGCTATTAGACTGCAAGGTATTTAATTGTTTCTTGTTTGTCGTGGATTTCCGAAATGTCTCTAAATTCAGATCTATAAAGGATTTTCAGATTACAGACTCAGCAGTGGATATAAATCTACTTTCTCTTTACACAATATACATCTAAAGTTGATAAAAAACATACATACCCATTTTCATTAAATAATTTAATTAAGTACGACGATAATGTATTGTTCCTATTGATATAAGTGGTAAAAATGTCTGTCTCTGTAGTCCGAGGTTCAAATTGGTTTTATTTATTTATTTCTATACTTTCTTCCCTTTAATTTCTTCTTAATTGTGGAATTAAAGTGAAGGAAATATTAGAAATCTATTTAATATTGCAAATGCGAATGTGAATTTGTTTAATTGTTCAGTTTTTACTTCGTAACAACATACTTAAGCAATCAACGTAATTTATTTGACAAAAACATAACCAACCCCATTTTCAATCCGATCCTATTATGAAGTAAAAAACATTGGGAGCCCAAAATATTAAGATACAAAAAGTTTTCAAAATCCGTTTAGCAGACCATGGCCAAAGGGACAAGACCAGGTTCATATGAGTAAAGCCGACGGACAACTGCACTTCCAGAAGTCTCGCAAATATTTTCTTCCCCAAGTCATACCGGCATATATACATAAAAAGTATACAAACATATATATTGTGTAATGGTTATTATATAAATATGGTTACACGTTTTATTACTGGTATAAGTTAGGTTTAAAGACATTTATAATCAACTAGCGGACCCGGCAGACGATTTCTTGCACGAATTTTGCCTTTTTTTATATAACAAGGGGCAAACGAGCAGGCGGTACTCTTAACTGATTACCAACGTCCATGGACAAGTGCAACACCAGGGGGATCGCAGATGCGTTGCTGGCCTTTGAGAAATGAGTATGCTCTTTTCCTGAAGTTCCCTAAGTCGTATCCGTTCGGAAATAAAGACGCTGGTAATTGATTCCACAGAGGAATTGTGCGAGGTATGAAGTTTAAATATGTTCTGAGAAATGCGAATGTGAGTTTATTTGTTACGCTCTTCTACTAATCATTCACACAGACAGGTATACATAAAAGGATACTAAGTAAATTTGTGTTAACCTTACATAAACCTAAAAAAACAACCAAACAAAAGTTATTTTTCTCGTTTATGTCTTTATTCATAAACCCCGGAGCAGAAGGCAGGGTCACTGTCCACTGCGCCAACGGGCCAGTCAAAAGTTATGAATAGTTATGAATATATTGTTGATATTAAAGTTTATCCTTTTAGAAATTATGATGTGCTTACAGTTGGAGATGAGTACGTACAAATTCTAAAGTTGGCAACACTTAAATTCACAAAAAAAAAACACTTTAATTTAAAGAGTTATGCGGCATCTGACTGCTGTTTAGTTGCTGACATTAGTCAAATTTCGATGACTTCGCGGAAGAACAGTTGATTGAGAGACGCAGCTGTATTATCTCTCTCAAGATGATGGCTATTCCCAAAGTTGATCATTTTCCAATAGCCATTTGGAATGCCAATGATAAAAGTACTGGAGAAATAAAACTCGTGAAGTATTCGATGTGTCCCAAAAAACGCTCTCGTGTAAATCGACGGCTCCCGCGTAAATTGTCCTAACCCCAAAATCCCAGCTTTACTACTAGTAGTAGTAAGTAGTTGAAACAACTAAGTTTTAATATAATGATCAGTACTTAGTATATTTTGTATACAATACTGGAATCGTCTTTATTTAATTTGTTTTGTTTATTGTTGTTTTGTATTGTTTATTGTTTATTTTAAAATTTTGTCTTGGGAAGAGTGGGAACCTCCTGACACAGGTATTTTATGCTTACTAGGAGGAGTGATCACTATAAAGAGCGCGCTCCTAAACCTACACCTGGGACACAAGTCCCGGGCACTGCTATGGTTCCTTCCTCCGCAACGCGATGGACCTGGGACCAGCACGGTAAATCCAAGGAATGCTAAGAAATTCGTTTCTAGTAAAATGTAAGAGAATAGATGCAATTTTTCTTGTACACTGGGCTTCATAACTCAGCAACAAGCTTCGCATATTCATATATCATTCAAATACTTGATAGAAAATACACAAGCACCATGAAAGCTATTACTTAAATGTATGACTTGTAGTTCGAACTTTAAATTACCCTTCGTTTGCTCTTCACATTGTCGAGCTGACGCTGCGTACACTCTCCGATGGATTTCGACCCCCACAATTCGACACCAACTTTCGCATATGTGTACGTCATCGAAATGATTGGCAAAAAATACGTAAGCACCATGAAGGCTACATTGTACCTGTAAAAAAAATATAATTAAAAAAACGCATGTACAAAGTGGGGATAAGGGGATGATGTGTCTCTTTCAGGCTTACCAGGATAGAATAAAAGAAGAGGAGCAGAAGGAAGCGGAGACTGCCCGATTGGAAGAAATCCTGAACATGTGCGCCGAGTACGAGAGACAAATTGCTTCAGGTATCAAATGGTTTACTCTATTAACATTTTGGTATCTGGCGTTAAACATCGATCTGATTGAATCATGAACCTTCCTCATTCAGACGAATAAAAAAAAGCGTAATGTTTTTTTAATGACAATAATTTTTGTATGAATAACATTTGTAGAGTCTATCTCCTGATGATGCTTCGGTGTCGAAGCGAAACGTGCGTTGAGGCACATAGGAAAGTCAGTGTAGAAATTCTGGTGAGTGTAGCATTATCTGGATCGAGACAAACGATTCTGTCGACGGTATTTGTTTACATTGTTGTATTCCGATTTTTCCTTTCATTGTTTTTACCAGCTGACCGCCAAAGTACATTCTAAAAAAAGCACTCGATGATCATCGTGAAATTTCTACTTTACATGTGAAAAGACTTACGTTTTGCAGCCAGTATTAATCAACTTCCCACATTTAAATACCTACTGACATTATAAATGTGAAACTGTCGTTTCACGTTTTCACGACTAAACCACTGAACCGATTTTTATGAATTTCGCTGTGGAGACAGTTTTTACCTTGTCGGAGGACAAAGGCTACTGTTCGTCGCGAAATTGAAACTGGAAAGAAGTGAAATAGGGGTTGAAATTTGATACACGGACGAAGTAGCGGCTTACGGCTAGTACGATATACAAACGATTGTACCACATGAAAGGTAATAAATGCATTATGTTCGTAAAACAATATTTTTTAATTAATGACAGAAGGTATACTTAATGAATTCAATTAGAGAAAAACAAAGGCAGAGATTGAGAAACGGATAATCTTCTTTTGAGAATTAGCTGAAATGACTTTCGATACCATGATTGACTTAACCTCAGGTTGACTGTGGCATATTCGATTATTTTTTTATTAGTCGTAATAAACCATATCATTAATATGTTGTGTATTTTTAGATTTAACTTTGTTTATTTAAGGACAGCATTCAAAATTATTCACCTCAAAATGTGTAAGTCCGTGACTTGTAATACTTTTGACGTAATGGAAACGTTCACTTAAACGGGACTTACCAAGGTTGGCTCGAAAAACTTTTAGTTTTGTCAATACCAGATATCACAATACCCACTGAAAAAACTGTGTACTTCCCTCTCCATTATTGAGGCCCCCGAGGATAACTTATGCGGTCCTCTCTAGTGAACACGTTTACGGCCTGCTAGTTTGTTCCTTGTATGATTAAAACTGACAAGACAAGACAAGAAACAGATAGAGTCTGCGCGTCTGCCATCGTCGCTAGGTAGAAGGCCTTCCAGGTCGTCGTTGTAAAAGTTTGCCCAGAGTAAATTCGCACAAGTGTAAATTCATATATCAAGCTGTGGGCGCAGCGCTACTCGAGCGTGGAGCACGTCCATCGTCCAGTGGGCCGCGCCGTTATATCGAATCTAACGGTATATCGTCGCGATTCATATGTCCGTGCTCATCTCGAATCTCTATGCCCCCAGGATTCAAGGTTATGGTCTAGAGTAGTCTAGACTCCACATGTTCTAGCTAAGACACTCTCATGCATGGCGACCGATGAGACACTTAGAATACTTAAGGAGGCTACTCAGTACTCGATTCTCGTTATAATTATGAAATAAAAAGATGTACTTCATTTTTGACCAAATTTCCTTCAAATTAGTCAAAGTGTGACCTTAGTAATATAAAATTGAAACGTTTATAATTTTTCTATACATTTTTTCTTTGGCCGACGACCACGAGTCTTACTTCGCGATCGCCCTAAGGGTCCGCGACCCACAAATTGATAAATACTGACCTAATATATGTATGTATATTTATTACAAAAATATATTTGTGGATAATAGGGTGACTCCCTTAGTAAGACTTAACCAACCCGTAGCCTTTCTCGATATCGATAAGGCTGAATGCCTAGCTGACCAGCTAGAGGAGCAACGCTCTATCAATTTATTCTAACAATTAAATAACTACGAAAATACAAGTTATTAATTTATTCTAACATTTTAATAGATTTTCTTACAGCAAATATTTGTTTTTTTTTTTTTAGTTTTAATAGTACATCGTTGCAGAGGTGCAGGCAATGGCCAATTGTTTGAATTATAAAAATACGAGCTAGGCAATTGTTGTTTCTGCCGAGGATCACATAGTGCTTTTCTCAAAAAAATGCAAAGTTTTAAGTTTTAATTTCGAAATTTGAGAAAGGCAACAATGCAGGCTATGCAAAACTATGCAGGCGCGTATTTTATCTCTTAAATTTGAGTACCTATTCGTAATTGGCAAACTTTGCATATTTTTTTTTTAAATTATAAATACACTATTTCCGCGTATATTCGAGAAAAGTATTTTTTGTTACAATGAGAATATTTTTATACAATAAATGTCAAATTGAGTTAGTGGCCCGACACGCCAGCGACCTATAGTTAGTGTCTGCTGTTGGTGTGCCTGAGTATGTCCGTATGAAGCGGCCCTCCTTTTTCCACAGGCTACTAAAATAGTTAAATAGTATTATTATTTTCTTCCATTAAATATTAATACCTAGCTACAATCCGCGGCTTTGTCCGCATTTTTTTCCACATTCATACAAACTTTCAAACCCTATTTAATCCTTTACAAATTTAATTTTCACGTCAAAAAGTTACATATGTGTTTCTTCAAAGTCTAATCTACACCGAAAGTTATCAAGTTTGATTTGTAAAATTTGAAGTATGACGCATATTCTTATTACTGATATATATGTAAATACATATATATATGTACCTATATAATACACCTAGACTCGAGGCGGGAAAGGCGGTCTTATCGCTAACTAGCGATCTCTACCAGACAACCTGGTTTGCAAATTGAAAAAAGAAGAAAACGGAGTAGTGGGCAGTGTATTCATTCCACTAAGACTAATTTAATTTTTTATAAAAAAATTCTAAAACACGCCTTAATGTACACCCCCTTTAATTTCCAGGAGATGTGTAACGCCCCGATAAAAACCTGCGACCACAAAATGACCTCACAAATCAAACACATTGTCAAAAACGTGATCAGGAGGAAAAGATTTGAAATAAAGAGCTGCTACCGCTTTGTTTACATTTTCCCTATATTATATTATAATCACAGACCAGTTATTATAGAAAATATAATTATTATTCATAACTGTTTTAAAGTGCTGTACCTCTTTCATTGAAGAGTTACGTGTTAGTATTACGTAATGTTATTCATCTCAGTCATAGCGGTACTCCTCGGAACGCATACGTTTACTAATTTACGTAAATAGTACGTATTAATAACGGATAAATTATAAAGAAGAAGGCTTTAGACTTTGTTCATGCAAGGCGACCACGCGGTTTCAAAATCGCGTGGGAACCGCGCGGTTCTTATTTATTTGGACCGCTTAATAACTGAACACTCACGATTTTGCGATGTGCAAACCGCACGATTTGTAATTGTGCGGTTCCCGTCGTGTCTGAACAAAGGCTAAATAATTAAAGCTAGCTAAATTGTTAAATTAACCACACAACGTAAGGCCACACTTAATCTAATTTTAACGAAATTAAGTTAAAAATTAAATATCTATTTTTATTACATAAATATGTTAGCATTATTATAGTTGTGTGATTGACGAAAGGTCATAATTTATACCTGTTCCGGGTGTGGTGTGGTGTGGTGTGGTGTGGTGTGGTGTGGTGTGGTATGGTGTGGTGTGGTGTGGTGTGGTGTGGTGTGGCCTGAAATCTAAAATGTTGGCTTGATTTAACCTATTAATGTAGTCAGATACAATTTTGAGAAGCTCAGCGACTGTTACCTGTAAAAACTTGCATATTAAATACAGCGTTTGGAGACTAACAAAGCTTTTTTCGAAAATTATTAATTCGTGATTTGCTCCACCGAAACCAATTCAATTTTGAAACAGGTCTATGAGAAAAAACAGACTGGGAACCTCGGGTGTCGACCAAACTACAATAGAGCTTGAGTTAGAACAAGAGCTTTTCGGAACTTTTAGTGTAAGCGAAAGCTCGTTCGTAGCGTTGACACTAATAAGATCAACGAGCAAAAAATTGGAATAGGAATTAGAATCAAGAACTAGAATTATCCGTGTCGAGCGAAGCCATATAACATTACAATGCTTGAAGAGATCGCTCCGAGGAGCGAGCACATCCGAACACATAAGAATGCTCTAAGCAAATGTTCGGACGCTCTAATGCCGTTTAGATCAAGCGAGGGAGCATTCTTGAAATATTCCAAGACTATTTGAAAACGCAAACGGAACAAGAAAAGAATGAATGAATGAATGGATGTGTTGGGGACCGGTGCCGTAACAGGGTTATATTGACGGGGAAATAAAACACCGACCTTTTCTTATCTTCACGGACTGTATTTACAAGCACAATTTAACAATAGGAATCAAGTAGCGTCGTAAAAAACGTACCATACCGCAATTAGAAACAACCTTAAGTACTAAAAGGAGGCCGACACTAGTGTACGCCGTAAACCAGTAAAAAAGCTACATCGAGAACAATAAGTGAATCTTAAATGTTATTTTCTTATCATGTATTGGTTAAGGTGCAGTTTCTTTCACAGATTGCTTATTTATTTTAAGTAAATGTCGGATAAATTAAATACAATAGAGTAAGATTAAAAAACCTTAAATTTACCTAAATTTCTCATTCCTTAATTTTTAAAAAATATTTATATATTGTTTTTATTATAATGTTTTTATTGTTTTTTTTTTTGTATATATTCGGAGTGTGATAGTAAAATTTTATATGTTTAATATACAAGATTTAAAAACATACAAATTTTTACTTAATATTTTTTTACAATTACAAGGGGCAAACGGGCATGTGGTTCATCTAAATGACTATGGATGAGGTGACAGCCGACGTATGGACATCTACACCGCAAAGAGTCTCGCACATGCATTCTCGGCCTTTAAAGAGGGTTTAGGCCGCTGGGAACTCTCACAAACCGAACGAAACGTGACAACAATATCGACTCTTGACGTGACAGCATTGCCATCATTTCACGCCGATCTTCTGTAAGAAAGAGGTATTACTACTCGGGTGCGCCCAAGTCGGTTACAGACCAGAAGGAGTGCGAGCTTTTAGATCCGTTGTTACAGTAATGTATAAAAACTGTGCTATACTTTTCTTAGTGTCGTACTAATTTCAGAGCCCCAATATCTCAACGGTATTAGGTAAGGACTGAAATCCGCAAAGTACCCTGTTCAAACCCCGCCACCATTGGGGTATTGTCGCACCCACTCCTAATACAAGCTTTTAATTTAATCTTAGTAGGAGGGGAATCGGGAATATCAGACATACCTAAAAAGTATTCCTAATATTAAAGAGAAAATTCTGCCATCTGCGAGCTATTCTGGCGTGCGCTGCAAAAACCGTTAGAATTACTCGTATATAGGGTATGAAGAAAATTTTATCTTTAGTCTACAAAAGAGCCCGCGACAACATGTATCTATCTTTCATCTTTAAGCCATTAACGCCAAATAGTGAACCGCTATGGAACGGGAAAGGGAAAGGAAACGGAGATAATATTATGGGATAATAGAATGTGGTAAATAGTTAGTAACCCAACGTTCGTGCAGGAAAGCGTCTGCCGGATCCACTAGTATCTCATGTATACAGTTTGTCCTTCTGTCCCTTTGGCTATATGAAGAGTCAGGAGATTTAATTTCAGTATTATTACATTATTTTGCTTATGTTTTTATAGTATTTACGTTTTAGAAAAAAATGTGGGCGTGGAAAGGTTAGTGTGCCAACGGTTTAGCTTTTGCGAGATAAGTCGAAGTTCATGTTTACGTAATTCGTAGCAGGTATAGGTTAAATACCAATCAGATCCTACGACTATTTACGGTTAGTGAACTCCTTATTTGTAAGAATGTCTATCTAAGTATGACTAAAACAGTGTTTCCCAACCTCTTTTAGGCCACCCCCACCTTAACATTTCTAAAATTTTTATGCCCCCCATACATGATTTATAACCATTAAAAATTGTTTAGTTCTATTAAATATTATAAATGATAATATTTTGGTAAAGTCAAATGAAATTATACCTAATAATTAATTACAGGATTTACCTTTTTTATCACCTAAATCTAGCATTGCATTTAAATAATTCAAAACGAAAGGGTTAAAGTAGTATCGAGTCCATTTCTAAATTGCCCCCCTTAACCATAAAATTTTGGTTTTATTATGTTAATAAATTTAATATTATATTGTTGCAAAGAATACTCGTATATATATAAAAATTTAACACATACTTTTTCTCAACTTACTTAGACAACAAGAAAGGCAAAGTAAGAAAACGTATTACTCTTGTAAATACTTGATCATACCCTAGTAAAGTATTTACAAGAAAAATTACCCACAGTGTGAGTAAGGTAAGAAAAAGTATTTTTCGTGCTTACAATCATGACTTCATTGGAATTGTAAAAGCGATTACTTGCTTCACGCGTAAATAATTCAATGATAGTCACGGAACCGATGTTTGTTATAATTGGAAATATTTTACCTTCAGACTTGGCACGACACGTCATGATTTGCATACGTGATGCTATAGGACTTCGACACACGATATAGCATTACTATTTTATTAACATTATTATTTACAAAGGTCATATTGAAATCGTTCCTTTTTGGGATTCCAAAGTCCTATAAGTAACCATTATAGTTCCGCTCTGACCGTCCAACCATCGGACCGCCCTGAAGTTGTTTCCTGTCTTCCCAATAAAAAAAACAAACAGCTTTATATATTTAACTAGCTTTACCTCACGAGTGTGTACCACTCTTATCACTTAGAGGTTTAAAAATTGTTTTTGGATAAGGCTTAATATTATGTTTATAAAAAGACCTTACAAATAATGCAATAATTTAGAACAAATTTTGCTTAGCTCAAAAAAGGTTATTCTGAGCCAACCTTAAAAGATAGACATATGCTGTCGCGGACTTTTATTTAGAACTTTTAAGGGGGGATATTTTTGTGATACATGACTTTTGTTAAATTTTAACCATTTACGCAGCGCACGCAGCTACATAAATACTTTACGATTCACTGGCGTAACTCGTAAACCAGGAATGATCACTTTACCTCTGTGTTTCCTTTATTGTTTATCTCGTTATTTGGACCACACAGCTAGTATGTTTAAAAGACTGTAATGTTTAGCGCATGTTATTTTTTTTGAATTACTACTAAAGTTTGGAAGCTGTATATAGATTTACCCATTCAATATGTTTAAAACCATATACATTTAAACTGATAGTCTAGTGGCACTAAGTGCCCTAGACAGACACGAAATAGATTCTAAACTTACCCTAGAGGGTATACAAAAACACATCATGCTTGGACGTAACAACTCGGTGCATCTGAGATGGGTTCCTGGACACTTTGGAGTCGTCGGCAATTAAATTGCTGCCGAATTACCTAGGAAAGGAGCTGAGGTGGTACCGATTAGCGGGGATTACTCCCCATATCCACCAGCCCTTTAAATTACTGCCTCAAAACCAACACCGCCTCAACATGCCTTCAGCAACATAAAAGCCGTAAGAACCTGGCTCACTCCTCAACGCCTTCGGGCTACTAGTATCATAACAAACAATCCTTGCCCAAGCTTAACGTTCAGTAGGACTACAAACTGAAATATAGGGAACCTAGTGTTCTTTAAATACGAAATTAAAATTTAATTTCCCTTTATCTTTATGTCTATGCTAGACATAGCTTAAGCCGAAATTTTTAAGGTTTTTTTTTCAAGAAATTCACGAACCCTGGACCTCGGATAATGGTATTTTTGGTTACAAAAAGTCTTAAATGATACGTAATATACATTGCATGTCCTCTGTTATTTTAAGGACATGCATGCAATGTGTAGTGTACACACTATTTTAAGCACAATAAATTTCGGCGAAGGAGATACAATTAATAACGGATTTGTATGGAAACCTCGTATGAAAACTAGGCTCTAGCTCCACTAGGCTTGTTGTTTGAAAGTCCATAAAAATATTGTTACAAAAAATGTAACATAGTTTAATACTATAGGGATTGAATACATAAAACATATATTAAATTTACATAGCGACATAATATATTTAGATGCAAAACAATATGTCGCCGCATGAGGAAACGGCATGAAATATTATCTATTCATAGTGCGTTTTGTATGCTGATTGATTTTATATGTACTTCTGAATGGACATTATGAACAACCGGAAGACCCCTTTGATTCAATGTATATGGGCCCGAGATCACTTAACATAAGGTATACTGTCCATAAAATTAGTATGAGAGACTACTAAACTTTTGAATTTGTAGACCTCTTGTAAGGCAAGATTTCTTGATTTTTGATACAGACTGTCTGTACAGTTGTGTACAGTGTGTTACAGAATAATAATAATCTCGAAAGAGTAACGTTAGGTAAAAAAAAACATCTGAATAACATTGCAAACTAGACAGGCGCGGCCAGCCTTCAAAGATGGTGGTTGGCACCACAGCCACTAATTGTTTGGCCGATTTTCGTCCAGATGCGCATCAGATCAATATAGTGCATTCCTACAAAAGATATGTTTATAAAATATACGACTTTAATCCATTGTTTTTTTTGTAAGTAAGATATTTCGCATACCGTATTTCTCAATCCTTTACGAAAATAAGTTAAGATGACAGTGTCCTTTCCAGTACCTGTGATGCCGTAAAGGCTATGTTGATAAGTACGGTGGTTAATTCAAGAAATCGTAAAAATCGGTTTAATAATATTAGTCTTTTGAATATTGCCATTACAGCGTACAGACATCTTTGTCTACTCAAGTGTGTCTTACAAAAAAATCAGTGGACGTAAAAATAAATAAGATAAAATCAAAGCCGTATATTGGAAGAACTAGTTACATTGGTTTTTATTATGCTGAGTTGCACGACGTGGCCAGTGGACGCTGAGCATTGTTCGGCTATAAAAGATAGCATAAAATTTAATGTCACGAGGAATATGGAGACTTAGTTCGCTGGGAAAGATACCGAAGACCGTCACGGACACGCCGTTTTAACTTAAAACAATAATAACCTCCACACGGTCCGGTCTTCCACTAAAAAACATTGAGTCATTTTGACACTTAGGTCAGTAAAAATGTTCTCACGTACACCAACTTCCATTTTAGGTATGGAGATTTGTAAACGTTCTATCTCGCTGCTTAATGTCTTTGTTGCGTTTGAATATTACTTGTGAAGTTGTACAATTAATTTGAAGATGAAAAAAACTTTAAAAAATTCTATACAGCCTGCTGCGCTATGAATGTACAAAGTGATGATACGAAATAAAAATAATGAAGACCGAGTAAGGACAAGTTTGTATAAAAAGGTTCCCTATCTGATACGCGATAAAGGTTTTTGTTAAATAACTTCAAATGTTCGATTTCGCTCAAAAAAATTTTCCTAATGAGTTTTTCCTTATGAGTTTTTAGTATGTCCTATCAACATGGAAAATTTCAAGCCTCTACATTTAAAAGATTGGAAATACTAGGAGAGGACCACCTAACGGGCGTACAAACGGACGGACGGACAGACAGAGGGTTCCTTCGAGGAGTCTGGAACTCTAAAAATGATTTTCATTTTTGCCGTTTATTTTTTTACATGTTCAAACATGATACACAATATCGTTGTATATTTTATTTATTAATGATGACTAATATAATGTATGTGTGTAATATGACTTATAGGCAATGATTATTATGGCTTCCATAGCCTCAAGGTAATGGAAACTGGTTATCATCCTTGACATTTTGATGCGGCTAGCAGAAAAGCAAAATATCAATGATACAATGTACTTACAACACAAGCATATAATTTTTAAAGCATATAATGTTAAAGCTTAAACGTGACGTGGCATATACTTAAACATTTCCCATGCAAGCGTTCCTATATTATACAGAATTTAAGAAACCCGTTGTATCGCCTCATTTACAAAAGAATATTTGTGAATATAACAGGCGTCTGTTACCTATAACACAGACATGAAGTTGTCTACCTTAGGAACAGACGCTTAGGAACAGACGTCCGTGTGTCATACAGTCCCGTATATATTTATTTACTATTATTTGTTTACCGGTAATTTAGATAATTTTTTTAACAGATTGTGACGTAATAAAAATGGCGATGGAATACTAAATGTGAAAGTAAACTAATTTTTAGTACATTATTTGTTACCGATTCCGCAAACAACGCCATCTTGTACATGACGACAATTTAGTTCTGAGTAATTTTAATAGATGGCGCTATTCGCTCATTATGGCAACCGCGTCCGTGAAACGATCGACCTTACGGTTTTAAAATTTGAAAAAAAGCTTAATTTCATAAAAATTATGTGGTAATAATTCTTAAACTCCGAAAAAATACATTTTTACACGTTACCAGTACAAAAAAAAAAACTTTTTTTACTCACCTGTCCTTCTATTACTGCATGGATAGCTGTGGTTAAAAGGAAAAAGAATAAAAAACACGTGTTAGTGTTATAATAAAACATAAAAAACATTTTCACGTGACGAGGTCGTTTACACACATCAACCTAATAATTATATACCTTACCTTACATTAATTATCTCGATATTTTTAATAATTTTTATAGGTCACATGTTGTTTATGCAAAGTGAACTATAAATATGGATGTAAAGCCGGTAATAAATTTACTGTTGTCGTTTCGCATCTACACCTACCAAAATAATTTATGATTATGATTTATGAACAAATACCAGAGCTCTTGATATTACTAATATTAAAACAAAAGTAAATGATAAATATTGTTTCATTTTCACGATGTGTCATGTATGTTGTGTTTAAAAAGTATCACTGTGACAGATTTAAATGAATGTGTATAAAAAAATAACCCTACGCGACTTATATTACATACATATACGTAAAATATATAAGATATAAATTCAAGTAAGACAACGTCTGCCGCGTTCGCTAGACTTCTATATAGTTTTATTTTAAAGGCTAATATAATATGGTAGAGCGGTAACCCGTGTATTCGGACATCATGATTTTGGTAATTTTTAACCCAAAAATCTATTAACAATAATAATAAATCATTTTATTTCAACCCATTGGATCATCGTTAATATCCGCAAAGTGCTATACTTTCTCAATCTGACTTTTCGGTTATTGAAAATTTATAATTATAGTGTCAAATTAGATCTCACTTTTGTAAATGTCAATTCGCGCCCACTTCCAGCACGAGTTTTGCACTTTAAAAAAAAAAAGAAACGAAAATATCAGACCTAAAAAGTATCTCGCATACTTGAAAAAATGTCTGTTTAAATTTACACTTACACTCTGGAATGAATGATTCTCAGTGAATTGGATTTCACCGGAGGACCGATTCGAAGGTCAGAGCCACTCCACCGAGCAAATATTAATATCTTAAGTCAACAATCTGTTTGCCTCTATCTACCCCATCCTTCAAGTGCTTACATTGGGTTAAGTATTTTTACTTACTGCAGAGCTCACTACTCGTTTTACGTGGTATTACCTATTCATTTAATATTTCCTAATTCTTTTTAAGATAAGCAATATTTCATGGAAGTTTTTTTTAGTATATAACAAAGAGAAAACAGGCATTTGGTTTTGAAGAAGCCCCAGCGGATTCTCAACTTTTAGCAGGAGCTGGGCTGGATAGAGTAAACGCCCACCTGCCCCCCAGAAAATTTAGAATTTAAGACTCATTCATATTTATTTCTTCGAATTGTACAAGCCTAGATAATATACTACATATGTATTTTATAATGTACTTGTATTAAGGCAAAATGTTTTTTTCCAAATGCTATCGAATGTTTTGATGATGACATAATCGACTGTGCTATTAAAATCTGCTTTTCGTTGCCTCACCATTCTCTTAGAATTCTGTGTATTAATAAATAACTATACTATGTTTTTTTTAGCTTTGAGCGTCTAGAATTCTTTTGCGGAACCCTGATTATCCTGTTAAAAGTAAAGCAGCTGGTATTTCTTGTACCATCAGCCACCTGCTGATGGTACAAGACCCGTCGAAATAGGTCCAGTCATTTCAGAAGTTACCCATACGTACATATACGTACAAATGGACGGACAGACAGTCATAGATAGAGTGACACAGAGACCTATAGATAAAGTGGGTTCATCGTTTGGGTAAATGGTTTGTTTCTTGTTTCAGGATGGGTGGGTATTCCCGTGATAATCGTGATGTGTCTCATGGCCGCGTTCAGTGGTAAGAGACTCGGCGACTGTTGGACCATCATCGAAGCCAGGGACCCAGAAATGAGAACTAGGAAGAGGAATCCCTACGCAATCATAGCTGAACAACCCTTAGGAAAGAATTGGAGGTAAGTCTTCAGAAGCAAGAGCTTCCCTATGCCTGACTTGCCGTTACGGTGTACCCAACGGATTTTTCTGCAAGTTTGCCTGCGCAGTCCAACGGTATGCCCATAACGTGTATAGGGAAGTTCCGGTGTACCGTAGAAAATTGATATTCGATATTTCGCTGGTCGGCTGCCCAGTTTCAAATGACTGCCGGTAACAGGTAAACATTCACATGCGTGTATATACGACCGTACAAAAAGCACTTCAATTTTATTTATGATAGATTACGGGATTTTTTCGAACTAAGTCAGCGACTAAATCTCTGCTAAACTAAGTCTCGTTTTTGAACTAAGTATCTTTTTTATGTGACTTACGCGTCACCATGCCGACATTGTATTCAAGCCGCGTCGAAGTTGTATAATTAAAGTGCGTGATGACCTTAAGCTGTCAAATTATTTGCGAATAATTTATCGCAATTTCAAAACTCAACCAGGTTTGAGGAACTAAACCGCGCGATGGCGGAACTCCGAGACGTGTCACTCAAATTGAGTGGGAATTGTTAGTGATTGTACTGAGGAAATCATTTCCTTTAAGCTGCAGGCCCTTTACTTCCTCTAGAGCCTTGACATTTTGATATTTTTCTCGTCAACTCGCAATAATTAGTCCTTTTGTCTGCGTCATCAGCTATTGTTTTGACGATTGACGGGATTGATATGGTGAGGTGAGACCTTACCTTTATGGCTGGTAATTGTGTTGCCGTCGTGACGCACTCATATAATTGACCCCTATAATGAACTTTAATGTGTTTATTGTCGCTAATTTATTCAAGGAAGGTTGCGAAGTATACAGTTTTCTTGATCTGTCTTAAAAATTGATCCATACTCCGATTGCTTTTGGTTGCATTCAAGGTCGAAGGTTCTCAATGCGACTGTATTTTTCATGTTTATCGCCTCAGAACTTTAGATTGGGTGAACCGATTTTGATGATTCTTTTTTATTTGAATGCCGGTCCCATTGTAATTTGGTTCAGTTCTGACAATTGGAAGGAAGTTTTTTTGTTAAAAAAAAAAACTAAAATTACGCGGGCGAAGTCTCGGGTTTCAGCTAGTTAAAGTATAAAATAAAGTCGCCTTCGATGCCGTCTCACGCAATACCTCTTTGTAAATGACCCCTGTTCCAACCATTAAGCGAAAGCCTCTTAAGATGACGGTCGAGAGTCTTTGCAATGAGACCTTTAACCGAAACAACCTTAAAATATTTATGCCCAGCCAGCGCACAAAATGGTGGGGTAAACCTTGTTTGTCCCATCTTTTTCTGTCTACTCCAGGTTCGATCCTAATATTATGTCTACAATCCAGAAGCCTTCTATGTCCTTGCTTGACGAGCAACTTCCAAATGTCGCCCTCCAGACACAATCATACTCCACTTGTTTTTATTTTGCCGCGTCAAGTGCCCTTGTTCAAGTCCACTTTCTCGTCTTGTCCACGTTCAACATCTCTTCGATATCCTGTTCTTTTTTTTTTCCTGACCGTACGCCTTGAAGCCTAGAACGAAGGAAGACGCTCGAAGTAGTATCGCCATCTTGTGTCGTGTGTAGTTACTTCGTTATGCAGCGGCGCTACGAAGTACGCACACCGCACTGGTGCAATACAGTGCATTGTGCGTACTAAGATCTGAAATTTCATACAAGACTCAATTTACGTTTTTTATTAGTACGAATTCAAGCTGTTTCTTCGCAAACGAGACAGAAGGGAACTCTTGCTTCAACGATCAAGGACCTTGTTCAGCAATTTGTTGAAGGAGGTACGCTTTATTTTTTGAAAGGTAATGTTATATATTTTGTGTAGATGTTACCGATGATGCAGAATATTTAAAGATTGTGAACGATAATGGTGAAGAAGTTTTGATAAGACCATTAATAAAGGTTTTAACCCTATTTTTAGGCACCTTTCTCACAGCATACATGCCCACGCGTCATCGTGACAACTCCACAATTATGAATTAATAAGTACATGAGACGGTACTCAGAAGTTAAGGTTTCATCCTTCAGAAAAGTAAGTTCTGTCTTACGGCCCTGGGATCTCTGTCAATAAACGGTCCGCTAGTATACGACCGATAGCAGGCGACCAAGAAAGTGCTTTATCATTTTGGATGACAGTTCCCACTTAAAAAATATTTGCTAAGAGATATTGTTAGAAATCAACGTAATGTATAACAAGCAAATATGAGCCTTTTAACTAATTGACGTACAAACGACAGTCAACCTTGGAAAACCAATTTCTTGGTCGACTATACAAATTTTGTTGATGTATTTAAACTGTGGCCACCGTCTCTTGTACTAGATGATTTGTTTTTTTAACAGTTAGAATAATTACAAACAGTAGATATGAACCCGCTATTTTTGCACTCGTTAGACAAATAAGGCTATACATAATTTTGCAAGGGTAATTGAGAAGTAGGGGAAGCGGTTGTTTTGACCGTATGTATATTGATCATATACCGTAATTTGTTAATATTTGATTTGCTTGTAATAGTTTATTTTCCACTTGCTATTCGGTGCCATATTGAACAGTGAAAAAAATATTTACTTAACGTGGTTTTACTTTCAATTGATCCACAGCTGTGCCCCAGTGAGAAGTCTAATAGTGAAGTGTTTGTTATCTGTGTGCGCGCGCGCTCGCGTTTGTGTGTGTGTTGGTGTGTGTTTCACTACATACTAGAAACTTTTTGCCTCGCAGAATTTCTCTGTTGAATCAGTTGGCCATCAAACCTGGGGCCATCAACTACGACCTAGTATTGCCTGGTGGCAACGCAGAGGTAACAATATTTTTCCTTATGTATTAATGATTGCACGAAATCCGTGATATGCTGCCCTGATATAGTCTAATCATTAAAGCTTAAAAAATAATCGAACACACAAATAAGCACTGACCTCTTTAAATAAATACTAGTTATTAAAAAAATATTTAGGCACACTTTTGAATGAACCCACTTTGAGACTCATACCTTGACTTAAATCAACAATAGATCAAGGATAAACAGATGAACTGAAAAATATAATGGGTGATGCCAAAACTCAATGCAGGACGCGAGGAACCTTTTAGCTTTTAAGTACATTATTTTATCACCAAAGTCTCATATATGCTATTTAACCTTTAAATAGCCAATTCGAATAAAAAACCTTTGACTTCAAATAACGGTGAAATAATTTAGAAGTTTCTTTTTCAAAAATATTTTTTTACTTGGTATGGCATCAGAAACATAATGTTTACCCATGACTCCATGTATTATCAAGAAAGTTCTTTACCATTTTGGATGACAGTTTCTAGTTAAAGAAAATTTTGTTAAGGTTTACTGTTAGAAATGTAATGCATAACAAGTATAAATGAGCATTTCAACTAATTGATGTGAAAACTACATTCGGCCTTGGCGTGGCAAGCCAATTTCGTGGCTGACTATACTAACCTTAGGTGCCTGCTGCCTGCTCGTTTGCCCCTTGTAATGTATATAAAACTCTCTCTGGGCGTGTTGCAGGAGAACCAGTTTATTTATTTACGAATACAAATTTTAAATACAAATTCAGTTTAGTTCAATATGAATTACAAACAAATAAACACAAATTACAGCCAAGTACTTGTTTAACTTTTAACACTTTCAGTTTATATGAATCTTGAAATAGATTTTTTTCATATTTTTCCATGGAAAAGATATTGTAGAACACGGAAAATGTTAAAAGAGGGTGGAGCCAACCTGTCAACTCCTTTATTCCGAACAACAAAAGTTCAACTAATTTTCGTATTACAAATTCTGTAAGAACGCCCACTTTCTTGTTTTCAACAAATACAAATTAACAATATAGTTACCTGGCGATGCTTAATGTTCAGTTTCATTCTAAAGAATTTAATATATCCAAATCCGATACATTTGTAGATAACATAATACATTTTTGCAACGAAATAGGAATTATAATACCCATATTATTTCCATCTGCTCTCTTTCGTCCGTCATTTTTACAAAAATAAATATAATATGCCTACATCACACCAAAACACACACACTCACACAAACACACACATGCACATACAAACAAACACACATTAATATCCTACTTAAGATTATAAGGTGAAATTGAAAAGAACTTGATCTATTTAAGAGGGCGTCATACTCATAAAATGTAAAATAGTTTAAAATTAAAAGAAATAGAATATTATACGTTTATTGGAGACTTAATTAATTAAATCATAGATGATAACTAAACAAAAAACAGATATAACAAATGGGGTAACGATCGGAGCAATACAAAAAGAAATACAATACAAAAACAATTTAATGAATAAAAGTAAGGTTGAGAAAAATAAATAAATAGATGTTTGTAAAAATATATACATTGGTTATTGATCGACTGTACAATGGAAATGAAAAGGTGATAATTTCAATACACAAACAACAACGTTTTAAACGTCATCCCCGGAACTTCCACAATCTCACGACTTATATCTATACTAATATATTAAGCTGAAGAGTTTGTTTGTTTGTTTGTTTGTTTGAACGCGCTAATCTCGGGAAGTACAGGTCCGATTTGAAAATTTTTTTCAGGGTTAGACAGGTCATTTATCGAGGAAGGTTATAAGGATATATATCATCACGCCAAGTCCAATAGGAGCGGAGCACCAATGAGGAATGTTTCAAAATCGGGGGATTTTTTCCCATTTGAGAGCTTCCGCTGCGTGCGCTGCGTAAATGGTTAAAGTTTCGCAAAAGTCGTGTGTGACAAAATCGTTCCCCTTTAAGAGTTCTAAATAAAAGTCCTCGACAGCATATGTCTTATCTTTTAAGGTTGGCTCAGTATAACCTTTTTTATGCTAACCAAATTTGTTCTAAAACAACGCATTATTTGTAAAGGTCTTTTCATAAACATAATATTAACACTTATCCAAAAACTACTTTTAAATCTCTAAGTGACAATAGTGGCACACGCGGACGAAGACGTGTGGCACAGCTAGTCACACAATAAATGTTTATTATTATTTTTTTCTATTTTCAGATCGGTTGAGTCCACGAATCTACAGGTAACGCGGACGTACTGCGAAGTGTCCGCCCAACACCGGAACAACATCAGTAACAGGACCGAAAACTTTGTGGCCAAAATCACGCAGTCTTTGGACGACATTCAAACTGTACTCGGTAAGTTCTACTCTTCACTTAGGCTGCGTCCACACGACGTCGGATTCGGTTCAGCCACACTAGCACGTGCATTCGGGTTTTGTCATGTCTTTATTTTATTTATCTTAAAATCGAATACACATGCGATGCTTCTTTCCTTATCCGAACGGCTAAGGCGTGGAATGCTCTCCCGGCGTCTGTGTTCCCAGACCACTACAACAGGGGTATCTTTAAGGCAAGAGAGAATAGGTTCATTCTAGGCAAGCGCGCTCCACCGTGAACCGCATCTACACTTTATCAAGTGTGACTGCGGTCAAGCGCTTGCCTATCTCCAATAAAAAAAAAAATTGGTGCCAATGTGGTAACGACAAATACTTTGTTGATAATGAACATTATATACACATATTGTATACATACACGCTATATACAAGAGCTTCATATCTTTAATTTTCAATTTAATTTGAATTTTTTTCTTTTTATTGTAACAGTACAAGTTTTTCACTTAGTTTCAACATGTTAAGTCTAAATAATGTAAGTCCATTATGATAAGATTAAATTGTATGTAAAACTTGTTTTTGGGATACGCTGTGGACTTTATGTATATAAATACATAAGGCGTCTATCTAAATAACTATCAGTATATATAGGGAGTGGTAGGTAGTGGTAGTAGATACAGCCAATGGTAGTAGCATGAATTTGAGTGTCGAAAGTTACTTATAATTACATAATAAACCTGGAGCACCTGCCTATTAGCCCGATTTTAAATTTAAAGAATTACTTAAATATAGATGTAGTGGCCGATACATAACAAGATGGCAATGATGTCTAGTGGAAGAGGTTACATCAAAGCAAACTAGATGGCGCTGTACGGATGACGACGACCACAGTACAAACTAACTCACGCAAGCGAAGTCCACCTTGGTATGCCATCTTTAGATCTATGCACAAAAGCGGAAGATCCATACATCCTCTAAAATCTAAGCGGACCCTGGTTTGCTATTTGGTCTGCTACCGAATTGTAGGGCGCGTTCGGGTACCAGTACCTCTTTCTCACATAAGATCGGCGTGAAGTGGCGGCAATGCTGTCACGTCAAGTGATAGTATTGTTGTCGCGTTTCGTTCTGTTTGGCAGACTTCCCTGTGGCCTAATCTCGTTACCAAAGGCCGGCAACGCATTTGCTAGCCTCCCGGTGGTTCAGATGTCTATGGGCGTCGGTAGTGATTAACCGCCTGCTGAGCTGTCCCTTATATTAAATCCCTTAGTTCCTTATATAAAAAATACGGACAGCGAAGGACTAATGATCTATGATGACGAGTATAAGGTTTCTTTTTTTCCTTTGGAGGTACGGGACCCTAAAAATTGACATTGTTTATGGAAATAAGGATGGAATTTAAAAGATATATAATTACTTTACATAACTTCACACGTATTTACACTTTCTCCGTTAAAATGCTCACAAATCGACGCTTATAAGCCGATGCTTTCGGCATTTTGTGACGTCATTATTTTAAATATTCGGTCATATATTCGGATAATGTTCATATGAAAAATAGGGGTACTTTAAGCGCATATTAAAATCGACACTCGAAATATCTGTTTGAGAATCCAACTTGTTTCAATAAAAAGTTGTATTTAATGCTGTTGAAATATGGCGGCTGCCCCATTTTAAAATCTAGTACGGGGACACTTTTTACAAAAATCGTTTTATTGCATAACCTGGTAAATCCCTACCTAATATACAAACACCAATGCTTTGATCTCGCATAAAAACTGAAATATTTAAGCATCGATAACCACTTCAAACCCTAGTAAGTCAATTTAACTAATTCAAAAACCTACTACAGTCCACCTAATGGGGGACCTTCCACACGGTCTAGGACCGTCTACTTTGTCCTGAACCACCAGGCTCTCAATAGACAAAACTCCACGTCTTGATACATGCCCGAAAAAGGTGACAATTCGAGACTTGACTAAAGAGGATAGATGCTTCTTTGTGTTTTCTACAAGATTAACATCACGCGTGCAAATTGTCCTCCAAAACGGCAAATATATTAAACTATAAAAGCCTCACCTGAGTCTCAGTCAGACTCAAAGCCTGAGCAAGTTGTTTTCTCTCCGCGCCGACAACGTAGTGGTTCTTCTCGAAAGCGTGCTCTAGTTTGAGAAGCTGCGACGGAGAGAAGGCTGTTCTGATCCTTTTCGGTTTTCTGAACGGTTGTAGAAGGAAGCCAGGAATGTCAGGACCTGAGGATAGAAGTACACATTTAGTTATCGAATGAAAGTCATCTCAATACTGATAGTTTATGTAAATAAAGTGGCCAAGAGCGTGTCAAGAGACGCTTATATAGAAGGGTTCCGCATCTGATACGCTGTAAACGTTTTTGTTAAATAACCTCAAAAGTTATTGTCCGATTTCGTTCAAAATAATTTGCCTAATGAGTTTTTAGAATGTTTTATCAACATGAAAATTTTCAAGTCTCTACGTCTAATAGTTTGAAAATGCTAGGGGGGGACCACCTTACGGGCAGACTGACGGCCGGACAAAGCCAAATTATAAGGGTTCCTTGTCGGAATAATAATACGAAATCCTAAAAATTACTACGGTGTTCGGTAGTTTTTTTTTATGTTACAATGATCAAACGAACGGGCGGTTCACCTAAGTAACTACGAACGCCCATGAACATCTACACTGGCCTAAACTCGTCATTAAGGGCCGGCAGCGCATCTGCTGGCCTTCTGGTCGTGCAGATGTCCATGGACGTCGGTATGCACTTCGGTGCCTGCAGCCTGTTCGTCTGCCCCCTTGTAATATAAAAAAGTGACCTTTTCTGTTTAAACCTTTTTAAAATACGATAGTTTACTCTGGAGATCTCAGAACGTAGCCTAATATAAAGTTTATTAAAAACTGTGACAATTGTTTTTAAATCTGAAAAATCGTGGTCTCTATGAACTCTTAGTACGGATTTTTGTATTTATTTATTGCTCGTATAAAACTTAACCAATTCGTTGTGAAAATCTTGCATAAGCATTTCCGGGGTTCCAAAAAATTTAATAAGGTTTTATTCAAAAGGATCTTGAGATCATAGTACGGGCTTAATACCAAGCAAAAGTCTAGAAAATAGTACAAGGTTTTGGTGAAATACCCTACAAACAAGTTTATTTTATATAAACATAACAATGGTTCCCACGTAAAGTATTGTAAGTCACATTTTTGCTCTGTTCATTTTAATACGTTTTCTAAATGAACTTAATGATTTCTATAAACTGTTTTAATTTAAATGTAAAGTATTTTACTTTAAAATTAATACAGTTGATAGAACTCATTTAGAAAACGTAAAAAACAGTGAACATGGAAAAAAAATGGCTTACGCTCTTTTACGTAGGAGCCATCGATCTATGATGAAACTACATAGTACAAAGTGTTGTTGAAGAAACAATTCCAATTTTCCCCGTCTTACCCTTTAAGCAAATCCGCAAGCATCCGTAATTCCCGTAATCTTGAAGTCTCGACGATCAAAGCCGAGATGTGGAACAGCGGGATATAACAACGGATTAAATACGCAGTTTAATGTTTATGTTGTGACTTTACTATGATAGTTTAACTTAACATATAAAATAAGCATATTCAAATACTCATTTTATATATTACTGGCTGCGCTCCGCGACTCCGTCCGCGTGGGCCACCCTTATCACTTAGGGGGATGAAAAATATATGTTGACCGATTCTCAAAGCAAAATTTCATAAAAATCGGTCGAGCTGGTTCGGAGGACTTTGGCAACGCATCCCGTGACACGATAATTTTATATATTAGATTGACTGGCCCGTTGCTGCAGTAGGCAGTGACCGTGTCTTCCGCTCCGGGGTCGCGGGCTCGATTCCCGCCTCGAGTCTGGGTGTATTATTTATATGTATGTATTTATAAATTTAAAAAAATGTCTATAACAGTCGTCTGTTACCTATAAAACATGCATTAAGTTGTCTACTTTAGGAACAGACGTCCGTGTGTCATATAGTCCAAGTATGTATTTTTATTTAATTATTTAAAATAAGTAATTTTTCTAATTGTTAGCATATAGTGAAGCGCCGGGAAGCTATAGTACAATATTAATGTATCTATTCTATTATGTATATAAAAGGAAAATGTCACCAAACACAAAATCTCGTAGACCGCGGGATGTACAAAGATGAAATTTGGCAGAGAGATAGTTTATAGCTAATAGACATCCGGTAAGAAAGCCTTTTTCTATATGACCGGATTAAAAGGACCATGAAAGGAAAAAGAGATCTCCCAATTTTACGCGGACGAAGTCGCGGGAAACAGCTAGTGTTAGATAATATTAATAAAGTCATTAATAGTATATAAAGCCTGGATAGCTGTTCTATATATAACAAGGGACAGTTCACTTAATGGGCTTCCGTCACCCCTGAACAACTTCAATATCAGAAGGCTCGCAGATGCATTGCTGGTCTTTGAAGAATGAGAATGCTCTTTTATTGAACGTCGCTCAGCCGTATCAGGTCGGCAATACCGACGATGGTAACTGATTCTATAGAAAAATTGTGCGAGTTAAGAAGTTTCTAGAAAAACGCACGGTTGCGGTTTTTTAAGCATTGAATCGATGTGAGGTCTATAAATTAAAAAAATATATATAAAGCATATGGACAAAACATACATTATACTGACGTTTTAAGTGATTTTCAATAAAAAATACCGAAAATAATAGAAGCATACGTCCATATACGCTTACAAATGAATTTTCATTTACTGTTCCGAACGCAAACATCTCGTCCCGTACAGAGTCTTTAAATAATACATCAAGGGAAAAAATCCTATTCTCCCTGTATTCTCCTCAAATGAGTTTGCGCGAATATCTAGTACATATTCTCATGCCTATATATTAAAAGATATATAAAATATACATGCAAAACACATAATAAACCGCCGTTTTTAATTAATTTCAATAGTAGAAGCGAAAATAACACAAGCATACCGCCCGCTTACAAATGAAATTTCATTAAGTGTTCCGAACTCAAACATCTAGTCCCGTACGGAGGCTTTACACAATGCTTCAGGGGAAACAATCCCGATTTCTCCCCGTCTTCGTCTTCCCCTTAAGTAAGTCTGCACGAATTTCTAATCCGTATTCTCCGGGAATCCCGTGGGATCAAAGAGGATCTATAAAATAACCATATATTGCTGCGGCTTAGTGAATCCTTCCTGTTGTACTGAAATTTGTACGACATACTGAGTTTATAGGTCACTTATATGTTTTACTGGCTGTTATCCGTGACTTCCAGTGACTCATCCTAATTTTGAGGGCTTTGTTTTCTCTGCGATATCCTAATTATTCTAAAATCTCTCTCTAATTATATTAAAATCAGCTATCTGCTTGAGAAGTTACCATTAAAATTCTTTTAGCTGTTTCGGAGTCTACCTGTATTGGATTTGAATTCGAAGGCTTTCATTTTTGTGTGTACTAATAATTGTCTTATTACTATTAAGCAGTAAGTTAAAAAACTAGCCTATGCCCTTTTTACGTTATATCTCTTCCAGTGAAAGTCCGATCAAAATAGGTTCAATCGTTTCGGATATAACCCTGAACAACTAGAGACACAGACAGATGGACAGAAGGACAACACTGTGTTACATGCCTTTAATAAAATATTTTTAGTTGTGGTTCTTAAGCTTAGCTTCTAATGACGGAGGGTATATTCCAAAGTCATCTTTTATAACACCCACAAGAGCGAAAGTTCCGTGTACTACGCTACATATGTAGCATGCAAAGGACGCTATGCGTTTGTTAGTTTAAACAAATATAGAGGTTTCTTCCGTTTTTCTATGGTTGTGAACACAAATAGTCTAATTCTTACTGTAGTTTTTTGCTCGTTGTTAGTTTGGGATAAATAGTCCAGTAATATTAGATTTTTATTATAAATTTGGAACTCAGTCAATAAAACATGTTTCAATGGGCAGGGAAAAATGCCCTGATTATCACATAAAAATGCTTCCACTGCATGTGAATAGGAAATAGTTTTTAACTAAATCTAATTTTTCCTCTTCACGTGCAGCGGAAACGTTTTGATATGATAATCAGGGGACTTTTCTCTACCTATTGATAAATTCTTCATCGACTGAGATTCAAATTTATAATAACACATATATGAAATCTAGACTGACTAACCTACAACACTAAGGAGCACTGTTTACACTAAAAGAACAAGGAAGAATACTCTTATCCTTGCTCTAGCTCTATGTTCATATCTAAACCCACCTTAAATAGAACAACATTAAAATTCAAAGTATGACAGTTATTAGAGGCTTTCTCAATTACGGCATATATACGTCATAACATTGGATCATCAATTAGAGCTATTAGCGATAGGGTTGTCAATCGTTTTATTTACTATTGACTTTTTTTTATTTTGTTTTTAATTAGCCTATAATGTCCCACTGCTGGGCAAAGACCTCCCCACTTTTAGACTACTCTTCGCTGTCCGGGTCTAAACAAATCCACTCTTTTCCCGCAAAGGCGTCCAAGCCGTCGCGCCACTTCTTCCACGGGCTACCTGGTCGTGAATGTTACGCGAGGCAGAAAATTTTACGTAAAGCGCACGGTTATTGATTTTTGTACTTCAAAGTATTATATACTACACTAGTGAACCCGGCAGACTTTTCTTGCCCGATTTAGATCTGACGAAAGGTCCAGTACGTACGCCATATACTGAAACTATTCCGAAGTTGCAACCAAATCAGCAATTTAGTGTATTTTTTAAAAATTCTTTTAAGTTTTCCTATATTTCTTTTTACTTAAACTTTCACAGAACCAACGCGAATAAAATAAAACAGGCCCGCCAATAAGGTCAGCCGTTTTTGAGTTAAAGTGAAGACATAACTAATTTAGGTTAAATGGCGACTGCGGCGCCACCTACCGGGTCAAATTTCTACAAACCATCTACGAACTCCTTGCAATACATATGCATACAAAATTCTATCTAAGTCGGTCTAGAGGTAGGAGAAGGGTGACAAAGGCTTGAATTCTCGATTTTTATATGTAAAGATATAACAGATATATAGAATTCTTTTTATACTTAAGCGTTGGCAGCCCTAATTACAATAGATATACCAGAACTAAAGCCGTATTAATTTAAAGACGGTACAACTAAAACGTGATCGTTAACGAGAGTACAGCGTCATTCCTAAACCGAGCATAATCGTGACGAATACGAGCCATAGACAAAATGTTTTTAACATAGTCCAGCCTCAAGAAAGAGGTAAAAAAGAAACTTTTGGTAATTTAGGTATAATTTATGCTATATTAGCCATTGGACTACTTGGGTGTGGACTGAAATCCGCAAGGTACCCGGTTCAAACCACACCGCCGTTGAGGTATTGTCGCACCCACTCCTACTGCAAGCTTTTAATTTATTAGGAGTGGTAAGCGTAGTAGGAGGGGAAAAGGGAATATTAGACATACCTAAAAAGTATTCCTAATATATATATATATATATATATATATATATACAAAAAAATCGCTATGACGTCAATGATGAAGATTCATGCATTGACGCAACTCTACACTAAGATATATAAACAACGTATCGATAATAAAAAAAATTATACACCATGTAGCAACCGTACGCTGTCTCTCTAAATGGATACAACATTAATTGACATTAACATGACATGGATCCATAAAAACTCTTGTAACACCGCCTTTACACTACACTAAATCTAGGTGAACTAATTAAATATTAGAGCTGGCAGACTAATTATTAATCCATACATATAAATAAAATTGAAGGGTCTGTTTGTGACGTCCTATTTTATTATTATTAATTGGATAAAGGACATTATATCCAAACGCAAGTTAAAATATTTGTGTCCGTTAGTCTGTCCGTTTGTTCTGACTGATCTCCTAAATAGCAGGACCGATTTGGACGGGACCTTCACTGGTAGAACGCCGATTTTACAAGGAATAACATAGGCCACTTAAAGTAGCTTTTAGTTAAATAATTAGGGTTCCGCACAAACAAATAAAAACCCTCAAAATCGCGGATGAAGTCTAGTTGTTAAGTAAAGAGTAAGACATATTGATGAAAACACTAGTCTTTATGAGTGGTTTCGTACGCGTTAATAAATATTTTATATTGGGATAAAGTTAATATTCTGCCCCTGGTGTATTGTAGATGTCCATGGGCGCCGGTAGGCACTTCGGAGCCTGCTGCCTGCTCGTCTGCCCCCTTGTAACATTAAAAAAAAAAGTTGTTAATCTTCTGCGTTTATAAATCAATCCTTATTTAATATTAGGTCAGACCTAGTGTTAGGTCCCTTCATAACTTAAGACCAATTAAACTTTTTTTTTAATATTCCTTAGAGTAAAGTTTAACCAGTTTAATAACTGTCATCTGGCACGCGTTGAAGAGGGTAATAGTTCACGGTTTTTGTACGTTTAACCCTTGTAAAGTGACGGATGCTGCATTGTCGAGAGCAGCCTTTAGCTTTGACGTGATAAAGTGTTGATCCGTAAAGTATTTATCTAAAGGAGTGTGCTTAAGGAGTTTATGAATTGTATTGGTAGTTTTTTATTATTAACCTACAAATAAAAGGTATCCATCGGTTATACGGGGGTTGAGTTTATTATTATTGCTTTCTTTCCTTCTTTTCTTCCTTTCTATTGCTATGACTGCAGTAAAGAAAATCAAACCAACGTATAGTGTTTTGATGGCGTTAGTTATATAACCTAAATGAAGTTACAAATTTCCTCTTCAGTAACATCACGAACGAGGCATTTAAACGCCTATTTTGAAGATACGAGGTACTAACTACAATGAGCAATAAGACAATTTTTGTTACTTCGTTGGGGTGGTCCAAATCTTACCAATTAGTAGTAACTCAAAACAGATTGTAAAAGTAATTTAATCAAAGCTCATCTAATCAACCAAACAATAGTAAACATGCCACAATTCACAGATTCAAATTCGTTTCCTGAAGGCGACTTATTCTCGAAAATCAGAGGGCCCTTGTTTAAAATGCGGTTTTATTTTAATAATTTAATATAAGGCATTTTCTTTTATATAAATATTAGCATTCGCACACCATCCTCTATATAAACTATTTGTGCCAATAAAAATGTTGGAATGTTATTGCTTCACGAATTATTTTATAAATATCGAGAAAACGCTGTGAAATCAAATATATAAACATTTTCAACATTTAATAATAGTGTCGAAGATCAAATTGTATTGGCCAGCCCTCTCAACCTGTAAGCTGACTTCAAATGCTTTGATAAGATTTTTTTGTGAGAAGCAATAGATTGTGTACGTCTCAATTCGCAGTAATGAGACCTTGACGAGAGATTTAACGCTCATTATAGATATATTTGCGTAATTTGAAGGAAGAAATTTGTAATAGACTAAGAGCCCCTTAACAACCAGACTTACGGTTTTTTGTAAAAATTACAAATTTGTCAGGGCTTGTTCTCTTTACAGGTAAGAACAATGGCCCATTATGAGGTTTGAGTGGTCATGGCTTTGACATCTATACGGCACTAAATGTGTGCAAAATTGAAACATGTAAACGTTTTATTTACAGCTTTAGTGTCGTATACCTTCGATAGCCACGATCACTCAATCTTCATATTGTTTTTACTTGTATAGAAAGCATGATGAAAAATGAGATTTTACATTTTTCACACCTCTTATGCCATATTCCTTCCTGCCAAAGCCACGATCGCTCAAACTTCATAATGGGCCATTGTTTTTACCTGTATAGAGAGCATGATGAAAAAATGTAAATTTACATTTTTCACACCTCTAGTTCCATATTTCCGCCAAAGCCACGATCGCTCAAACTTCATAATGGGCCATTGTTCTTACCTGTTACTAAAAAGCGCTCTTAAACCTACAGCTGGGTCACAAGTCCCGGACACTGATATGGTTCCTCTGCAAAGCGACGGGCCTGGCACCCACACGATGAATCCATGGAATGCTAAAAAATTCGTCTCTCACTACTTATATCGTCAGAACCATCCTAGTGAAATACTTAAACCGTTATCTGCCGTCACTTTGAACTGTTACACTAACGCGATATCCCATGAACTCATTATAAAAAACGATAATACGATTTACTCAGCGTTAACTGAGACGATAGACACGGGTTATTTGTACCTTCACTTTTTAAGAAGTGACAGATAAATTGAAGAGTTTATACTCTTTTTTTTGTTTATATTCCAAAGGGTACATTTTACGATGTATGTAGTTGAAATATATTCGCATACAATTTTGCAATAGTGGTTTTCTTTAACAACTCAACTGATCACCCTAAAATTCAAACATCTTGTCAATCCTAAATAATACATGAAGAACGACCTATCAGGGGCCTGTCCATAACAGAATACTTTACATCTGTGCATATAAATAAAATTGGTGTCTGTTTGTAATGTCGCATTTATTTTTTTACCATAATAATCCCTCCCGTGCCCCTCCTCCCTCCCATATGTCCTCCTAACACTGTGCCCTTTTAACGTATTAATATTATTCTATGCGCGTTCAGAGCCGTACGTACTAGCGCGTTGTGCAAGAAAAATGCTACAACGCGTTTTCTTGTAATGTGGAATAAACCTACCATGCTATAGGAGGGATTACAGTACCTGTAAAAATAACGCAAATTAAAACATTTTTGTCTGTCTGTCGGTCTGCCGGATTGTACCGGGTAATCCCTAAAATGGCCGTAGGGGGAGGAAGGGGGGTCAAAGGCTGTGTGACGTCACATGTCAAAATAATTTTTTTGTCCTTCATTAACAAACTACAAAAAATAATTAACGGAAACTCCTGTTGTTTCTTAATTATGTGACGTCACATCAAGGGGGAGGGATGCGGGAGATGTGACAACCTATGACATGGACGAGGGGGAGGGGCTAAAGTCTTAAAATTCGTGTGATGTAATTTACAGATGACGCCAACTCGTTTTTAACACCACAGTAATTTTATAAAGAAGTAAAAAATATCTAATCGTCGTTTTAAATTTCCGAATGGTGTTTCCTAATACTCCGTTACAACTACAATGCATAACATCTATCTCGTTAAGAATTTCAATGGAAAAACTCATGTCTAGCGTTTATATAAATCACGTGCTAACGAAACTGTGCCCTACTTTATTTGATTTTCACACATTTTGAGCAGTGAATCGATATCACTTCGCACACAATTTCAAGACGAACATTAACGAGTTTAAAACACGAAATTTTCAAATACGTGCCATTTTCGTTCACTTATCGGACACTTGACTCTTCTCATTTAATCATAAAAGTCTAGTCTGAATATCTCAAGATAATAAAATTGTATATCTATCTCTCTCTCTCTCTCTCTCTCTAAAATAGGCGGTCACGTAATGTGACGCCGTGACACTTACACTTCATTTAAATCACTAATACAATAAATAGAGAAATAGACAAATATCCAATTGCAGGATTAAACGATTCTCTCCTCCCCCGGTCCATTGAAAACTTACCTTTTTAGACAAATTTGTAAGAAGAAATAAAATTCCGTCCTCTAACAAATGCCAAGCCCAAAAACATGTAACCGGCAATACTGTCACGTCAAGTGATGGTATTGTTGTCGCGTTTCGTTCGGTTTGTGAGACTTCCCGGTGGCCTAAACGGCCTAAGACCGGTTTGAATATAAAAAATACTAGCTGTGCCCGCAACTACAAAATTACTACTGTTGCCTCCTAGACTACAAAATTCGCTTAAGATCATATTTAACGATTTCTATGCTTGACTAAACGTAACAAGTGCTTTCTACATAAACATCACTTTAATTATATTATAGGTACAGTTTCCTACACGTAAGATAGCCGCTGGCGATGTTCCTGCATGGTTTTTATTTATTTATTATATATATATCCGACAATTGTCCTTAAATTAACTATGGTTTTATCATTCTACAATAAGTATTTTATTAAAAAAAATTGTGTGTGACAGCTCCGACGCACGACTGAAGTTTACTCAGTGGGGAGCGTAACCCTGGGAACGCATCACATCTGACACATTCGATTTCACTACCCTTATATTTTCATATCACGGGTCATATATAGTTTCTTAAGCAGAAAACTCCAAAAACAGCTCAGTTACAATAATTTTGCTTGAGACTATAATATCCACGTGCAAACTCATCACCTCCGCGATTGTTCAGCCGCCATCTTACGTGACGGGAACTTTACGTTACATTATAAATGTATAATTTTCTAGCCCTCTCTAATAGACAGTTGTGGTGGATAATAATGTTAAATAATGACTAACTTGAGAGCTACTTCTTTTTCTTAGCGTTATCCCGGTCTAGTAACAGGATCCGCTTACTTACTGTAGAGGGCATGACTCTGAGGCGAGTTACAATGGACGACTGCCATCTGACGTCATTTCTGAAATCCCCGGCCGTATAATTGAAGTTAAAAGTTTTTCTTTACTATTATTACTGTGTAATAAGAGTAAAACCAATCTTTATAATTTACAAGCCAATTTTGGATTTTTTTAGAGCAAAATTTTACTAGTACTTACTATAAGTATGTCTGAATTGAAAAAAATGAGTTTTTCTACCAACTACTCAGTAATTTTATCATTAATTACACTACAAAACCTGAAATTTTATTGCTGCACTGTTTTTCATTAATTCACTGTTCTTTATTTTAATAGAAATTTACCATAGAGGTTTAAAGTTTCCTATAAAGCTTCATATAAAATTTATTCATTGGATTAAAAAGATACTGGCTAGAAATAAAAATCGATCGAATAAAAGCCCAATAAAAAAAAATGACGCACATTCTTTATCATTGTAAAACTTGATACTTCTTAATTAGCAAGAAAAGTGTAAAAATGGTCGTAGCTAGATTGCGTAGTAGATTGCACACCTAGCTGAAGTGATTAATTAATGCACTCGTGTTTAATTTTGTGAATCCAACGTAATTTTTCAAAGGCCGCCAACTCATCTGCGAACCTTTTATTATTGTAGGGACTAACTTATCATAAGAACCATCTGCCCGTTGGCCTTTGTCATACAAAAAAAAATATCTACCCATTTGCACCTTAATGAAGTAGACAATTAATTAGCAACAATAATTCATATCGGATTCGTTTCAATTCAAGGTCCGGTTATAAGAAATATTTATAGGGCATAAATATGGTTGATTATTACCTATGGATGCAAATACCTCCTATAGGCGTAGTAATGTATAGTAAATTAATATTCAATTTGCATGCTAATAGCGCAGGACACGTACGCATATGTAGTTTTAGTAAATGTTAAGCAGATGCTAATCAAGTATTAATGCGGCGTTGTGCCGTGTGGGTATTGTGTTCGAGGGCCCATTAACTATTCAGGTGGTACTACCATAGAGCATCAGAACCATAGAGTAGTACAGAGCGATATGTAGTTTATGCCTATTCGATACGCCCCTACCGTAACCTATGCATATAAATAAAAAGCAAAAAATGTCTGGAATTCTGGACCACGTTGCATCGACGTTTACTCTTAATATTTTTTTAATACAAATATTATATAAAATAATCATATTTTTTTTGCTGTAAAATCAGGGTTGCGTCGTCATTTAAAAAGGTGGAAA
Organism: Charaxes varanes; assembly: GCA_024363005.1. Lineage (NCBI taxonomy): Eukaryota > Metazoa > Arthropoda > Insecta > Lepidoptera > Nymphalidae > Charaxes > Charaxes varanes. Next base: position 606,291 of record JANCMC010007888.1, on the reverse strand, counting down.
TAACCTGGTAATTAAAAACATGTTAGTATATTTGGAACATTGCTACATTTTCCTGTGATTTGTACGTAGTGGATTTCTAAGTCCTCTTTCCTTCCCCTCGCCGAAAACCTCATATGTCAATCTAAATTATAATCATCTATTGGTGAGGCAGCATAGACTCTAGAGGTAGGTTGTTCGCACGTCCGGTTTTTGTCTCCTGTCAGCTACATAATCTGTACGGTATCGTTATGAGCGGATGTGACGTTATACGTTATTTAAAAAGCGCATAACTGAGCTAATGTTTCACTAGAATACATCGTTATTTGAAATATGCCAGAATGTTCTGATTACTAAACTATGATAATTATAATAAACTAGGCAGCAGTCACAGTTATTTATCTGATTGAACAAACATATCATCAATTCGCGAGGTAGCATAGACTCTAGAGTTGGGATGTTCGCACGTATGATCGTTGCCATCTGTCGCTATATAATCTGTGCGGTGTCGTCGTGAGCGGATGTGTTGTTAAACGTATATAAAAAATATTCGATAACATCATTCCTAAAACGTTCGGACAACTATAATAATTTGACGAACATATCTTCGGATGGTATTTAATTAGTTGTAATGTACAGTTGTCAGGGAAAAAATGTTAGGAAAGCGAACGGAAACGTGAATAATATTATATGACGTAATATTGTAGAATGTAGTTCATAATACGTAACCCAACGCTTGGGCAGGACAGCGTCTGCCGGTTCAGCTAGTTTTAAAAAAAAATCTATCAATCATCGCATGATCACACCGATGGTTGACGATTTTATTATTTTAATATTATAAATAATTTATCATTAATAAATTATTAGATCTGATGGTTTTACCAAGATTAATATACTTCACATCAGAAAAATTCCTTCACTACCTATTTTTTTTGACATATATTCCTAAATATACACATTATTCTGACAATCTCTACCAAAAAAAAAAACTTGCACGGTGTCTCGATTTTTCTAATGAGATGTATACAAATGCATCAGAAGTTGACAGGTTTATTTATCTTACTTTAGAAGTTCCTATGGCCAGTATCCGGCTTAGTATTCAGGCATTGGATATATCATGTTGCTCCAGTGAACTTGCCAAGTTCAAAGAAATGAGACCAAACATACATAAAAATACTTACAAAATGTCAAGTTTAGGAGTTCATAACTACGTCGTCAGATCACTTTCATCGTTCCAAAGAACTGTTTTTGCTAACAGGAAACAAATAAGTCCAAATTATGTGTGTTTAATATCTTTATTTTAGGAGATCTTATACCCTTCATCAGATCAGCTCTATAACACTACAACACTGGAGTGTTAACAAGAGTACAGTGATGACAAGAGTGATATATACAGGACTATATGACACACGGACGTCTGTTCCTAAGGTAGACAAGTTAATGCCTGTGTTATAGGTAACAGATGCCTGTTATGCACAAATATTTTTTTAGAAAAATATATAAATACATACATATAGATAATACACCCAGACTCGAGGTGGGACTCGAACCCGCGTCTCCCGGAGCGGAAGGCTGGGTCACTGCCCACTGCGCCAACGGACCAGTCGGATACTTAGCAACTAAGTTGTGTAAAACGGTAGCATAATGTTTCATTTGACGTTCGGTTTCGAACTATAAGGAAGTAAATCGAGTATCGAGAGTTTCATGCTGGGCCCTCAGTTATCGTAATCGTCCACATATTTCTTGGTCCCTGATTACTTTGGAAAATTCTTACGTACTCTCAACCCGAATTCCACTACATTTAAATTGTTGCGGATCGTCAAAAGATAAAAATAAATCTGCCTAGGCTCCGACGAGTTATTTAATTAATACTTTATCTATTTTTATTACTAGACCGTGCAAATATCTCAACGCTCTACGAAATCACGAGATTTTTCTTAAAACCAAGTATAGATGTTTTATTCTAAAAATGCACGCCCTAACTAATTAATTGCTTGCTTGTGTGTGTTTTTTTTTATGATACAAGTGGCAAACTAGCAGGCGGTTCGTGACATAAGTGACTACCGACGCCCGTGGACATATGCATGACTAGGGCGAAATGATGAAGGCTTAGCCCTCATTCGCACGAGAACTTTTTTTTTACCGAGCGTTAAAAAAGCGTTCAAATAGAACATATACATTCCCAAGTTTGTGTTCACACGACAGCGCTTTTATAACGCGATACTTTTTTATCGATTTGTGAGACTTCCCGGTGGCCTAAACTCGTCATTAAGGGCCGGCAGCGCATCTGTTGGCCTTCTGGTCGTGTAGATCTCCTTGGGTGTCGGTAGTCACTTAGGTGCCTGCTGCCTGCTCGTTTGCCCCCTTGTACCATAATAAAAAAAAGCAAAAGATAACTGGTACTTACACACGATGTGCTAGACACTTACTGATATGTTTGAAGTCGGTACCTAGCCAAGTAAGCGCTGGTTAAGGAACTTTTGGGTTCGGGAATTAGCACACTTCTTCGTACATCGCAGTGTAGTGTTCCCATAATAGTTCGTTGAACTTCAAAGTTCCGCTGATAGCTCCCTAGAGAAGGCTTTTATTACCACCTCGTAATTGTAATGACTTGTATTAACGGGTTAGCTTGAATAATTGGTTTAGGTTAAATAACCTATTATACGATATTAAATTTTGTAAAGTAGTTACTATGTTAACCGTCTTTTTTCTGCTATCTGAAAATTTAACATGGACTTTATTTCGTCTCTTTAAAGTCCATAATCCAATAAGAAACCCTTACAGTTTTGCTCAGTCCGTCCGTGTTCCGTACGCAAGTTGTTCCCGCCCTAGGGTTTCCAAACTATTCCATGTAGAGACTTAAAATTTTCCATGTTAGGGAATGCTAAAATTATAGTTACTTAACTATTTGTTATATTATCTCATTGCGTATTATATACGGAACCCTTCTATGTAAGCGTGTCTTAACTCGATCTTGCCACTTTATTTATCCATCTACTTTTGATACTGGATACATTCAATGTTAAATATAGGTCTCCTGCTAAATTTATTTTTTGATTAGCTTAAACTATAGAGTTTCCCACTGCTGGGAAAAGGCCTCCTCCCCTCCCCAACCGCACCTTCTTATCCTGGGCCACTTGCTTCCATTCCTTCAATGGCTTCCAAGTCATCTCGCCACTTATTCCTCGGTAGGTAGGCCTAATCTATACTAATATATAAAGCTGAAAGATTTGTTCTTTTGATTTTTGGTTGAACGCGCTAATCTCAGGAATTACTAGTCCGATTCGAAAAATTCTTTCAGTATTAGATAACCCATTTATCGAGAAGGGCTATATATTATCAGGCTAAAATTGAATCTATTTTTTTATATCATTTTATGCGGACGAAGTCACAGGAACTGCTAGTGTGAGATATGATTGCTACTCTATCATGCCCTCACTGCTTAGTGGTTATATTAAAATATTTAATTATGCATGTACAGTGGATCAAAAAATTGGTTTGCCACGCTGAGGTTGAATGTCGCTTGCACGTCAATTAGTTACAAGGCTCATTTTTGCTTGTTAAGCATTACATTAATTTCTAAGAATAACCCTTAGGAACATTTTCTTTGAGTAGCAACTGTCATCCAAATGGTAAAGCACTTTCTTGGTCGACTGTACGTTCTTAATAGTATGGAATGTGTACTTCAGTTGACGAAAGGTTTCCAATTTAAATACTATATCGCCTGGGCTATAATTGTCGGGCACCTCCTGGCATTCGCTATTTAAAATATTAGGAATATGGTAACTACTAGACATTCCAGTAATATTCTTAAAAAGAGGGAAATTAAGAGAATTTGTAACTCTTGAAGCTTAAAATAGCAAAGAGTATTTGAAGCCTCAATGGCTCAATGGTAGAAGGGTTGGAGAGAAATTCGCGAGGTATCCGGTTCAAACCCAGACGCTGCTAGGATAGTGTCGCACCCGGTCCATACATTTTAAACTAAAGCTTTTATTTTAAACTCAATTAGAAGGTGAAACGGGAATATTCCTTAAACCTCAAAAAGATTTGTAATATTTTCTATAGAAAAATTTTTGAAAAATAATTATTTTACACGTGGGAATGAAAATTATCTTAATAGAACGTTCTAATATATAATTAAAGTTATATTGTCTAACGCGACCTAGCATGTGACCTGAAATTAGTCGAGGTGACTAATTGAAATATTCCCAAAGGCGCTGACACCAAAGTGTTTAACTGTCAACGAACTGCAATAATTAATATGGCTTTGGACTTTAATAGATAGTACAAATTATATACTAAATAGTACTGCTACTATGTAGTACTTAAATAAAATTGTTTTTTTAAACAGTATTGTATATAAATATTGTGAGGTGTGTAAGAATAAAAGCTTAGCTTATTCTTAAATGGCTGATTTTTATATGTATTTAGTACAGTAATTATTAAATTATTTATTTAACCATGTCTATGAGCGCGATAGTCTATGACATAATGTAGTGATTTAGTAAACATAGTAAATTAGTATACATTATTAATTATATACAGGGGAACCTCGATTTAACAAATCGGAAGGAAACAAGAAAATATTCGTTATATCAAGTAATTCGTTGAACTGAGGTTTGTTATGTTGAGGTTAGGTTGGTCTAAAATTCGTTATATAGGGGTAAAAGAATAATTTTATTCCCCTTTTATGTTTCTGAAGCATTTTAAATCTTTTACAATACTGACGAGCAGAAGTGTATACATTACTTTCCATCAAATAACAATGATTATTTTAAGAACAAAAGCATGTCGAAACATGTCGCGACATAAGATTAAGAGTTATATATTGGTGGGAACTTTATATAAAGGTTTTGGGTTGACAAAATTCGTTAAATTGAGGTATGAATACTCTTGATAGTTGAAAATTCGTTGTAAAGAGGTTGTTGGCAAAAAATTATCGCATTGTAAAGGTATATTTTATATCGAGTCTTAGGGACAATTCAAGGGGATTACGAAAAATTTGTTAAATCGAGGAAGTCGTTATATTGAGGTACGTTATATTAAGGTTGCACTATATAACACATTGATTTGAGGCATTCACGTCACTTTAGGTCACTAGTTGTTCGTAAACTCGGTCGACCGCTAACGTGACTTTCTTTACTTTAAATAGTTGTGTAATGTAGTTGAGAGAGGGCGTCGCGACGTTCAAAGTTCTGAAGTAGTACGTAATATATAAAATACGAAATACATAACCAACATTTTTTTATTATTTTTTTTGTGAGCTCAATTAATTTGTTTAATTTTTATTGTACGTCTTTTGGCATTTTAAGTTCCCTAGGAACTGTTTCTAAAAAAGCACCTCTTGTAGCCGTATTTTTTTTAAAAAGAATATCAATTTTACGTCTCGATGACGTGTCAATATCCTCTGGGATGTTGTAATATTTTTAAGACGTGTCTATCAAAAGAGAAGTTAGGAACAATATCCTAGATGGAGAAATGCTGTATTTCTTAATATTAAACATATAATTATTAATATCTGTTATTATCGCTTAACTGTAGATAATACGCTGTCACCACAACATACATTATGTTGTCGTTAAGTGTTCCGCGCAACTGTGATAATTTGTGGTGAATTATTGTAATAATTTGCCTCAAATTAGCACATAAATTAGACGTCTATTTACTAGTTCGATTATGTTCAAAACGATGAATCATACAATGGTTGATTGAATTTGGATTTATTTTTGGAAAATCCCTAATGGCTTTAGAATTTGCACTTAGATCAAGATTGACTTTTTCTCTTTATTTTTTAAGGGCTTTCGTTTAGCAAATATGCCAGCTCTATCGTAAGTTAAACTTACAAAACATCTATTTAAATTAACCCAAAACTAGCATATAAACCATCTTGACTTCATCCGATGTGGGTGATGCCAAAATGGTTTGAGATGTACCACATCTTTAGTATTAAGATTGAGCATCTTAATGATTTCTCGTTCTAGACACATTCCATCAACAGGCGCTGTAAATTATCTACTTTACCACATTGCTCGCAATTAGAGAAAGGTGACTCTTTCATTACATATTTAATTTTATATCTAGAAGGACTTTATGAGAGGCTTTAAGAAAAAAATCGATACCCGAATTGATTATGCTACAACATCCTCTTAAAATTTAAAGTTTTATTTATAGAATTACTAGCTGTACCCCGCGACTTCGTCCGCGTGGGCAACCCTTATCACTTAGGAATATGAAAAATACATAGTAGCCGATTCCCAGACCTACTGAATACGAATATAAAATTTCACAAAAATCGGTCGAGCCGTTTCGGAGAAGTATGGTAACTAACATTGTGACACGAGAATTTTATATATTAGAAAAAGTTATAAGATGACTCAAACGAATACGTAATGAGTAAAAATTATGATTCCGTATTTGTAAGCTGTTGTAGGTTTTCACAATGTCTGAATAAATGTGTCCGTGCTTTCTTTCTATTAAAAAAAAAAACATTTTAAATAACGGCATTTTTATCCTGATTTTTAATTTTAGAACAGCAATGGGCCGCGCCCGGGCGTGGTTACGCCTAGCTCTGATGCAGAAACGACTAGCGGACTACTTGAGAATTTTATTGGAGCACCGCGAGGACACGCTCGAGGAGTACTTCGAGCCGCACGCGCTGATGCTAAATGAGGAAGCCGTGATCATAACTGGATTGCTTGTTGGCCTTAATGTTGTTGACTGCAATTTATGTGTTAAGGTACGTAATAAACATGCTTGCATACACGTTTTAACACGACAAATAATTCAAGAGCCTCAATAGCTCAAAGGTATAAGGTATGGACTGAAATCCGCAAGGTACCCGGTTCAAACCACACCGCCGTTGGGGTATTGTCGCACCCACTCCTTAATTAGAGGTAGCGCCATGCTTGTAGCCGAATTGGGCCGGCGCGTCCGGGTACCAGTACCTCTTTCTCACACGATAGCGGCGTGAAGTGGCGCCAATGCTGTCGCGTCTAGTGATGGTGTTGTTGTCGCGTTTCGTTCGGTTTGTGAGACTTCCCGGAGGCCAGACTCGTCATTAAGGGCCGGCAGCGCATCTGCTGGCCTTCTGGTCGTGCAGATGGGCGCCGGTAGGCACTTCGGTACCTGCTGCCTGCCCGTCTGCCCCCTTGTAACATAAAAAAAAAGTTATTAATTTTAAAATCTATATGGGCAATATATGCGAACGAACTCACAGCCCGTATGATTCGTGCAGTAAAGCCGTCACACCATTAATATCCCTGTAAAAATATCAATGCAGTCTAGCAACAGTTTACCTATTATTTTTCTATCGCACAAATTCCTTAGACTAATAAAGAAGGGAAAAAAAGGTTCGCAGCGTATAAGGGTACCAGACAAAGGATCCCTCGGGATGAATTCCAAGATATAACCAGTAGATATGATATTGACAGTTTCTGCCAATTTTCCGACCCGTATCGCAAAATAATACACGCATTCAATAACAATCTTATGTCCTGTTTAAAAAATGAAATCCATTTTTTTCGGATTGCATGATATTCTCGGTTAAAGATTCGATGTTAGAAAATGATATTAGTTTTTTCTTTTTTTGTGATACAAGGGGGCAAACGAGCGGGCAGCAGGCACCTAAGTGCCTAACGACGCCCATGGACATCTGAAATGAAATGAAAGATATTTATTTGTGACATCACAACTATACAAATACACAAAAGAAAAACGTAATCTTAGACTATAATCTAACACTGAATGAATTTTTCAAATCGAACTAGTAGTTCCTGAATTTAGCGCGTTCAAGCAAACAAAAAAACAACGGGGGGGCGCAGAGCGAAACTCTAAGGGTTCCTTTTTATGCCGGAGCCAGACATAGCTTCATTTGAATGATCATATAGTGTGGCCAGGGACCTTGTGTAATTATACAAAGTTTTGTAGTAATTTGTGGACTTCAAGGTCAAAAATGTACAAACACTTTGAGCTATGTCTGGTTCCGGCATAAGTGTTGGGTTTATGAATTAAGCTGTCAACGTCCATCTGTCATTTACGTGCCCTGACGCTGATGGGTTTTTTTTTAAATGTAATTATCTTTACGTGTTATTATCGCTAAAAACATGCCTATTGGTAAATTAGAAATATTCGATTATATTCAAAGCAATGGCCGGCTAACGTGCGTCGCGTAAAGCAAAACATTTTGTTGAACACGATCAAGGATATTATACAAGTGCCATAGTTAATTACAGACTACGAAACAAAAAATTGTGAGTAAAAAACAAAATGAAAAACTTTTTCAATTCCATTTACAATATGCCACCATAATGACGTGCAATATTTTTGTTTAATGCCGGAGCCAGACATAGCTCCATTCGAATGATCATTTCAATGATAATGTACTGTGGCCGGGGACTTTGTTCACAAAGTTTTGTAGAACTTTGTGGACTTCAAGGACAAAAATGTACAAACACTTGGAGCTGTCTAGCTCCGGCATTATAAAAATTTTGTACAGTAATTTTTTTTATAAAAACGAACTCTTTTTTTAATAACCTAAAAAAAGTAATTACCTCGTATTCAATCATGAATATCACAGCGCATAAAAATAATAATTTATCTTTAAAAAAAAATTATACTTAATATATAAAGCTGAAGAGTGATTGTTTGCTTGAATGCCCCGTCCCGTTTCCTTTCCCTTTCCTTTAATGGTACACTATTTTGGCGTTAATAGCTTAAACATGAAAGATAGATATATGCTGTCGCGGGCTTTTCTGTAGAACTATTTAATATAAACATTTCCTTCGTACACTATGAACGTGTAACTCTAACGGTTTGTGCGCACGCCAGAATAGCTCGCAGATGATAGAATTTTCTCCTACTTACTTGACATTTTTCTTTATATCTTGGAAATTCATACAATATCTTTATAATTTATAGCCTATGGCTTATTCTGATGTAAACACTATATTCTTGTCAAATTTTATTAAAATCTATTAAGCAGTTTTTTCCGTGAAAGAGCGACAAATGTACATCCAGACATACATACATCCGTACATCTATGTGTACAAACTTTCGCGTTCATGATGTTAGTAGAAAGCATTTTAGTTCATACAATGTAATATAAAAATTAATAACATATTTAAGTACCACTAAATATTAAATAGAAATGCTTTTTCTTTTGTTAATCTCTGAAATATTTTACATTCACAAATAAAAGATTTGAATATATTAGATTTACTAGTTTAAGACTTATTTGTAAGTAAAACGCGAATATTTGATAAAAATAGCCTTTAGCCTTTTTATTAAAAAAATAAACCATTTGTGTTCCTAAAATAAGCTTGTTGTCTTGATCTAAATTTTATATTGATTGCCATCCAAACTTCCATCATCACGTTAGAGCGTGGTCAAGTGCAGATTTGCCACAAAAAAGACGACAGGTAAGTGAATCTGCATTTCATTTCAATATATCCAGGTGGAGATTCACAAATGACATTAACCTGAGCTGTTTGTGCGGTGCAACTCAAACAGTGTGCCATCTTTTATCGTGCCCTGCGTGCCCTAACACCTGCACGCAAGAGGAAATAATGGCTGCCACTGATAAGGCAGTTGATGTGACTAAGTTCTGGGCCGACAATTTAGTGCTTGCCAACGAAACGCTAATAAGAAGTGTATAAGATGTAAAATTACAATAAAAAAATTAAAATATATACAGGGCTATATGACACACGGGCGTCTGTTCCGAAGGTAGACAACTTAATGCCTGTGTTATAGGTAACAGACGCCTGTCATACACAAATATTTTTTTTATAAATATATAAATACATACTTATAGATAATACACCCAGACTCCAGGTGGGAGTCGAACCCATGACCCCCGGAGCGGTAGGCAGGGTCACTGCCCACTGCGCCAACGGGCCAGTTATTATATATAATTTTAGGGTGGCAAAAATAAAATCCGTACGCAATACGTAACTGTAACAAATTTCACGCATTTCTGTTCGCTAGAGATCACCGGCTGGTCGAATTTCGCCCACAAACCTTTTTACGTACAACAACTTGTATAATTCAGTTTACAAAAAAAAAAACAAATTTCACAATTAATATAACGTACGGATGTCACAATTACGCTTTGACATCATCCAACATATGTGTTTGTAAATGATGTAAATCGTATGCCATTGGTGTGCGTGTGGTTTTGTTTTAATCATTTAATATATTAATATTTGTTAGCAGGTTATTAAAAGACAATGGAAGCTTTACAGATTTATTGACATATTCCGGATTAGTTAAACAAAGTAAATGTGACCCTCATGTTTGCACATTATGCTCTTAATTATATTTTATAATGAACTTACGAAGCTATTTTAATGACTCAATCTTTATCCATTTGAATACGCTAGAAACGTTGTACATCTTATGCAGATCAAAATTGCCATTTACATCATATCATTTAAATGAATATCTTAAAAGATATGAGAGATTGAAAATACGAAGCCAGAGAGGCCGGCTGCCGGGTGGTAAGTGCGGTGATCATATAAAAGATGGCGCTAGGTATTGGTATTCAGTAGTAATGCCGGAGCCAGACATAGCCCAAAGTGTTTGTACATTTTTGTCCGTGAAGTCACACAAGGTCCACGGCCACACTATATGATCATCGAGATGATCATTCAAATGAAGCTATGTCTCGCTCCGGCAGAAGAATAAGCCAAGTTTCGGGAGGAGCCAAACGTCTGTCAGTTCAAGAAGAAGTTTATCAATATATATAAATATACTTAGATAAGCCGGTAGTATATACTATCTAATTTAATACAAACTTGGGACTATAATTTATGTAAAGGCTGTTTCATATCGGCCATTATAAGCTCATTTCGCCGGCTAACAGGGTGATGGGGACTTAATTAAAATTTCGCACCATCCATCATGGCATTATTGATTTTGTGTTGCGAACATGTGGCGTTGTCTCCGTCATCAATTGATGGTGATTAGACAGTGACGCCAGATGACTGGGTGATCTGAGTGCTTAGTGCGAGTTTTTCTAACTTTTACGCGTTGGTAAAGTTTACTTCAATTGGTATGGAGATTGATCAGTGTTACAACGTTACCGCTAGGCGGCGCTGATCAATCTCCATACAAATTTAAGTAAACTTTTGAATAAAAAGTGATGAAATCTGTGTTTTATATTAAAACCAAACCTACATTAAAAAGAAACAACACAACGCGATGATGTTTTTTTTTTGCGAACTTGCAAACATCATAAAAAGTTTGAAAAAAAAATCGTAACGCAAATACAAACAATACTGTAAAGAAACTTCTGCTCATAGTTTTTTTCTAGTCCATATTGTAGCCATTTTTAAATACAGACGGGTTATTGTAATTGTAGTGAGATAAACGATTAATAAATAATTAGAAAGTAAGATTACTAGGATTTTTTTATATTTCATTTTAAATTGAATTTCAGATATAGACGAATGCGCAGTGAAGAACGGAGGCTGCGATCAGCTCTGTGTGAACGATCCCGGCGGCTTTCATTGCGAGTGTAGCCCGCCCCTCACCGTCGCCAGCGATGGCAGGAAATGCATACCTCCCGTTGCCATCGCATTGCCGGTAACACATATAAACAAAAATATATAGACACCCTTTAAAATAAAAAAAGCCCTTTGTTTTTATCAGGCTATAGAATCCCACAGCTGGGCAAAGGCCTCTCCCCTCTCAAATCGGTAATCGCAACAGTATTACCAAATTTTACAAACCTGAATAATTTTTTAGGCATTGTTGAAATAAAAATGATTCAATATTCTTCTAAAGTATATGTAATATAACTATATAAGAATATGCACAAATGTATATTATATTCTCAAATATATAATGAACGAAAGTAAAAACGAATGTGCTTTAGACCAATCGACTGTAGCAAAACTTCCTTAAAATAATAACCAGGTTGTAAATTATAATTAAATTCAGAGACCAATAATTGTCAGCGTATTCTATTTTAATTAAAGCGTCTGACTCCCGAAATTTATATTCAGATCAAGAATCCAAAGTGAGGGAGCGCATTCAAGTATTTATGGATGGTGTTATGCAATAGTGTATTAATCCCCAAAATGTCAAACACGTAGATATTGATGGATCGGGAAAATTGACAATTTATTTGACATTGCGGGAGTTTAGAGTAAATTAAATTTGATAAGTATCAAATATTTCTTTTAACGTTAAAAGAAATGGGCAATAACGTAAATGGCATTTTGTAATAGATAGTCTACCCCCTCAAAACGATTTTCATATATTTACTTTCCCTTTTTGAGGCATCACTCTAAACAGTGTAAGAAAATTAAGTTGGTTTAAGTTTGTTTAATTTAGGGTTATTGATTTTGTTTTGTCTACTATGTTGTTACAAAATATTTTTTTTAATTACATTCAGGTACTGATAGTTAATATATTAAAAATAATATAATAAGTATATGTATATAATTAGTAGTCTCGGGATATCCTCACCCCCTCACTCCCATATAATAAGTATATTTAAAGAATGGCAGTGTTGTCACGTCGAGTGATGATATTGTTGTCGCGTTTCGTTTGGTCTGTGAGACTTCCCGGTGGCCTAAACTTGTCATTAAGGGCCGGCAACGCATCTGCTAGCCTTCTGGTCGTGCAGATGGCCAGAGGCGTCAGTAGGCACTTAAATGCCTGCTGCCAGCTCGTTTGCCCTTTGTAATATATAAAAAAGAAAAGAATATATTAGAATAAATTTAGAGTTATTTAAATAATCTAGCTAAGAACGAAATTTTGACTTTGAATTTAAACATAATACCAAATAGTTCAAGCAGTATTGCTTAACACCATCCATATAAAACTCATTAGGAAAATTACTTTGAACGAAATCGGACAGAAACTTTTGAAGTTATTTAACAAATACGTTTATAGCGCCCCACTTTTAGGTTTTCCAAACAATTCGATGAAGAGACTTGAAATTGTCCATGTTGATAACAACTCACTAGGAAAATTACTTTGAGCAAAATCGGGCTACAACTTTCAAAGTTATTGCACAAATACCTTTACCTGGTGGCGACTTGGAAGTTCCTCCGTCTCCCGGGCCGCTCGTTGGGAATCAGCACGCTATGCTGTCGCTCCAGGTGTTTCCTCCAATAGCAGCGTCTTGTGAAGGCGGTTTGGCACACATTACATTCGTATCTGAAATTAAAAAAAAAAGTTATTGATAAAAGTCTCGATGGCCCAATAGACGAGATGAAAAATTTCGAAAAATAGGTTTATAATGTTTTCAAGTATCTATTATTGCTAAAAAAGTTACTATTTCTGCGGAAATTTGCGTTTTAGTAGCATCTCATTCTTGAGCGCGCAATGTATCGTGAAAATTTGGAAGCAACCGTCAACAGAATGTTGACGCGCAAAACAAGCCAACGACCCGCGCTGCTCTACCCCTTTTACGTACTTTTACGCATTGGGACAGGTATTCATAATATATTAGTTCCGTATTCAGTAAAAAAATTGGTTAGGGTTTTTTTTTAAAAGAATATTATGAATACTTTTTAGGTATGTCTAATAGTCCCTTTTTCTCCTCCTACTAAGCTTAAATTGAAAGCTTGTATTAGGAGTGGGTACGACAATATCCCAACGGCGGTGGGGTTAAAACCGGGTACCTCGCGGGTTTCAGTCCATACTTTATACCGTTGAGCTATTTAATTATTATCATGGTAAGGAATAATGAACTGATTTTTTTTTTATCAATGGCTACATAAAGACGAAGAATTTGTTGGTTTGTTTGTTTGAACTAATTGTCCGATTAAAAAAAAAATCTTACAGTGTTAGATAGCCCATTTATCAAGGAAGGCTATAGGCTATATATATCATCGCGCTAAAATTGAATTCATTTTTTTTCCTAAATTTACGCGGACAAAGTCGCAGGCCCAGCTAGTATATAACAAAGGGCAGACGAGAAAGCGGTTTGCCTAAGTGATAACCGACGCCCATGGAAACTGCGTCACCAGGAGGTTCGCAGATGGATTACCGGCCTTTAAGGAGAGGTTTGGGCCATCGGGAACTCTCACAAACCGAACGAAACGCGACAACAACACACAATACAATGTGTTAGTATTGCTGTCACTTGACGCCAATATCTCTTTCTATTCCATGGGATTCATAAGAGTTACTTCATATCGTATTTTTCTGTTTACTAATTCTAAAGTTCTTATACATTTTTTTTCAATGTGTTAATAGGTAGTGAAACGTGCGAAGTTCCAGCACTTTGCCGAGTGCTGCTCGGTCCGGCAGTAGCAGCGATGGCCCACGTCTTCAGCTTGCTAGTTCTTCTCGGCGCCAATATCCTCTACTGGTTGCTGATTACGAATTTTCTTTACTACAGCGTCGATTACCTCATGGGTTAGATAAATTCCCCTATTTTTTAAAAAAAAAAAAAGCTCTAAAGAAATATTAGAGGTAGCGCCATGCTTGTAGCCGAATTGGGCCGGCGCGTCCGGGTAACAGTCCCCCTAGTCTGTATATAAATAAGACAGATTATCAGCTCATATCCCCCAATGTCTATCGAGTACCAACACCAGTGGATAGCTACACTACCAGAAGGCTGGCAGATGCATTGCTGGCCTTTCAGAAATTTAGACACTTTTTCCCCTTTTATATAGATAAGGATTTATAATTAATAGCTTTAAAGGGAACCATTATAATAAAAATTAATCATTACAATCGTTTTACTTCAAGAATTGAGATAAAGTATGGACCAAGAATCATTTTAAGTAAGGAGCTCCATTTTGAAATGCTGTCAAAACTTTTTGAAAATCGGCGTAACATATGAGTAGTATAGTAGCATAAAATAATCAAAGAAAACTACTACTTTCAAATAATTTTTCGTGCCCCTTAGCCTTCATTCGCACGAGAGTTAAAAAAGCGTTGCGTTAAATTCGTTGGCGCTTTTTTAGTCGTCGATACGAAAATATAGCGTAAATGTATTATTAACGTAAAATATATACATTTACTCTACTATATATATCGTTGAAAATAGAACATTGTTCATCAGAAAAACGTCGCGTTATAAACGTTGTCGTGTAAACACAAACTTGGAAGTTCATACGTTCTATTTGAACGTTTTTTTAAGGCGCGGTAAAAAAAACTCACGTGCGAATGAGAGTTTATTAGTCTTTCAATAATTTTTCTTGGCTTCGACAACCGAATACGAGATCCTTCATCAGGCTTACTTAAAATGTCTAATATTATAATACTTCCAGTATTTAACTAAAAATCTTAAGAACTCACCTGTGCATTTGTCAACAGCTTTGCAACTATCGGCTGGGAATTCTTATCACCAGTAGACTGAGTTCTGACCACTTGAGCTATGGACTTGGGCGTCTGTTGATTCGCCAATTGTTTTGTTTTGAAATTACAGTGGAACAATAAAGGATATGATGTAGCGAAAACCTGGGCAGCCAAGTTTAATTATATATCACCAGTATGGCTCCAGATAAGACGGCAGAGTCCAAACATCTACATCATATCTGGATTGCATGATGTTGATCATGCATGGATGAAAACTGTTAAGCGGAAAGGTTCCACTAATGATTTAAAAGGTATTTTTATACAGCATTGTTTGTTAAAAGTAGAGGAGGCCAAAGCTTAAGCAGCGGTCAGCTTGAATCTATCACTAGGTTAAGCAGTTCTTGCTGCGGGCGGGTGATAGATGTGTGACTAATTCTATCACTGGTTTTCGAATATACAAACACTGTGTTTCCAAAGACATGTAAAACAGTGGGTTCCAAATAATGTCACTGAGTGTTATTGTATTATTAGATATTAGATGTGAAATTGTAGAGATTGTGGGGGTTTTGGGGATGACTTTAGGTGGCAGGCTGTCATCTTAACTCACATTTTACCAGAGCAATTTAAGCTGATGAACTCCAGCTAAAAAGAACTTAATCAATTAGTTTGTATTTACCCTATTTACAGTTGTACCCAGGTTGCTATTTGAAAATTGGCAACCATCAGATCTAAAGGCATTCTTTACGGAACCATCATCTACATCTGAGCAGAAAGCACTCACTGATGAGGTAAAGAAGGCCTGCAAACAGTGGAACTTTGATGGTGTCGTTTTGGAAATATTATCACAAATTGGAAAATATATTGACAAATCAGTGAAATTTGTACAACATTTTGGTATGTTTATTTATTTAATTTTACTAGCTAGTTAAATTGGGCTGCAGCGTAGGGTGCAAGGAAAACTAATTTATTACTTAGAATTAATATATTTTTAAATAAAACTAATTACACTAGTGATTTCTACAACTATTCACTAATAAATAATATAGTGACTCTGTTCCGATGTTAGGACTAGGAGAGTACTAACTAACCTAGCATGCGGACTCGCGTCTGAGGTTAAGACCAAGAGTGCGTCTATAGGGGAATCTAAAGTTAATTAATAGTAAGGGAAACATGCTGATTGGCGATGGCTGATGACATTGGTGATGCGGAAACTGTCAACTGCTGAATATGCATATGTGACCGTGGTTGCCACCATAAGTGCTTATAACACGGAAGAGCTCATTATAATTTATTTTTCAGGTTTGGAGATGAGTGAAGATGATTTAAGTCTCATTTTGGTTTATCCCCCATTCAGAGGGTATCCAAGTGATGAGTTCTTCATACAGGCGTTCAATGAGATTCATCCCTATGTAGATGCTGTATCGGTCATGACATATGATTTTTCAAATCCACAAAAACCTGGTAATTTATTTTTCTATAATTTTATTAATTCTTCAATATGTCATTCTTTTTGTTCTTTGAATTAATAGTGTTTTCTATAGATACTTTCATGATATACTGGAATTTTTATCAGTTTGCCTTTCTGTTTATCTAGGAATACCTTTGAAATAGCATATTCAGTCCAATTTTATTTTAATATTCAATCAATTTTAGTATAATATTCCCGTGATTTTTCTGAGTGAATTCAGAGAGTTTGTTAAATTTTGAAGGTTTTTATGTTTTTGTGCGTAACTCTAATTACTTTTCTATAACTGAAGTAGCCTTTTTTATTCTTTCCAATAACAGCTATCTGCCAGTGAAGGAGCCGTCGAAATCGGTTCAGCCATTTCGGAAATTACAGACACGGACAGACTACGGACTACGGACAGACAGACAAATATTTTATAACTTGCATCTTTTCTATAGCTGTTGTATATGCAATAAGTTACAAAAATAATTTCTACGTTATAAAGAGAGTCTACAACTATTTATATGTATAGATAACTTTTAAGTAAATGGTATTTTTCTAACCAAAATCTCTATTCAAAATACCTTCCAAACCTTCCAAAGAACAATTATGTAGCCCTAGTTCCTGGAGCTAGTTCAATCTGTGTTCCAAGAAATAGTACATTCGCGTTAAAAGTGACCAATATATATGGGCGAATTATAATAATACATGTGCGTGTGTGTGCGTGCGCGCGTGCGTTTGTGTGTGTGCGCATACTTTTATTGGCAGTTAGTTTTTTATGATATCTTATAAAAGATCCTCTGTGTCTGACTATGTAATCTGAGTCCTGTTAAATTTAATGATATTTCTATTTTCATAGTGACTTAGAAAAATATGGTACAAAATATGATAAAATGCATAAATATAATACAAAAAATATTTTTTTTATTTACAGGTCCGAACGCACCACTGTATTGGATGAAATTGTGCATGGAAAAATTAATAGACAAAGAAGAAAATCCATCTAAAAGATCAAAAATACTATTAGGCTTGAATTTCTACGGTAACGCGTACACGTCTAATGGCGGTGGACCCATTGTGGGCACAGAATACATTGAGCTGTTGAAAAATGCCAAATCCAACCAAGCCTTATCCTATAATAATAACACGGCTGAGAACTATATAGAAGTTAGGTGAGTTATAGCCGCTGAACACGTTTCGATAAATCGTTGTGATAAAACTGTACAATAAAATCGTTGCGAAAAAACTGCAGTTCAATCGGTGCGAAGAGACTGTGCAGTTTAATGAACAACGATTTTTGATACACACTTATAAATACTGTGTAGTTTGTGTGTGTGTGGACAATGTTTTCGCAACGATTTATGGAAACGTGTGTAGCGACTATTACGGGTCGTTCAAGTATTACGTATTGCAATTTGGGGTGAGAGGGGTTTGCAAAACGTTGTGATGCGTTAAAGGGGGGCGGTATGGGAATTTCGAAGATACATATGCGTTACGTAACATGATTTATCTTACGCAGCATAAAAAAATTAGTGAACAAAAATCTTCCAACTTGGCAACCCTCTTTATTACCCCTTACATACATGAAGTCAAAGTCAAAGATACTTTAGTCATATAGACGTTACAGTGTAGAGCGTTCAGTCTAAAAATGCACGTCCCTCCACTACAATCCATTATTAGTAAATATTAATAGCAACGCTTATTTGTGTTTGTGCAAGCAGCATTTTTATTGTACACTCAAACTGAACCGTAATATAAAATCTTATTAAGACGTGTGACGTCATAATATGGTTCATCCACAAGAATGTTCTGCGTGATCTAAGTAGTATATAAAATAAAAATTTTAAATAGACTAAATACTAATGACTCATCAAGACAAATCAAACCCGCCTAAACTCAATGGGGTTATATGGTTTTATAAGAGAATTCTTATCGCCTCTTTCAATGTCCATCATCATACCAGTTTCATATCATCATAATAATACATTGTCATCCGATATACATATGTGTGCAAAATGTCAGTTCAATTGATTGTAGATATCTGCTCCAAAATTGAGGCGTAAGATTCCATCCGAATAAACGTATGTTGCAAGTTAAATAATATCTTTTAAAAAATCCACCATTGTTCGTTAGTCTCGCTAAAATCGAACACCGCTGGACCGTTTTAATTTCATTCCCCTTATTTCAGGGAAGATTTAAAAGATAAAAAGTCGAAATTTGTTTAATAATACTAAAAAAATGCAGAATTGGTAGCTACCTAAACGAAACTTTTGACATACGTGCTATCTAAAATTATTATGCCATAAAACATTCGGCCAGTGTTACGTTTTATGAAAGGACATTGGTGAAATGGTTCCTAAGTGAGTTAAAACTCGGGCAAGACAACGTCTGCCTGTTCCGCTAGAATAATGTAATGAAATTATAATTTATTTTATTGCTATTACACTGTTTAAAAAGGTTTTTTATGTATTACAGAACACCACAGGGTACTAAGAAGATCTTCTTTCCCACGCTCTACTCAATTCAGAAGAGGCTAGAATTAGCGAGGGAGTATGGTACGGGAATAGCGATATGGGAGTTGGGACAGGGCTTGGATTACTTCTACGATTTATTCTAATGTGATATTAATATTAAATTATTTATTTTTAGTGCAGCGTTTTATTTACCACGTACTAGCTCCAACTCGCAACTTCGTCTGCGTTGATTTCTTCCACTTTCAACACTTATTTCATCCCTTTTAAATTCCATTTTCGCATCGAAAAGTAGCCTGCGACCTTCTCCAAGGTCCAATCTATCTCTATACCAAAATTCATCGAATATGATTCAGCGGTTTGTGTGAAAACATAATAGAGAGAATTGCTTTCATATTTATAATATTGGAAGGATGACCACAGGCGTACATTTTTATGGGCCGCAAATTGGTTATATGCGACTAATCGTTAACTGACACTTGTTCACACAGAATTCAATTATTTTTCCGTCGAAATCGGTTCAACCTTTACGGTGATTGGCTGTAACAAACAGGCAGATAAAAAATTGTGTTTTGTCGTTGTAAGTACTATATAATTTTATTTTGACGTAATAAATAGACACTTAAATAGCATTGATTTTAAAACAATTTTATTCGAAACGAAATTTATTCCTAAAAACCAATCTTTCAGTCTTAAATAGTTATTACATAGAAAATTTATTTCAAACACGGCGTTTTGTAGGTGCTATTATTAATCTATTCTAGTTTTCTTCTTCAACTCCATCATTGACTGTGGCCCCTTCATAACTCTGTGCATTAGGTCCCAACACATTTTTGCTGGCTGACCGCAGCCCCATTCAAGTTACACGGATTACGAACTAGCGACCGCAATGGCAGCTAATTGAGAATACAAACCTTTAAGGTTTGTATTCTGAGTTTTAACTCGTGTAAAACGTTCATCTTAAAGATGAACGTTTTAAACGAGTTAAATTAAGGAGAAAAATTAGAATAGGACTTTGTTACGACATAATAATGACCAATTTGAACATATGAAGGGTAATAAGTTTACTAATTAAAATCTTTTGATTGATTTAATATTGCGATGGTCAGATAGGTGTAATTTCTCTCAAGTTATTTCCTTTCCTATACATCATAACAGAATTATTAATAGTACATTGTTACCGAGGTACAGAAAACGATAAATTGCCGGACGTATAGAGTTTAAAATCACTTAATGTTGTTCCAAAAAAAAAAACATGGAAATAAATCAAAATTCTATTGAAAAATTAATTCCTCAAACATGCACGGAAATAGTCACATAACATTCGAAAAATATGCGAAGTTTTTCATTTACGGATACTCAAATTTAATTTAAAAAAATGCACCTGCAAAGTTGTATGAAATTTCAATATTGTCGCCTTTTTCAAATTTCGAACTTAAAACGCCCCTACAATGTTTTATAAAATTTCATTATTGTGTTTTTAAAATTCGAACAAGAGACACAAGTTATCTACAAAAAAATTGATTCAGAAAATAGCCGCACTTTTCACTGTATTTATGGACAAGAGGTAAAATAAAAAAATTATAGGTAGTAAAATGAGCACATTTGTTTTACTATTTTTTTATTTTACCTTTTGGCCTTTAGGACTGTGGTACGTTTACCATATGAAAACCGATCGAACATAGTATTAAGTTTTGAGGAGCACCCTAATTCTCTTTTACTCTTCACAAGATCTTCCTACGACTTCTTAGAATAAAAAAAAAATTGTCCAGCCGCACCTGGTTAGGAACATTTTCCTATGTCACTACTTTTGCACACAATACTACTTAAAAAAACTTACAAACCAAGTCAGCTGATTTTTTTTCTTTCTTGTTGATCATGGAATTAGCTTCAGATTTTCCAGTATCCAACAAAAGCCTTCGGGCTTCTACCTAATATTCTTTTTTTAATAAAAGAATATTACTTTTTAAGTATGTCTAATATTCCTGTTTCCCCTCTTACAAAGCTTAAATTAAAATCTTGTATTAGGAGTGGGTGCGACAATATAACCTTGCGGATTTCAATCCATACCTTATACCGTTGAGCTACTGAGGCTCGCTTCTATTCCTGAGGCATAAGAAAAAATCTTTGCAATGATCGTTCGACATGCGAACAAGTCGTGAGCAAATATTTTTATATGAAATTCTCGACATTTCTTCGAAAGTTGTCGAAGCGACAAATGTGACTTATATAAAATTCCATAACTGGCAAATAGAACGCATTTAACTGTTAAGATATTGCTCAGTGGATAGAGAAGGATGCATTTTAAGTGGAAGGAATCTCATCTGAAACTATATTGCTTGTGAATAAATAAATACGAGGTATGTTATATTCATATAGCAAGACCCACGGGGTGTGGCTTATTCAGTAGCCGGCTTTTGAATCGATCGCTAGGTTAAGCAGTTCTTACCGCGGCCGGGTTATAGATGGATGACCCATTCTAACACTGGTTTAAAAAAAATTACTTACCTCTGTTGTTTCGGAAGGGTTTCCCTTTCCCCGGGTGCCTTGCAGATTTCAGTCCATACCTTATACCGTTGAGCTATTGAGGCTCCGATTGTAGTGCGTGGACCACCTACAAACCCTAGTAATAGAGAGATCATGCTCATTGTTCACAAGGCAGCAACTTATGTATGGTCTGCCAGTCGCAAAAATAGCAACCTCTTACAATAATAAAGAAACGTCAATAATAAAGAACCTTAAGTATACAAAAATATTGTTATTTTTGTACACTTTACTTTTCATTTAACGTTCGTTAATAAAAAACCTAAGTGTACAAAAATAACAAGACACACACCTTTTAAGGATAAAAGAATAATTGTCCCCAAAAACACACACGTTCCTTGTTAAAGAGCGCTTTAGTCGAATAAACATCAACTTCATCTCGACTCGAATGTACCATGTACCATTCCTCACCCCCGCCTCCACGCAATAACATTCCATTTAATGGTTCATACCCTGAAATAAGCAATACGTGTGTACCTTAATGCGACTTTGACACGAATACTTACCCTGCGTACAAAGAGTTGTTTGTTTTGTAGACGATTTTTGGCGCGAATTATTAAGAATCCATTTGATTGCTTACTGTGGAACGTCGTTTTAAAGCTGTTTTTTTTTTTAATGGGATATAGCTGTAAGGGTTTCCAGGTGGAAGGTACGGGTGGGAGCGTAAGTAGCCCAAAGTTTCATTACTGCAACATCTAGTCGCTCGAGAATGGTGGTAGTCCAATATACATATCTTAACTTTGAAGGGGAGGTCGTAGTTTAATCAGTAGCTGGCACTTGAGTCGATTGCTAGGTTAAGCAGTTCTCACCGCGGCCAGGTGATAGATGGGTGACCGATTCAACGTACTGCACGTGTAATCTTTCTTTTAACACGTCACTGCATTCAATGTTCTTCCTTTGTTGTTTTTATTGAATTTTTTATTTCGATACTTTATAATACAATTAAACCACTGATATTGAACTTATGTTCTAGATAGTTCATCGATAGAAAGGTTAATTCGAATTTGTAAGGACAATTCAAGGCCCGTTTTAGTATTGTCACATCTGTGGTCCTAGCACGAGTCGTTTATAGTGGACCCGTCGGAACCGTCACGCGGGTTGCATTAGCATTCATTTTACATCCTAAGTAAGTCAACTCTTCGACTTTACTACTGTTTACTTTACGTGCCAGGCCTACTGTTTTTAGCACTAGTTGAACTGAGAAAGTATCCTATATAGCTCTAAAGGAAATGACCGAAATGGATTATATACATATCTACTTTTGTGACTGCTCAGTATAGCTCGATAAAAGAAATGAATGAATAAAGATTTTTTAAAAATTCAAAAAATATTCAGATTTTATCCTTACCTCAGCATACTAAAAAAAGGCGTCGTTCGTATTAGAACTTGCGACTGACGTGCCATGTATTATTATTATTTTATAAAATTTTCGGCCAGTGTCACGTTTTATAGAAAAGATATAAAGGAGATTCGGTTATTGACTAGTAGCCTACGAGCGAAAAATCAGCTGGATCCCCTAGTTTAAACTCTTCTTCTTCTTCCTAGCGTTATCCCGGTTAAATACCAGTGTTCGCTTAGATTGGAGAGGATGTGGGTGTGGGGCAATTTAAGATAGCCGATTGCCATCTGACGTCATCCTCGGAACCTCCACGATCTCTACAACCTTACGATTAATATCACAAAGTGACATTATCTATGCCCAGCAGTGAGTTATCAAGGGCTTCCAATGATGATAGAGATGATATTATTAAATTTGTCCCTAGTTAAATACACGCTTATTCGTAAATCGTGATATGACATTATACTGTCAAAGACTATGATATATTAAAGATGAAACTGCTTGGAGTTGAGTCGCTCCAGATTTGTACTTTATATTTAACATGCAAAAATGTGAAAAACTCATTTCTGTAAGAAGTATTTTTGAAAAAGTGGCTAAAGACTTTATTGCTGACTCTTCGCGTGGCTCGACTCTTCCAATTCAGTGGTAGCTTTTAAAATATTTGAAGATTCAAACGAGCTTGTAAAAGTCTACTTGGATAAAATATCGTTTTAATTTGATGATATAAAATGAATCCCAATTTCCCTTGGTCACGGCAACACGCTTGAACGGCTGAACTGATTTCGCTTAGTTACCGTCAGGAGAAGGTTTTCATGAATGAAAACACTAAGAAATTAACGCGGAAAACTAAAAAAATTATCAATATATAACCATCATATTCAATTATTTCCAATGTAACCTTAGGCGCTTAGCGGGAACGGGAACGGAAACAAAAATGGGACCGTGAACGGGAACGGGAACGGAACAAGAACAATATTGTAAGATATTAGAATGTAGTAAACGTTCCCAACGTTCGGGCAGGACAGCATCTGCCAGGACCGCTAGTTTTATATAGGTGAAGGGAAAACTTTAGGTACCGTTTTAGGAAAATTGCGCGGACAGAGGAGTATGTAGTAATTTAGCATAATTATACTTTATAAACACTAATATCTTTTATAAAATATGCATAAATACTACAATAAATTATTTAAGCAAAACCTGACGTATCTAGATAATATTTTTGGTACCAGGGATACATAAGTGTGATGGATCGTAGATGAGACGCGCCTTGCGTCTTTATAACGTGATGTGCCCAAAATATTACCTCCTTAGATGGAGACATCGGTCGGTCGTGGTAAATCTTTGATTGCCTTTTTGCATTGACAGCATACCTGCAAATTGGTGAAATATATCACAATATAAGTATATTTCACTTGAAGGCAAAGGCAGATTTTGCAGTCAATAAATAACAAGATTTCAAAATATCTTTAGGCATCCCCTTTTCCCTCCAAATAAAGATTTTCTTAAAAATTGAAACGACTTAATGTAAATTATACCTAATAATATCATCGCCAATAGAACGAAACGGCATGTTTATTGAGAGATTTTCAGTCTGGAGTCAGCTGGCAAAAGTTTCTCCGTCAAGGCAAAGTATTAGTAAGTCAAATTAAAATATTTATTATTTAAAACTTTAATCGCCGTTTGTTAGCTTTCTATTAGGGTAGTATGAAAATGTTTAATAGAAAAATACTAAAAATTACGGGCAAAAGTTGCTCCGTAAAGGCGAGGTCTTAGTCAAACTCTAATATTTATTATTCAAAACTTGAATCGCCCTTTGTTAACTATTAATTCAATTTAGGTTGTATCCATACGTTATTTCGAATGATATTGTTTGGCATTGCCATTTTCCGTATTATTTAGTAAGATTTGAAAATAATATACTTACTGTCGGTCGTTCAACATAATTTCTATGTTTTCCTTCAGATCGTGTGCGAGATTAGAAGTGAGATCAACTTTTCTAGCGAAACCATATTTCGCAGCTTCTTTGACGTTTAAGAACTGATCTGCGAATACGTTTTTCAGGTTTAGCGTGTTGAAATCTGAAAAGAAATTCACAGGATGTCTTGTCAACGACTAACGAGGTTATATTTAAGTTGGCTCCGGTAATCGTCTTTAGCGCTAGGCGACGCGGAAGTGTTTTTCTTTTTTTCGGTTTAGTAACAATCACTTACATAATACACTAAAACAATAAAAGACAAACATAAATAAACTAAAAGTAGTGATCACTTAAAAGTAAACACAACATGAGCAAGCTATTATATAAACAGAAAATCTTACAATAATTATCTTAAGAGTGAAATAAAATAAAAAAATAACTTAATTAAAATTCATAAATTTTTTTCTTGTATCATATGAAATGAGTCGGATTAAATATCGAAAGCTTTATTATATTCGTTAACAGTTTCAACCAGTCGTGCTACGGGTGAATTAGCACCAAGTACAGTTTTGCGGAACGGAGGACAAAAAAGGGTGTATGGGCTTGCGTGGATAATTAACTGGAACCCTAAAGTTTAACTTTTCCAGTAATTGAGTACAATCAATTTTATTTCTAATTGTTTTTATATTTATTTAGGAATTTTAAGTCAAGTAGTTCCCTACGGTCTTCTAACGACTGCATTTTAAGCAATCTTAATATTTCTTTATATGTCATCCTTCAGTTTACAATTCTTAAAAGTGACTTTACGAATAACCTTCCTGATATGCATGAGAAACTAAACTACTTTGCTTTAATCCGCGAATGAATACGAGGGAAAATCGGTGTAGACTCTACAAAGGTTATTCGTAAAGTCTTACTTTACGAATAACCTTTGTAGAGTCTATCTCCTGATGATGCTTCGGTGTCGAAGCGAAACGTGCGTTGAGCCCCCTGTAACATAAAAAAGCTGCTTATCTCACCTGTGTGCTTAGTGCGAGTTTTTCTAACTTTTACGCGTTGGTAAAGTTTGCTTCAATTCGTATGGAGATTGATCAGTGTCATAACGTTACAGCTAGGCGGCGGTGATCAAACTCCATACAAATTTCAGTAAAGTTTACCAACGCGTAAAAGTTAGAAAACTCGCACCAAGCACTCTGAATACTGAATATACTAAATACAAATTATAGTATATATTTTTGCCTAATGTCTATATTGTACCAATTATTTAATCTATAGTAACAAACTTCACGTTTATCGGGGTATTTTTGTATCAAAATATGGGCGCAATGAAATCGCTCAGGAGAACATTTTTTGTAAAATATTTTTATATTTTTTAATATACATGGGCGACGGTAGACACTTCGGTGCCTTCTGCCTGCTCGTCTGCCCCCCTTGTAACATAAAAAAAAAAAAAAAAAATTAAAAAAAATACATTTTTTTTAATATGATCAATTTGTGGATAGGTATTGAAATGACGTTTCCTACCATATTAAAAATATACGTACTTCTTTAAATATGAAAACTAATAAAAAATTGTTCCCATGAACGATTTTATTCCCACCGAGTGTATAATTTACTTCAGCAACACTAAGTAAAAATAAGCGCACCTCTGGACGATATTACGTAATACATTTTAAATGTGGCGCACATAAATTTTCTTTCTAATGAAATCGTAAATCACTTCCACTTCAACTAATGTATTGTCGGCGAGATTGAAAATAAAATACGTCAAAACATGTCTTAGGAGAAAAATGCCAGAATTTTCGTCTATCTTAAATATAACTTGCTTACTAATTTTACGTGCCTTTCGAAACACGGAGGAGGTTGGATATCAAATATAAACCAGTGCTAGAATGGGTCACCCATCTATCAAAATTAAAAATCACTATACCATTGGTAGGACTTCAGTAACGTGAGGTGGCTGCAAGGCTGTCACGTCAAGTGATGGTATATTGTCGAATGCATGCTTTGGTAATCCACCTGCGAGCCTTCTGATGGTGTAGATGGCTGGATTGACGTCGGAGTCACTTGCCGCCAGCTAGATTGCTCCGTGTAAAATTAAAAAAAAAAAAAAAAAAACAACATTTTCAAGAAAAAAGATAAGTCGTACTGATAAATATGTATTGAATTACAAACTTGTCATTTTTATGCCAGTTATAAGAAATCTTATTCGTATTTAATCGTCTTAAGTTTTTATTACGACTCCGTCTTTTCCATTTGCATATTTTTCCAGGAAGTTACTTTATATATTTTAATATTTAAAATTAAGTCATGTATAATTTACCAGCTGACCTGGCAAACTTCATTTGTAAGTATTTTCTGTCATATATCTGCGATAGCGTCGTATAATGATTATTTTTTTTGAAATTTCATTAATTTCCAATCACAAAACTAATTTTATTTTTATTTACTTATTGCACACAATAGAAAACAATAACAAATAAATAAATAAATATATAGGACTATATGACACGGACGTCGGTTCTTAAGGCTTAACTTAATGCTTGTCTTATAGGTAACAGCCGACTGTTATACACAAATATTTTTTTTAGTAATTTTTAAATGTATACATATGGATAAATACACCCAGACTCGAGGCGGGAATCCAACCCACCACTCCCGGAGCGGAAGGCATGGTCACTGCATATAAACTCGAGACCCGTTATTCTTGCAGAATTACCAAGAAATATTAATTTAATTTGTCTAGAATGTGAATTGGCTCTATTCAATAGAGCTAGATAAGGAAAACCAGGTATTAAATGCGATGTGTTATTTCCTTTAGTTGCGATTAAATACAAGATGTTTTTTTGTGTAGTTTCTGGAAAACATTATGCATTTTAATATGACTTTTGATGAGGGAATGAAGGAATGCCGCCAGCCTTCTAAGAACTTCCACGTGGCAAATATAGGTTGTAGGCAATTAAAGATAGATTGTGGAAGTATTCTTATTTCTTTTTTTTAACCAGTGTTATCTATTATTAGAACAGCTTATTGTTTCGTCAAATATGTGATTAGTTTTGATTGAACTTCATGCAAATTTTTCTCTACTTTTGAGAATTTATTGACTTTGATATTTTAAACACATCCATCATTTTAACCAAACAAATATTCATTGCCACTCTTTTGATTCACCTAACATTAATCTTTTTTGATTTGGATATGTTCTTATCAGGCTCTGATCTGGTGCTGACTGATATTTTGATATCTAGGGAGGTATTTTCCTTCTATAAAATACGAACCGGATCGTAATGCTACAAGACTTTTAGACTTAACTTTGTAAACATTATACGTAGTTACAAAAGTAAAGTTTCATATGACTCCTCATAAATATAAACTTTAACGACCGTAAAAATAAACTGCTTAGCTGAATCAGGTCTTATGATGACTAATATCAACTTAAAATATTACATTAACGTACATGGTAACATTTTAACGAAATTTATCCTTTGTGACGTGGTCAGCCATTTATGGCAGTTCTTGTCGCGATTAATCTGCTATCATGAATAAATTAAAAGAAATTAATTAATTATATTATAACAACAATCTCCAATCTTCTTTCTTTTTTTTTTTGTGTTAATCATAATTTTTATGTCAATTTCTAAATTTAATTGCATCAATTTTGTAATTTATTAAATGCAATTATGCTTCTTATACCTAGATATAAGTTATTTTTCAGATTTGTTTGAAACATTTTTGGTTTATGTTTGTTCTATATATGTAAGTTATGATTTTTTATAGTACTGTATGTTTCCAAAATATAAATAAAATAAAAAATAAACGAAACTTTGACTATATGTTTGTGTTATAAAAAAAATCTTTAATACTATACTATTTATTTTGTAACATATATTAACATTTTGTTCCACATTACGTGCTTTCTGAGTTTGTTTAGAAATAAGAGATTTCTAAAATGATCCGTATTGACAAATCTCGGAGAGCTGTAATAGTTTCCGAGTAATGGACATGTATGTGTGTTTGTGTCACAACGGAACGTGATCTTGGCTACTGGATTCTTTTTCGATACAATAGACATTTTTATATGTTGCGTATATGTATGATATTGCGAAATAATAGGACGAACGGTAGCACTTATATATGTGTATAATTCTCTCATATATATGTTTGGTGAGGAAATCATAACTGGGAAAGAAATAAAGTTAAAGGGTATCGCCAAAATGTGACATTGTGTGACGTTGGGCAGCGGAGGTCAAAAGTTTTGTAACGTCACATGTCAAAATTTTTTGTTTTTTATTAAAATACTACATAAAAAAATTACGTAACTGCTGTTTATTGATTATGTGACGTCACACTAAGAATGTCGGATATCAAATATAAACCAGTGCTAGAATGGGTCACCCATCTATCACCCGGTAGCAGCGAGAGCAACTTAACCTAGCGATCGACTCAAATGCCAAACATTGATTGGGCAACGACCTTCTTTTTTTATAATAACAATGTATATAAGAAATTATTCGTTTAAGTAAGCACACATTAAGCAGTTCATAAATTATAATCAATGGCGGCCGATTAGATCTTTCCTCATCATTGAGCAATCATTGCAGCATTTGAAATGATTTTTTTATAACAGAGTCTAGCGTTGTCAACGATAGAAATTTCTAACAAATTTTTGCTCTTATTGCTTATATAAAGTTGTTTTTATTTCCTCTGTATGCCTTTTAGGGTTTAGTTCTATGAGGAACCCTAACAGTTTGGTTCTGTCCGTCCGTCCATTTGTCCGCCCGCAAGGTGGTCCCATCCTGGGATTGCCTAACTATTAGATGTAGGGACTTGAAATTTTCCACGTTGATAGAACATGCTAAAAACATATTTGAAAAACTATTTTGGGCGTAATTGGATATCAATTTTTGAACCGCTCTTATCCAATTTATTATGTTTTGAACCCGTAAGCAGATATTTATACTAATATATAAAGCTGAAGAGTTTGTTTGTTTGCTTGGCGCTAATCTCAGGATCTACTGATCCGATTTGAATAATTCTTTCAATGTTAGGAAGTCCATTTTCGAGATTATAGGTTAGGTTATCATTTCACTAAAATTGAATTAATTTTTAAGGCTAGAAGTGAAGAAAATACTTAAATGGATATAAAACACAAAATGACTTTTGACACTAAACGACTTGAAGTAAAATTCATAAAGTTAGTATAGAAGATAAAGCGTTTGA